>OX596188.1:600000-1169177 GCA_951394245.1 Cyclophora punctaria
TATAAAACTGTTCTAGTTCCAAGAAAACCCAGTTAGATTGATTCAACCTTTCCAATTGTTTACAATAACTGGCCGGCTGCAGCCCGCGTACAGAACACACGCAGCTGACATTTCATAACGTATGTTTCATTATCATAGCAAACGGTAGCAACACCGCGATTAATAATTTAGTCCAACGGGATTTGATCCCACGCAACATTACATAATTTGGAGTTGGACATTGTTTAAACATCGGCTCATAATTGAAAAGAGAAAAGGAAGTCATATAAGATAGACAAGTATAATTAATAATATTTCAGTGTTGGGCCAACTTGGGCCAATGTTGGTCAATAACCCCTTAGTAGTAAAATTTTGAACTACCGATATTTTAGCTGGCTGACAAAATGATTGAATACACACAATAAAATGTTAAACAAATGCAAATATGTATTATTTTAATGTTTGTTTCGTAACAAATGAGATCACGGCCGCGGCGCGTTGGTGTGGACCATATGGCGAACTACATGTTGGGAAATTGATATTCAGAAGAATATTAAACAAATATTTCCTTTGGATTTCGACTTTTACCTTTTAAGGATCTCATTAGGCTTGCGTAACCTTCTTGTGCTAGTGTGATTGTATCTATGAAAGTTAGTAACTGATCGAAAAAATAAATGACTTTTTGCTTATTTACTCAGTTAATTTACGACTGTTATAGTTATGTACATACTCCAAATATTTGCCAAGCCATTAGAATGCCTCTGATATCGATCGATACACAAATAAAAATCGTTTCAACAATTTATCGATACTCCTATTTATAGAGGTTGCGCAAGAGCAAGGCGTCAACTCAAACTAACTTCAATAAACGAAAATAAAAACAAAACACGGACTGTTACGAAATTCCCGTTCTATATTTAAAATTGGAGGGAACACAAGGCGCGAAAACTGAAGATTACAAACAACCAGTAAGAAACGTGAGTCACAGTTCGAATATAGAACTATTTGAATTAATATCACCTGGCAACACTGTTCGCATCGTACGACCAAGTGGGAAATATCAAATATGAATTGTATTTTTACATCGTTTATTGAGAGTGCGATGATTAATTTTATTTGCATAGCAGCTTGGAGTAGACACTTATGTCTCTTGAACGAATTGAGACGTGAGATAACGACCAATAACTAAAGACTTTCTGACTGAACATTAAGATGACAAATGTGTCCTTTGAAATTAATAACGTGCATATAATATCTGCAATCTTTTAAAACTGAATTTTGACTATAACTAATTTATCCTACTCTATTGTTCCTCCCTCTCTTTCTCTCTTCCTGCCTTTATGACACGCGGTGATGGGGTCAGCCTTCCTACCTACATAACAGTCCTTAATTACTTTAATCAAGTATTATGACGTCATTAAATATTAAACAATAACTTCTCTTATATTCAATGCCGGATTAGTCACAAAGTCACAAGTGAATAAAATAAGAAGGAAACCACAACAGTATGAGTAAGACTCGACTCTCGAGCATCGATCCGTATTCACAGACACAAATAACATAAGAAATACATTGGAGAAAGGGCACCTCTCGAATAAAACAGAGGACTTGATTGTTTGTTTGTATCACTTTATTTAGAGCACGGGATTGGTCAAGATTTAAATATACTCACTTAATTCACTTGCGGGTTAACGTGATAAATATTTCTTTTGGAGTACCTGTGAACCGATTATAGTTTGTATGCATCCGCAGAGTATGTAATATCGAAAAATTTTGCGTTAAATTGTAAATGGTTTGTACAGTTCACAATCCCATGACGGTTCTTACTAGCCGCACCCCGCGGTGTTACCCGCGTTGTACCCGTTCCCGCGGGAACTTCAGGATAAAATGTATCCCATGTGTTATTCTGATGTATAATCTATATTACTGTAAAGTTTCATCCAAATCTGTCCGGTAGTTTTTTCGTGAAAGAGTAACAAACATACATGTACATAAATCCATCCTCACAAACTTTCGCATTGATAATATTAGTAGGATATTCACTTTTAGAAATAAGGAATTTAAATAAAACAATTGATTTATAGCACAGTATAGCTGATAGACCATCGTAAAAGATGCAAAGATATGCCGAGTGAGTCACGAGCTCTAGCCGACAGACCAATGAGAAAATAAAATAGAAAGAGATACTTCATGGACGGAAAAGTAGTTATGTCTGTAGATGTTTAATTGCTAAACTAATAGTGATAAAACTTTAGGGTTTAGTTATGCGTATCTACAAAGTTAAGTGGATGGTAAATAGTTATTACGCGTTACTGCATAAAAGTATAGTTATTTGGAGTTGTGAGTGATGTACAGTTTGAAAAGTTGGTAGTAGACCATTTTAGGGGGAAAGTTATGAAGATTGATTATATTAACTTCCAATGCACCTTGTTCCCGTAGGAATGTTGGTAAAAGTGTGCCGATAGACTTCCTGCAGAAAATCAACAAAAAAATATTTTCCGAAAATAGCCAATTCCGAACTTATCGGTTTTCTTTACCTGTCGTAGTTTAAATATAAAGTCGACCGCGAATCTTTCTGATCGTACATTTATGCAAATACCATAAAAAATATAAGTAAGTATTTCTAAAAAAGGTATGCAAAAATGTCGTCCTACGTAAAACTATTGGCCGTTCTACAAGATGCTTATTTAGGCATTGTGTGTCTTAGGTCATTCACTTGAGCACTAAGTGCTAGCACGCCGTTTGATTATTACTTAACCTTGGAGATGTCTATTTAGGTAATGAAATAGCCAAATACGTTATACCTACGTTAATATTACAAATAAATCGTGTTTGATTTTGTATCCCTAGTACCTAGTTAGTTACCAGGTAATTAACCTAGAGTTGGGAACTTATAAACAGGATATGTGTCCCTCGGAACCACCAGTGATGCAATGCACTCGCAACATTGGAAAAAAAAGTAGTTTTCTTTATAAACTTTTTACCGCGAAAAAAACCTGTGTGAGTACGTTTACTAGGATATGTATGTACTAGTCTGAAAATAAGAATTAGTGGTTGTAACTGGCCAAATCTAGTTCAGGACTTTAACGGATCCTAATCACCGATCATCCATTTCTCAAGACTACCCAAGAGAGTAATTAAATAATGGGTGACTAGCAACACGCGAAATACGTTAGAATTTTGAGATATTAAAATAATAAGAGATTTTGACCTCTTCCTTTTATGGAAATCGGATGATAAATAACTTATCAAAATCGATTCAGGATTTACTGGAAAACGGTGCGTAAAACAGACGGTCAAAAACTATCGCGTTCACGAAAGTTTTTAACCGACTTCAAAAACCGAAGGAGGAGGTTATCAATTCGGTGGGTATATTTTTTTTTTTTTTTTTTTTTTTGTTTTATGTATGTACACCGATTACTCTGGGGTTTCTCATCCGATTTACATGATTCTTTTTTTGTTCGATGCTGTAGACATTCCCATTGGTCCCGTTTAAAGTTTTATCCCAAATTTCCTTCGGGAACCTAACTAAAATTTCAAGAATGTAACGGAGGGTATAGCAAAAATCACTTATCGGCGTGCTTATGTCGCGTGCGCTGCGAAAACTATAGATGATACATAAAAACAATGTTCTACACGTTTAAAGTACTCATTATTTTGCACAATTAAACCCGCGACGGTATATGCCTATCTATTATAGTTTACGTACAATTACCACTTCTAGTTAAATTTCTTCAATTTAAAAACTACTGCAATAGTTAGCTTGTGATATTCGCGTGATGATATCAATATATATCAAAATAAATACATCTACAATCAAGTTCAGGAAAGTGACTTTCAATACCTTTTTAAATTATTAAAATTGGACCGTCCGTTTAAATTTAACGACAAATTAAAAAGTACGAAATATGCAGCGGGCGAGTTAAACAAACCGCTGCACGCGCTGTTCGAATCAATAGGAAAAAAAAAAAAAAATTCACTGTTAAAACATTACCAAGAGTTATTGAATTAAGAAGCTAATTAACTAACAAACAAAGAGAGTAGACACTAAAAAGTAAAAAATAAAATTTAAAAAAACTACGTTTAAAAAAACCGACTTCAAAACTAAAAAGCAAAAAATAACTCTATAATCATAATATGAGTACTACTAAGGTAGTAATAATTATTAATTATATACTAGTATTGTTATTTTTGGAGTCGGTGACAGCCAAGTGAGATTGTGTGTGTGGATGAGAGAGAGATAGAGAGAGAGAGAGAGAGAGAGAGAGAGAGGCGGAGAGAGAGAAGCTTATGAAAATAAATTCCTGTCTCCGCTGGATGTTCGCAATAAGGTTCGGGTAAGGTATACTCGTAACTATAACGCGAGCATACCTTAACAATTTTTGATTGAATAATTAGTTCTTTCTTGGCTGTCACCGACTCCAAAAATAACAATACTAGTATATAATTAATAATTATTACTACCTTAGTAGTACTCATATTATGATTATAGAGTTATTTTTTGCTTTTTAGTTTTGAAGTCGGTTTTTTTAAACGTAGTTTTTTTAAATTTTTTAGTTCTCACTTCACTAACTCCTTTTATTATTATAAATGCGAAAGTTTCTGAGGATGGGTGTATGTATGTTTATTACTCTTTCACGAGAAAAAACTACTAGACGGATTTGGATGAAACTTTACAGTAATATCGGTTATACATAAAAATAACACATGAGATACATTTTATCCCGAAATTCCCACGGGAACGGGTACAGGTACGGGGAAAAAACTACTAGACGGATTTGGATGAAACTTTACAGTAATATAGATTATACATCAGAATAACACATGGGATACATTTTATCCCGAAATTCCCACGGGAACGGGTACAACGCGGGTAACACCGCGGGGTGCGGCTAGTAAGAACCGTCATGGGATTGTGAACTGTACAAACCATTTACAATTTAACGCAAAATTTTTCGATATTACATACTCTGCGGATGCATACAAACTATAATCGGTTCACAGGTACTCCAAAAGAAATATTTATCACGTTAACCCGCAAGTGAATTAAGTGAGTATATTTAAATCTTGACCAATCCCGTGCTCTAAATAAAGTGATACAAACAAACAATCAAGTCCTCTGTTTTATTCGAGAGGTGGGTAAGATCGCGGGGCGCGGTTTGTATCAAAAATCTCCATCAAACGTCCAGAAAACATGATGTAAAAGTTAAATGATGGTTTCCGGTGTGGAAGGGCGCAGTCCTAATAATAACAGAGGCCGAGGCAGGTGCGCGTGCCAACTGGACGCCAGCTCCTGGGCCCTGGCCACCTTCAGGGCCGCGAGGTAATTACCATGACTGATTGGAGACACGAGAATAGAAGGTATTGCAATATACTAGCTGTTCGTCGCAGTTTTACTCGTAGGGTACCCGTTCCCGGGGGAATTTTGGGATAAAAAGTAGCCTTTGTGGTATTAAACAATGTAATCTATCTCTGTACCAATTTTGATCAGAATCTTTTCAGTAGTTTTTGCATGAAAAAGTATCAAATATGCATCTATTGTCATAAACTTTCGTCTTTATTAATTAGTAGGTGCAGGCATAGTGTTAAGATGTCGATTAACGAGGGTTCGAGATCAGTTAAGTGCATTGGATGTGCTCGTTGATTCGGCGCCGGTTATGCCGGATTCATTTTGACGCCGCCGCCAGTAACACCCGTACTTAGAGACGTCAAATTCTTCCTTAGTAGATTTAATGAGTAATTTTGACATGTAATACATGGAAAATTATGAGTTAAGAGCCGATTTAATGGACGACTCTGAGCGCGGCAATAAGAACGCTTCTCGCAAATGTGTAGCACGGAGATAACGCGAAGGCTCGTGTTCAGATCAATTCTTCAACAAATTATAATGCCTTCAGTCAAGTTTTAATTATATAAACAACAAAGGTACCAAGAGTCAAAGTCAAACAAATCATTTTATCTATCACAGTTAACTAAAACATAAACAAAACTATTAATTTAAAGTATCAATTATGCCAAAATGCTTTAAATGCATACCATTAAAACTAACAGCTTCACAACAGACATAATGACGGCAATATATCGAAAAGACAATTATTTGGACAATAGACAATAAATTTTAGCTCGGGGTATGATTGCAAACCTGTCATGGGGTCATTGACCCGAGATCTGCACGGATCATTGAGTCTTCGATCACAATGACTTCATTTACTATTGTATCAAAGAGGTAATGCTTTGGGGGATTTATTAAGTCTCATTTGAATTTGGAAGACGTAATTAGGTTCTTAATGTTGGTAGTTATTGTTAAGTAAATGTTGCCAAATTAGGAACTAGGTAGATGCTGTTTTTTTAAGTCATGTGAAAGGAATGTTTCAACGGTGGAATTATATTTAGGTGTTATAATAAGGATTTTTGATAAACTAATATTGTTCCTCCTTATCTACAGAATGCCTGTAGATCTATGTATAAATATTGAAATGTACCTTATTTTATGATCTGTGTGAAGTTTGAACTTTGAGGATAATCTTCAAAGTAAACATAAACTACCTGAATTTTAAAAGTAGCATTATGTAGATACTTTCAAGTGGGATTTGCAATACCTTTGATTCTAGCTTCTACAGGATATCTTGATTTACTGAAGGGATGAGGGCATATCTTAATTCTATTATTTTTATTCAAACAACCCCCTACATTGATATTGATAAATAAATGGCGTGTGTTGGTGCAATATTTGAAATTCGAAGATTCCACCAATCAACAGACAGTATTTATTCATCAATAACTATAATGTCTTGTTGCATTTTGCCACCATAGGGGCAGGTTTGAATCAAGGTCATTTCAAACTTAGCCCCTTCTCGCTACTCAAAAAGAACTAGTCACAAACTTAAATTACTAACGAGTTGCCTGAGCGTCACAGCCCATACATGTTCTATGGAGGTTCGCACACGACGCGACTAGTTACTAACTGGTCAGTAAGTAACGCGTTAGCAACTGATCACGCGCGACGCGTCGTACCGGTCTCCACGCTACTGGTTTCCCAAGTTTCTTTGTTTTTTGTGATAAAAATGAACGAGCAAACATTAAATACCTATTCAATTTGTGAAGGAGGTGGAAAAATACCCATACCCAAATTTTTTTATCTGTTTCACGCAGCTCTCGTGCTGCAACTGATAATCTGCAGTTAACATTATTTCGAATATACGGATGAACCCAAAACCTGCGAATATTCCTTCGACGTCTTTTATAATAATAGTATATTACAATATCGTCGCCGTCCTCGCTCGATTCAGTTGACATGTTTACTTGTTAACCGTGTGCTTTGTAAACAGAAATAACAGAAGTGACTGAAACCTTACAACTTGAGTAGCGTCGTGTGCGAGATTCAATTTGTAACTGGTTTGTAATCGTAATTACTGATTAGTTCAGTCATTTTTGAGTAGCTCCATGTGAGAAGGGGCTTAGTTGCAATGACATTAGGTACACACTGGACATAGGTGTTTAGTTTTGTTATTAATCTTATTTTATTCTTATTGGTATTGTACACAAACTTAAAGTAGTATCTAAAAAGTTACGTATTTGATAAATGAACCTTGTCCTTGAAAAAACGCTAACCTTTGGGGACTTTTGAAGTAATTTGAAACTTGTACCTACCTACTACATACTAGCACGAACATAACAACTCAAGAGCAAGGAAAAGTCCTTGATTCTAATTTAATCTTATAAGATGTTTAGGAACAGATAGATAAACAATCAACAAAAAGTTATGTTTTTACAGTATTACTTCACAGTTTTCGGGGAATTTATCAATACCAATATAAAGCCAATAAGAGTATGATTCATGCCCCAAGAAGGTTAGCGAAGGAAGGTTACAGTAGGCCGGCGCCGCGAGAAGCGAGGCGGCCAAATAAAGACATTACTGGAGCCCCGCCGATACTCCGATGACATAACTCGACGATAACTACCAAATATTCGCTCCCGTAAACAATAACGAAGATAAAACACCCACATAAGAAAAGTAGAACGGATAATCAACTAATCTAAAAATATCAGGAGTTTACGCGAACTCACCTGTTGAGCCACTGGCTCCAGGATACTCTCGATGATCTTCGTGTGAAACACAGGCATTTTGAATATTCAACCTCCTCTTACGGTAGTAACATGAATAATAAACACAAAGTTACTTGAAATTAGTTTTAAAATTACACAAATAAAATAAACACAACCAAACCGCACAAAAGACAGAAAAATACTGAATGAATGAACGAAAATACGAACGAACGAATGTGTTTTTGAATGAAATGAATGATTGGAAAGAATAAAAATTTTTGATGAGACACTGACATTGACATAACATTTGACACAAAGCAAGACGCTGACGTAAAAATGTTACCATATAATTAAATATCGCTTTTTTTCGGGGAAAATTATTTACGAAAAAGTAGTTTACAATGAGAATGAAACCAACTTTTCTTTCATTTTTTTATTTTATACATACATGTATTATTTCAATAAATAGATAAAAGTAGTTTATGTCTATTCGAGTCTTCATAAAATATGTGCAGAACTTCATAAATTAACATTTCTTACACAGTAAGAAAATGGGAATGTACAAACCAATGAAAATAAATTCAATATTATATTAGACTACGAAAAGATTGTGTTTAGATCAGTAACAGTTGATCTAAAGAATACCATAAACTGCGCAATATTTATGCTACGTTTCACATTTTTTAAATAATTGATCTAAAATCTGAACACATCTAAGATGAAAGTGACTAATTTGCCTTTTTTTAAACTAACTTAACTATAGTTAACTTGTGCGTAATTAGCGGAACAAGTTAAAATAACGATAAATATAAATCTATACAAATCATATAATTCTATACATATAATAGACATTCGATGTATTATAAGTTAAATATAAAGTAGTTTTTGAGCTTAAATTGTATTAATTATTCAGTACTAAAATAAATTGCGTTTAACGATATTATGACAGATCATTTATTACTAACCAGGTAGGTAGGAGATTCCTGTACAAAAACAACCGAGCGAATAGTGTAAACGGGAGAGGCAGTGTTTTGGTCTTAATTATACTATTAATTGTTATCTAGCTAATGTTTACATAACGTACCAAACTTTAGGTAAAATTAGTTCCAACCTGGAAATAAAAAAATAAAAAAAAGCGGCCAAGTGCGAGTCGGACTCGCCCATGAAGGGTTCCGTAGCAGCGAGTAACATAATAAAGAAGTTCTTGAAATAAATGTTTTTTTATTTACATTTGAGTTATTGAATGAATAATCAGTATTTTTTTGCGGTTTACGATTTATGTCGTAAAAAAAAAACTACTAACTAGACCTCGTTCAAACCAATTTTCGGTGTTAGATTACATTGTTATGTACATCATATATTTTTTTTAGTTTTATCATTCTCTTATTTTAGAAGTTACAGGGGGGGGGACACACATTTTACCACTTTGGAAGAGTCTCTCGCGCAAACTATTCAGTTTAGAAAAAAATGATATTAGAAACCTCAATACCATTTTTGAAGACCTATCCATAGATACCCCACACGTATGGGTTTGATGAAAAAAAAAATATTTTTTTCATTTCTAAGTATGGGAGACCCCCCTAAAATTTTATTTTTTTTCTATTTTAGTGTGAAAATATTAATGCGGTTCACAGAATACATCTACACACTAAGTTTCAACAACATAGCTCTTATAGTTTCGGAGAAAAAAGGCTGTGACATACGGACAGACAGACGGACGGACGGACGGACAGACAGACAGACAGACATGACGAATCTATAAGGGTTCCGTTTTTGCCATTTGGCTACGGAACCCTAAAAAGCAATACGAGTATACCTAATGACTATGAATTATTCTTCGAAATGTGACTTGTAACTTAATACGGTCATTTATTAAGTAGCTGGGACTCGGTGGATGAATAACTAAAAAAGATAAAGCTAATAGGATGATGCTTTTTTCTCTAAAATTTCGGATTGCATAAATAAATAATTACGAAAGAAATAATTAACTTTAAAAATCGTTCCTACAACAAATTACCACGAACAGCAAACAATGTTATAAACTCTCACAACAATAATAGACTGACACTTTTACTGACAAGTTCGACTACAAATACTCCACTATGTCACACTTGATGGATATATTCGGGCAGCTGACTCCGTAGCTGAGGTTCAGGCCGTGGGGCTGGCTCTTGTGCCTCTCCGTGAGGAGTTTGTGGAAGATAGGCAGGATGGCACATTCGAACAGCTCAGATTCGGAGCTGGCGGTGTACATCTTCCGTTGGTCTCCCGAGTCTTGGCGCTTGGAGTCGCTTCTGCCGTATGTTGCTGATTTTCTTTCTTCTCGTTTTCCTGGTGACCCTACAAGTAAGAAAGTCCCGTTAGGTCCTTCACCATAGAATCCATAGTCCATTATTGATCGAAATGTGGTCAGTTTCTTTATTAACGAGTTATAACATGGGTTAAAACCCATATATTCGCGGAAATGAGAAATATTTAGCTAATGGGTATAAAGAACTTACCGGATTTGTGCCTTGACGCGACATTAGGACTACTCTTGTGATGGTCGGGCCGGGGCGTGTAACTGGCCTGCGTCAGTCTCGGCGAATCCCCCACTCCTTTAGCCCTCTTCAGCGGCTCCGCTTCCTGTCTCAACCTCTTCGCCGGAGACTCCTGGGACTTTGCCACTCGGATCGTGTCGGGGTCAGGCTTGTATGTCTCCACTTCTAGAGGCGTTTCAGGTAAAGCTTTCTTGGGCACCTCTTCAATGCGGCGAGGGGGTTCACACTTTTCAGGCTTTTCTTCTTGGTAGGGTTTAACCTGAAGTTATAATATGGGCATGTGAATAAGGTTTCGTTAATTCATAATGGTTTTTGATTTCCTTACGACTTCTTACAGATAGAACCTAAAAATTACGTGACCAATTACTTGACTTACTTGAGCAGAAGATTGTCTTCTTCTAGTCTGTGACTGTTGAGGCGGAGTACTCACAGGCTGAGGGAACTCGGAACCACGACGCTGAAACATTACAATAAATACTGCATAGTATAATATCTTTTAGTGAATTACTTCCTATGCACCAGCGCAGACACGTTAAAACAGGTAGTATCAATGTAAGGGCTTTAATTGTATAAATTGTTTTCATAGATATTTGTGGCAGTTACCTTGGACAACCTGTCAGTCATCCTGAGCGTTTCTGCTTCCCGATAACCTTCAGGGGTTCCACCTCTAGTCGTACCAGCTGCAAACATACAAGTTATTTAAACAAAGATTATTTTATACGACAATTTAGGATTCTTTTTCGGCAGATGCCTACATTATTTGTTATTTGTTTCATATAAATATATTTTTGTAATAGTCACCGTGATTAATTGACGCATTCGAGGCTCGCCTCTCCATTGATTTAGTCTCTGGTTCTCTGAAAATGTACATAATATGAAGGTAATAACCATTTATATAATGGCAACAAACTATATTCCATCTCGGTACAAAAGACATAGTGACATAGTGAAAACCTCAGGTGAAAACTTAAAATTCCCGCGCAAACGGCTATCAAAACATTAAAATAAATATTTCTTAAATGTGGTAGGTAACACAAACCTGGTGTGGTGGTGTGGTGATGCTTGCTGTCTGTTCTTTTCTGATACGCTCCTTTGCATTGGTGAATGGTGATGACCTGAATTTCGGTATGTTATTAATATCTATAATATAATAATGAATCGCTGAAATCACTGAATGAGTTGCTAAGCGCTTAACTTCAGAACGACTGCACTAAATGAGATGATTCTTTTCTTTTACAAAGCTGAAGAGTTTGTTTTGTTTGTTTGTTTGTTTGTTTGTTTGTTTGTTTAAACGCGCTAATCTCAAAAACTACTGAACCGATTTGAATAATTCTTTTTGTAATAGATAGCCACATTCAACGGGAAGGTTATAGGCTATTTTTCATCCCGAAATTCCTACGGAAACGGGTACAACGCGGGTAAAACCGCGGGGCGCTGCTAGTAAGTAATAAAAATCTCGAATTTCCCACGGGAACGGGGGCGCTGCGGGTGAACCCGCGGGGCACAGCTAGTTATTAATAAGTATTATTAGATTGCATAATACAATGACTGAAATAAATACCCTAAGAGACTGTCCTGTGTGGGCTGTCGAATCCGAACTATAAACATGTACCTAATTGAAATCCGACTTGTGTTTTCTCCGATATACCTAGGTATTATTGTGTATCCGCTATATAAAATGGCATGCCACTGGTATGTAGGATAAAAATGCGTCATAAACAGCCGACAAGAAGACTTGCTCTAATATGAATACTTGTAACAAGATATGTGTGTTTTTCGCTACTGTTCCCTATACTTTAACTATGCCTAGGGCTTCGTTGGAGATACTTGCTTTGCTTGGCGTCCTTGCTGGGCGGAGACTTCTGGCAGGTGTACTGGAACGTGTTGGTGTCCCACAGGTCGCTCTGCACCACGATGAACTCCTTCTTCCTCTTCTCCGAGTCCCTTCTTTGACCTGGACAATCACATTTGAAGTAAATCCTACTAATACTGTGAGAATTGATGCATGGATGTATGGATGTTTGTTACTCTTTCACGAAAAAACTGCTAGACGGATTTGGATGAAACTTTACAGTAATAAGGATAAACATCAGAATGTTGCGGCGTAGTTTGACTAAGCGATGTTACTGCGATGCATTGCGATTGTTAAGCAACGTGCAGGTCGGCCCCTACTTGGATAGGTGGCCGAAAGTGGCATTTCTATCTGAGTGCTACCGTGCTTCGGAGGGCAGTCGATCCTGATTGTTTCAATCGTTAGACCATGTCGGAGTCTAAAAGCTCAGACACCAGGGTTGGTCACTAATTTACTCGAACTTACTTATTTAGCTAGCTACCAGTAGTAACATATAACTTACAAGATTTCCTCCTCTCCACGGAGGAGTAGTCCATGTCTAAGTCGAGGATGTCTTCCGGCTCCTGCTTCGGGCGCGGCGGGGTCGGGTCCCGCTCTTGACCTGACAGATTTGTCACAATGTATCATTCTATATACAATCAAAAACTCTTTCTTTCTCCTCAAAGCTAAGAAAATGGAAGACGAAAGAGTCATACCATAAACTAATTTCCAGGGTAAATAAAAATACGGAGTCCAGTAATGTATAGTCTACCTATACTATTATTATGAAGAGGTAAAGTTTCCAACTTGGTTTGCTCGATTGCACCCGCTTATCTCAGGAACTACCAATTCGATTTAAAGAATTCTTTTTGTCTTCTTCTTATCGAGTGGATGGTCAACCTGACCAATCCTGGTGTCAGAGTTATAGAGCCGCCAAAGGCCAATTCTTTTTATAATAATTCATTTATTTTCGGATAAAAACAATCCATTTTATGTTAGTAAATACTTATGCTATGTTAATAAATACACTAACCAAATTAAAATTAAAATACAATCAAAATAAAATCAAAATAAAATCCAAGTAATAAAAATAATAGAAAGTCATAGTTAAAATAAAATAAACATAAAATAGAATTAAAATTATAAAAATTACAATAATCAATAATCAATTGAATTCAAATTTATTATTAAATCTATCAACATTTGAATTCATATGCACACTGTTCCAATGCTTGACCATTGGACAGTCCAGGCCGTCCAAGATGGTGTCCAAATGCTTGTTGGAGCTCTCCCGGAGCCGGCGCGTCAGAGAGGCCACTCGTTTACGTATTATTGTGTAAAAACAATCTACCATGGCCTCTGCAAACATTCGTGACGCGCTGCAGAACCTGGAGAGACCCATCAGCATTCTGAACCCATTATTATATTGGACTCGCAGGGCGTTGTAGGCTTTTTTGGTGTAATCAGTCCATAGGCTGCTAGTATAAAATGTTTGGCAGTACGTTTTGAATAAGGTGATCTTAACTGGTGCCGAACACCTGGCGAACCTTCTTATCACCATGTTACACCTCACCGACAACGCTCTGCGCTCCCGCTCGATATCCAAGTCATCGCAAAGATTTTCCGTAACCCAGTGTCCCAGATACTTGAATTTAGTTACTCTCCTTAGTGGCGTGTTATCAATAAGAACCGTAGGTACATACTTGGGTACCTTATTACCAGCCTTAAAGATGAGTATTTCACTTTTATTCGTGTTGTATCTGAGACCATGGGTCGATGCGTAACTCTCACATATTCGGATAAGCTTGTTGAGAGCCTTGATTGACGGACTCAGCAAAACCATATCGTCGGCATAACTTATATTGTTTGTAATGGACAGCCACATATACCCGGTAGGATTATAGGCTATTTCTCATCTCTAACGGGAAACTGCGAGGCGCTGCTATTTTAAGATACGATTATGCTATTTTGAATTTTTAGATACAGTATTTGCGTATAGTAAACGTTGAGTTGTGTGGGTCCTCAAAGGCTCTCTTACCGACGGCCTTCCGCTCGTCGGGCGGCGGCGAGCGGCGGCGGCGCGCCTCGCGCACCCCGCCGATGGACTCCTGACTCTTCAGCACCTTCTTCTGCTGCTCTGGGGTCTGCAGTCGCAATAACATTGGAATTAATATTTTATTTTCGTTTTCAGTTTACGTACAAGTCGAAAACGGAAACCGTTGTACACATAAACGATACTACAGGTTTCTGCGAATCTCAACGGCTGAACTGTTGACTGCAGTGGTACCACGCAATACATTGAAAGCAGCTGCAACAGTCTAACATGGGGTACCTATTATTTTACCTACCTAGAACAGTATTCAAAAGACCATATTCTTTCCAGCAGCAATCAATTCCTTAGTCATGTTTACCATTACCTTATTGACCTTAGGCGGTGCAGCCTTAGTATACATCGGTTCCTGGATCTTGGCTGGCATGGACTTGGCAGTTGGCGTGTCGCTTGGCTTCAACGCCTGGATCGTCTTGGCTTCGGCTTTGGCTGGCTCCGGGATCCTGGCTATTGATTTCGGTGGTTCTGATGGTTCCTAGAAGACCATAATTTGGACAGTCAAATATACTGACTTATCTAGCTATAATATAATGAGAAAGCAGTACAAGGGGCACTGCTTCTATCTTATTAAAATACTATTTTATTGCTGACTTAAGAAAAATACAAAATAGAGTGAGAGCATTTAATTATTTTTGATATGTTTTGTATCAGAGATAACTCAAACTGTCCAAAGGAAAGATGAAGAAGTACTGATTTGGGTATAATAACGTCGTACCTCGGCAGTCCACCCATACGGCAGCTTCGCGAGCTGGTCCTTCTCGGGAACAGCCTTGGAGGAGGGCGGGCTGGTGTAGTCCAGGTGGTTCTTGAACGACACGTTCTTGGTTTGCTGTTCCTTCTTCGGCTCTTTGGGGTGAGGGTCTTTTAACACTGGTTCTGGAGGCGCTGACGGCTTCGGCCTGGACAAATTATGGAACTTGGGGAAATCTCGTATGAAGAGAGGAATAATACAAATCTTTAGTTAATTAATTAAAATTAAGCTGATGATTTATTAGGACAGGGTCATAAATAAAATTCAGCAAGATAAATTGCCAATCTTTCAAGGAGTAACTTAGAGATAATTTGTATCCTACCTTTCCAAGTTAGCTTGATTCTGAAGATTAATGTATTCAGCTTCGGCCCCAGCAGACGCGCTGAGGCTGCAGACTGAAGTGATATCGCTTGTCTCTGGAAGAATCAAGGAAAAAGGTTGGTTTTTGACGAACCCAAAATTGGAACCGTGGTCACACAGCGTAACCACATTTCCTATAGATAAAGACATAACATCCGCTCTACAGAGAAGTCAAAATAGCATGAAAATATTAAAATGTCATGTCACCATGTCAACTACCTGGATGACTGATATTCTCCCTGGGCAGCTGCAACTTGGTCCTCTTCATAGATGGCGATTTGGAGTCTCTAATAGAAGACTCAGAACCGGCATCGTCACCAAGTTTGCTGAGCAGCATCTGACGAGAAGAAAAGTTGTCACTTGACGGATTTTTCATAGTTCCCATGAATTGATAATGGTATCTTGACGGCCCATTTGTTATGATAAAAGTAAAGTTAATTATTAGTCTGTGATGTCACACAGCTGGGAAAAGGCCTCCCAACTCACTGAAGATATCGTACAGTTAAGAGGAGCGTTATGATAAGCGATTTTTTTGGTCTTCCTTGACTCAAGAGAAGTTAAGAGTGAATTTGGCTATACAGGAAGGTGTATAATGCTAAGAGGTAGAGTGGTGAGTTGCGGCAGTTTGCGGGCACCTGCAGCTCGTTCTCCTTGGCCTGCAGCGTGCGGCGGAAGCGGTTGTTGAACTGGCGCAGCTCCTTGATGCGGCGCTCCAGCTCGGGCCCCGGCGCGCTGCACTCGTGCGTGGAGGCGGGCCGCAGCGTGGCGCGGATGCGCGGCGCGCCGCCGCCCGGCGTGCCCGTGCGCCGCAGCTCCACCAGCTGCACCAGCTGCACCACACACTCCATATTAACGAGAGAATTAGGCTAAGGACACATTTTATGATCCGCAATAGGCAGCCTTAAGTTTAATTATTGCGACTTCCCATCAAAGCCCTTACGTGTTCTTTAAGAGACCATTCGTCACCTACTTAGAAGACAACGGAAACGGAAAAAATACATCTACCCACACGATCATAATATAATGCTTTTTCCACACCAAAATGAATTTCCTTTTCTTAAGTATTGTTCAAATCTTACCTTCGGCACAAACACCAAGCACAGAGTTCCGGTGGTGCAGAATATTATGAACAATGCGATCAGTATGAACAGCGCGTCCTTGTGATCAGCCAATACCTGGAACGGAAGACGACATCAGTTGACTGCAACAGCATTTCAAGCTTCTTTTCAATCCAAAATTCTCCCAAGAACAGGTACAATGCTTCTAAAACCACAAGAGCCTGTAGTTACGACTAATCCGACGCACCAGAGTGATGGCAGCCCCCATGATGCACATGATGAGCACGTTGTACACGGAGAGCCCGATGTGCTGCGAGTCGTTCAGCGCTGGGATGGACACGTGGCGCGTCTCCCACGCCAGGAACGCGCCGAACACCTGGAGAAGGGTTAATAATTGATTGGGGTTGCAGAATGGTAAAGTTTGACGTCGTAGATACGGAGAAGAGAAAAGATAAACCAAAAACATATATCGAGTAGGTTAGATTGTGACTATCCTGTCGGGGTGTTTAGACTAAATAAGGCAAGTAAAGGTCTGTTAGACTATTTTGAAACATCAACCAAGACTTATAATTTAACATGCCCTACGAAGCATGATAGCGCTCAGACAGAAATATGTACCACTATTTTACGCATCCAAATAGTGGTCGAGCTACACGTTGCTTAACACTTGCCCCGAGCGTTACATGATGATAGAACTTACCAGCAACAAGCCCTTATAAGCGTATATGATTCCGATGAAGATGGTCATCCTTTCTGACTGGCAATACTCGTTCTCTTGGACTATCACGATGTCTTCGCTCGTCGGATGAGGCTAGAAGGAAAATATGTAAGTTTTGTAATTTAGGAGATAGGGAAGACACTTTTATACATTTTGTAGATGTCTCGGGTATGGTTTGGAATTATGGAAGTGGTGCGTAGGTAATGCGACATTTTAACATCCAATATTCGAAATGCTACCGTGGCGTTGACCCGGAAATTATTATTGAGACCTTGGATTTCTACAGAAGACTCTTTTTCTTCCACACTAGATGATTAAACTTAATTTAACAAAGTTGTTAACCTTTTAGGGAGGTAAATATGATTACTAACATAAGGGTCCATCTGCTTGGTGGCTCGGTAGAACGGGTCGGAGATCTGCCAGGTGGTCATGATAGCCAGGTCGATGGCCAGCAGCACGCCCACCACTATGAACAGCTGGTAGTCCTTTATCACCTGGAGAAGGAATGGAACATCAGTATTCTAGATGCAAGCTTGCATACGTAAGTACGTTGCGATATTATTATTATGATGGTTTAGAGACCATCATGAGGTAAGGATTTCCGATATAATTACTAAGAGAAATACCTGTATTTTGGAATCGGTTTCCATTGAGCATAACAAGGTGAGAGCTGATCACCAAACTTTGTCTTCAGAAGACTCGCAGCATGAGAATGCGGGCAATAGAACCCAGGCCACACTATCTGAATCTCACCTTCTTATTCAGCTTGACATCAGTGAAGATGGAGTGCACTCTCCAGGTCTTGGAGAACATCGCCCCGAAGGCCAGACTGAAGCCCGCCATCAACAGCCACGCGCGCGCCGTGCAGATGTACGGGAACGCCGCTGAAACCAGCCGGTCGACCAATCAGACACAAGGAGTGATGATGTACAGGTTCCAATATCCACAGTGTATGTACAGTCTGAACTGGGCCTAGTCCCGACAGTCCAGACGAAGGTCTGACATTCCACATGCCAGAAAAGTTGAATGCAAACGAGGACCTAATAGATCGATGCTGCCAATATTTATCAAACAAAATTATATTCAAGGGTATTTTATACATCGTATTAAATAATGTTTTATATGCTGATACGAAAGCATGCTGTAAGCAATAAAAAACACAGAAGTCAAGCAAGAATCCACCGTCAAGCCACAAGAGAAGCATAGCACAGAATGATGAAGCAACACCAACGCGTTGTCCCACATACCACCAGCGACGAAAGCCGATGATGAAACAAACAAAGGAACCAAAACTTGGAAACATGCCGTTGAATCCTCGGACCTAGAAAACAACCTAGGTCTTTCTCAGAATGCAATAGGAAAGGGTTAGTTAGGATAGCCGTAGTTCCTCAAGGTTTGGTTGATGGGATCCACATTGGCCAAGGGTCAAAGCCAAGCTTTAGGGGTGGTATGAAGCTGGTTTACCTCCACGTGGCGTGTCCTGAGAAAGACCTAAGGATCAATGGCAATGATGAGATCAGATGAGTTGGAACAGCGTGACTGTGCTAGCGACATGCCAATCAGTTTATAGTGCTCAGATTAGAGTTTAATTTGGAATTTTAAAAGTTTGCTTTAATTTTCGAATAGACAGGACATGGCTGAAGCTATATAACCTTTGACGCAAAATATCTTAAGTACAACTTTATGATTTTCACATAGATTAATTAAAGCTTCAGCCAAATCCTCCATAACTAATGTCCATGATTTACCTTCCACCCGGAAAGATAGAGAACATAAAGAAAACTGTGACAATGGTGACAGGAGGAGAGAACTTCACGTGGTGATGATAGAGGGGACCTTACCGATGCTGCTGAGGCTGGAGTCGAGGCCGAGGAAGATGACGCTCAGGTACGTCAGCATGCAGCCCACGATGATCAGGTTGTTCAGGTGCGGGGACGACATCTTGATGTATCTGATGTTAAATATTCATTTTCTGATCTGATTTTTTTTCCAAATGACATCGAAAACTGATGGAAATAACATTGTAATAAGTATAAAACCAAAATCCCTGCTCAAATTTGTAGTAAAAAAGTTGGAAGAAATCCTGGTATCTGAGATTTTAAAACACCAAATCTTTAGAATTTTATAGCCTAGAATATTTTAAACTTAAGAAAACGATGAATACCTTGCTCTACTATTAAGGTACTACCCAAGTTTACGACAAAAATGATTTTGATAAGATTATGATTACGATTATGATTATGATTACGATTTTGATTTTAATAACAAATAACAAGGTATGCCCGCTCACCTCTGATTCCTGTAGTGTATGTTCATGGCCAGGAAGCCGGTGGCGAGCAGGATACCGATCACGGAGCAGGAGACCAGCACCGAGTAGATGGTGAGGTTCACCTGCGTGTGCTCCACCAGGCGCAGCGTGCGATCCTTCGGGGGGTTCCTGGGGGAGTGTGGGGATGGAGACTTCGATTGGTTTAGATAAGGAACGATAGAAAATATCCTTGTCAATGAAAAGATAGAGTAGGTATTTAAAGAAAGGAAAGGTTAACGCTAATTTGCTCTACGAACAAGGTAGGTATGTTAAAGTGAACTTTGAATGGAGATGATGTATAATGCAACTGTAAATTTTTTAGATAAATTGTAGGAGATAAGATCTAGATCCCACTTAGCCCTCTCGTTAGCTGAATGAAAGGCCAACGAACCATATTAGGTATGTACCATCAAGAGTGGACATAATCATAGGATAAGTTAACCTCATAAATATAAAATCTGACCCCTGGATATCGTAGAATAATTTTCCTTAAGGTACAAGATAAAAGAATCCCATACTTCCCAAACCACTTGAAAGTCTCCCAGCTGCCGAGGTCCAGGTGGTCTCTCTCAGCGCAGTACTCGCCGACCTTCACCTCCCCCACGTCTTCTCCTTGGAACTGCTTCAGCATGATGGACGCTTTGCGCTCGTTGTCGTAGAATCGGACTGGACCCTGGGGTATAAGGAAGAAACGTTACTGCAGGTGGTAAATACCTTATTAAATGATTGAAAAAAGTTTAAAAGGATAACAAAATTGTAATCCATGTCATGTTGCCATAACTTCTCAGGAGAGATTCTTTTATCTTCGTTTCTCTCAAAAGGCGTCAAGGCCTTAAGGCCTCAAGGCATCAAGGCCTAAAGGCCTCTCTACCTATCGTCTATGAAGAGAAGCGACAAAAGGCAGAAAAGATATGACTAAACCTTTGTCTGGGCGTGGACGCTGCATCTTAGATGACATTTTCTTGTATTCTTACTAGAAAATATAATTATGTATAAGGTGTACTCACCGTGACCCCTTCAAAGGTGACGTTGCTGAGCGCGTCGAGGAACAGCTGCTCCCACTCCTTGTCGCGGTACTTGAAGTCCTGCACCGTCTTCTCCTTGTACCGGATGCGCACGCGCTGCGCCACCGTTTGTATAGCTAGAGCCATGGCCCATATCCCTTGAAACAGGTTTAATTCATTAATTAGTTCAGTATTTATGTTTATTTACTATTTCATTATATTTTCATGTACGCAATAGTGCAATCATTTATTAAACCTCTGAATCTTCTGGTCATCTGAAGGATAATAGGTCTTCTCCATACCATTATCACGACAACAAAATGAGGTAACTTACCATCATAAGTATATCCATGGAATCTTGAATACTCCAATCCGCGTCTCCTATCGTATTCCACTTGGTAATCCTTCGCCGTCTGAAAAAGTCACAATTTGATTTTAGTGCCTACTTAATTATTTCTTCTCAGTTGAGACCATTTTTACCAAAGGCGATTCGCTACCAGCTGTAGCGACTTAAGAGAGAGAGAGAGAGAAAGAGAGAGAGAGAGAGAGAGAAGAACGGCGGAAGGAAAAGAATACTCACAATGCCGCTGACAGTGAGTTCGCCGGTGGAGCTGAGCGGCAGCAGGTCGGTGAGGATGGCGGTGTCGAGCGCCGTGGTGAGGTTGCGGCGCGAGCACGGCGCGCGCCGCAGCCACCACTTCGTGCTGTACGTGCCCAGCAGCAGCCACGTGTACGCGCGCCCGTACATCTCCAGTCTACGGAGAGAAAGGAATTGTGGTTAGAGCAAATAAGTGAAAATATTTTTAGTGAATATTTTAGTTACATCTGAAAAGAGAATGGGTCTGGCTAGACAAAAGCTCAATTCTGATATTTCAAGCCAAGCTAAAAACGGAATCACAAGGTATAGCTAGAGATTTAGAATTTGATTGGAAGAAATAATGTATTTTATGCAAAATCAAGAGATTTTGGATAGGTAATCTAACTTGGGGAAGGGGTAGCTGCTACCCCTGCCTCCTCCTTATTTCCTTCAATAATATCAAAATGTACAGTACAGTACATTATAATCGTGATACTACTCACTTGTAAGCCTCGCAGAAGATCCTCATCGCCCAGGTCTCGTTGAAGTTGCCGAGTATGATGCGCACGTCCTTCTCCTTGAGCTTGGCGAGCGCCGTCTTCACCTCGGTGGCGAAGCTCTGCGTCTCCTCTATGAGGAACCCGTTGGACTCCAGGTCGGCTAGCAGGCGGTTGTGCGCCTGGGAAGAAGGATTAGATAAGACGCTCTTATGTTAGAATACTCAATAGTCAGTCACCAGGCTACCTATGTCCTGGCTGATAGCATTCTACCCCACCACCTTATCATCATTCAAGTATCAATTCGTAAACCAAAATGGATATGCTTTTAGCCGAGCTGCTTCTATTCTGTTTTTGCATTTTACTTCGGACCTGAGCGAACAGTGGGAGAATCATTGAGGAATCTGACCGTGGATATAATTTGTCGTATACCCGTAGGTTGGTAGCATTTGACTTCTTATAATTTTTGTTAGTTTTGATCACAAAGAGTTCCTTTAACATTGTTCCCACCCTGAAGTTCCCATCCTGAAGTTTACAAGAAAAACAGCTGAGGATAATGGGCAATAATATGGTATGGATGGATGGATGGTATCAAGATGGTATAACAGATGCAGGAAATTTAACCCAGACCACCAAACTAAAGAATGCCAAACTCTTTACCAGTGCATATCTCGGCTCGTTCTGGTAAATGGTGCCGACTCTGGTCCAGTTGAAGTGCTGCAGCAGGCGGATGCGCGGCACGTTGAAGGCGTTCTCTGAGGGTACGATGCGGAAGAAGTTCGGGAACGCCTCCTTGGTGAACATGGGGTGCGTATCGGCGTATGACAGCTGCAACAAGATGGGGCGATTGAATATTGAGTTCAAATTACTGCAACCAGTCAAAGAGTTCAATCCAGTGATTTTCATTTCATCGTAAATATTTAATAGAAACGTATGCGTACTATGGAAGGCCAAAGGAAAAGTATTATAATAGGGTCTATAGATTCCATCCCTCTCCTGGTCTGAACTAAATATATGTATTAAGTTTATATTGCATTATATTATCTCAAAGTAAGCCTCGAATAAGTTGTTCAGACTCTTCATGAGTGAAAGACCAGTTCATTGAAAATCTTTCCAACTCTGTATTATGCCATCCCTCTCTTTTCCCTTATACCTGAGTGAGATGCCAATGCTTGCTAGCCTTGGCGATAGGGTCGGTGACGTGAGTGCAGGCGGCGCCAAACAGCATCAGCTTGTGCGGGCCGGAGTGCATCATGTCGAAGAATGACTTTACACCCACTGCGGCGTTGCACTGAGGAAGGAGATGCAAGATAAGATAAGAAAGTATACGATCTTGATAATAGGCATCAAGGCATCAGTCTTCTGTGACCACGGTTCCTGTAAAGGGGCTGAAACGTCAGATAAAAAAATGTTAAATAAAAGCGAAGTGTATCCGTAAACCTAGTTTCAATTCAATAGGTATCAAGTTTTTGATCCATCTGTTCAGAATTGCAAAGAGAACTGAAGGCAAGACTGGTGGAAATATCCTAATATGAAATATACTAATAGGAATAAGGCATTATTCCTTCTTTTATCAATATAGTTCAAATTGGTGTTTTAAATTTAAATCAAAATTGCCAAAATGGAGGTAATAGGTTGAGTGTTGGAGTAAGCATGGAATGTATCCATTAAAATATTAAGTATAAATCTTCACATGGAATTTAATTGGAAATCTCCTTCATTAGTTAGATGAGCTCTTTTAAAAAGAATTCATCACAGCGGCTCGCACATCGCACGCCCTTTACCGTGCATTGTCGAGCATGGTCTTCAACACAGCGCTAACGAAATGAAGAAAGCAATCAGTATATTGTTTCATACCTCAGTGTCGTTCCACCACATGTGCAGGCGGTAGTTTTTGAGCACGGAGTCGTGCTCGTTCACGTGGTCCAGCGCCAGCTTCACGCTCGGCATCACGCCTCGTCCTGAACAAATATATCAATGAAATGTCGGCAGACCAAGAGGAATGTACCTACTTGGTAAAACGTTTCAAAGGATAGTAGTAATATAGACTAGCTGTACTCTGTAGTTTCTTCCGCAATTAATAGAAGGCATCAGGATGTAAGTAAGAATGTTATAGTACTAGTGTTAAAAGGGACCTCACCCTGCAAGGATAGCCATGTACTGCAGCACTTATTCCTATAATTCTAACTCAGTTGGTTGGCACATAAAGCTCGATTATGTTACTTTATGTTAGTTGGTTGGGACTCCAATAGACAAGCGAAACTTTAAGCAAACTAACTTTAAGTAAATACTTAAAGTTAGTTTGCTTAACTTATTTAAGTTACGTTCATCTAAGTAGAGACTATACTCGTCGTAGTACGAGTAGCGTAACTCAACCCCTGTGACTCCACCACATTTAATTATTAACGCCTGGTAAAGTTACGATAGCAATCATTAAACTTTGCTCTCACGACTTCGATTTGGGTTCGGTAACTCAATGGCAATGCCTACACTAAACGTAGACTCTATTAAACGTAGATAAGGTTAGGAAGAAGATAAAAAGTTACCAAACTTGTTTTATACCTTACTAGCAGCGCCCCGCGGTTTTACCCGCGTTGTGCCCGTTCCCGTAGGAATTTCGGGATTTTTTTTACATAAAAACCTTCCTCTTGAATCACTCTACCTATTACAAAAAACCGCATCAAAATCCGTTGCGTAATTTTAAAGATTTAAGCATACAGACAAACAGACAGACACGAAAAAGAGACGACTTTATTTTATACTATGTAGTGATGTTAACAATTCAGGTAGACTATTAATTTTATGCCTTTTTATTTAAATGAGGAAAATGCTTTATACGCATCCCCCCTTATCTACAGAGATGAACGGGGTATGTGGGACGACGATACGCCAAATACCCACTAAATCCAGCACCGTAATGCTCCGTAATAAGCCTTTCTTTAAAATTAATATTTGGTATATAATAATATCAATACATTCCCCTATATAAAATCATCTTATACATGTATGTTACCAGTATTAGCGTTCTCCACCCCCTTGCCGAAGGGGAAGAAGCCCGCGATGTAGACGTCGGTCCGCCGGTTGAGGATGGCGTCCAGGTTCGGCTTCTGCGGCGAGCCTGCAGCCAGCGCCGCCAGGAGCAGCAGGCACCACATGGCGGGGCCTGGGGAATAGACAGCTTGTAAGACATACAACACTGGCAGCGCCCCGGTTTTACCCGCGTTGTACCCGTTCCCGTGGAAATTTCGGGATGAAAGATAGTCTATAACCTCACCGTTGAATGTGGCTGTCCATTACAAAAAAAATATTGAAGCAGGGTTGGTAGGTTCCGAGATTAGCGCGTTCAAACAAACAAAAATATAAATACATTTATCACATTGTGATACCTAGGGGAATAGACAGGAGATATCATATTGTTAGTCCTAGAGCAGGGATAAAAACAGGATAGACAAAAAATTAAAGTAAATGTATGTGGTTTGACTTTTAGATGCGGTCATATTTCCTAAAGTCCTCTAGTCAAAAAATACAAAATATAGGCAGCTGTTCAGATTTTGAAAATAAGATGCCTTCGTTTTTATTCAATGCCAAGATTTTTATAACGTATAAATATAATGCAGGTGTTATAGGTGCTGCCATAATTAAACAGTACAACTCGAATATAATAGCTTTCATAGCCCTTAGATTATAATACCTTTGCATTTAATGTCATCAAAATTCTAAACTATTCAATATTTTGTTTGGTGTGAAAATTCAAAATAAATTCATACTAAGAAAAATATAAGTTTTTGTGTTTAAATTGTATTTTGAGGTATGAATGAGCGGTCAATGAACATGGACTATCCCTTTACCTGAACTTCCTCAAATCAGATCCTCAATCCAAGGATAGCCTGAGATTTAACCACAACACAATACATAGAACAAGAAAACACGATCACTGCCTCTATAATCCTAGCTCATAGTCGATTTCTACCGCCTAGGAACCGAGAACAATCCTAGGACTTCAGGAAAAACACACGTCCCTTCGATACAACCATTTCAGCTAACATCCAGGGAAAAACTGCTGTTCTACAACTACAGTTTCAAAATAACCTTTATGGCCCAGGTAATAAAATCCACGTTACACTTCCACGCAAATGACTGAAAATGTTCTCTTCGAATAAAGTCAATAATTTGTACAGAATCTATTCAAACAAATACATTCCTTGTTTCGTTGTGCGAAGGTTCATCTTTCTACAGTCTATCTGGTTGGTTGTTACGTTTTGGTGTCGCTAAATTTAAGCAAACAGTTGAAATTAGGCTTTCGCGGTGCGAATCGATAGAGGGTTGGTTTCGTTTAGTGATGTGCTGTGAATATATCGACAGGCGTTCCGGACTTTATTTATCAATTTCATATTTACACGTGATCGGTTTAAAAATAAATATACCTATGTTAATTTAGGTAATAGTAAATATTTACGTTAGACATACTAGAAATAATTAGCTACCTACTAGTCAATATATTTTATTATAATCCGGATTTCTCACCTGAATATATTTAGTGTAGTATAGGTAGTTACTTCCAAAGTCATTGATTTGTTTGATTATTTTGCCCATACAATCAAATCAAACCGAACGAATCTAGTTACTTACTAACTTGTATTTAAAAATAACTCTATAACATAACTCATAAGCATTCGATTGTTTTACCGATATTAAAATGTTTCCATACTACGATCATCACTATCTAACGCATGCGCAGTGACCGGGGCGTAAACTAACCACTTCTTATTGCCCTATCCCCGGCAAACACCTAAATGAAAGTGACTCCATTTACCTTCCACACATGAATTATTCAGTTCCTCACGCATGATTATTTCAGACTAAGTTTATTTTTTTAGGTTTTTGTACAACTTTTTACATCCCATGATTGATTAAGCTTTAACCCGAATGTTAAATCTTATTTAACAGTCTACACTACCAATACAATAATAAAATTACATTAAAATGAAAGTTTGAACAAAATGTTATTATTTTAGTATATCAATTATCAGTAATAGAAATAGAACATTACCATTATCAGGAGCTTCCTATATTTAGATATTACAAATTGAACAAAATAAAATTTAAATCTAGCGCGTAGGATTTTACTTGATTATTGAATGAATGTTGAATGACACTTTAAGTTTCTAAGCTCTTAACTCAAAGCAATAGAGTCTATTCAGGCCCCGCAAATATATAATTTGACATTTGGTGATGGTATTGCTATTTTTATCAGAAAACGTTTCATTAAACGAGTTTTGTAATTTTCTTATTTTATTTTAGAAGATTATATGCAGCTTTATTATAAAAGTAAGTATAATGATTAAATTATTTTGTAATAAACTTAAGATTAAGGCAAATTAAACAATATTTACTAATTACTAATGTTATTCAAATGGCCATGCTGCGTTTCGTTTCACGCAAGTGACTCAACAATTTGAAAAGTTCCACATAAGCGGTCTGCGGCTGACAACACCGCCGAATACGTGGCCCAGAAGTTCTGTGTAATTTGTGTGTCTTGTTTATTGTTTTTTGTGTGTTAATTCGCTATAAATCAATTCATAAGCCGTAAGTAAATTAATAAAGATGTGTACTTAATCGTATCCCAAAAGGTTTAATCTGGAATCATTGTTGTCCCGTGCTCAAGACGTGTAAAAACATTATCATGGCATCTGTCACTTTCATTCCATCGAGATTATCTTTAATTTTGTTATAAATATGAACAATATGGGTCATTACCGGTTATCAGTTGCGAAATAATTGTCTCATAGTTTAGGGGAATCTAATATTTTCATAA
Organism: Cyclophora punctaria; assembly: GCA_951394245.1. Taxonomy (NCBI): domain Eukaryota; kingdom Metazoa; phylum Arthropoda; class Insecta; order Lepidoptera; family Geometridae; genus Cyclophora; species Cyclophora punctaria. The sequence continues at coordinate 627,595 of OX596188.1, forward strand.
TTATGTTCGGAATTCAATGATTAATTAGTGGTTTTAACGACCAACAGTCACCAGTGTCTTACACAATTTCTAATGAAATATTTGTGTATTTGGCTATTCACTTCACTTATTTTTTGTCATTCGTGAGTCTAAAAATACAACTATTGTTATATTCACCACAGGTATGAAATAGTTTAATTTTTGTCATATAATCGTTATCTGACTCTGTGACACACATACAAAACAACTGTGTAAATAGTAAATAGTAATGTAATTTTCTATAATAGTACAGGATCAAACAAATATGTTTGATAGGTTTTGTTATAATTTCCAATTTGATAATAATCTGTTTATTTTCAGGTAGTTCGGCTTCATAAAGATGATGAACCCACAGTATCCCCCGCCTGGGCAGAACAATAACGCGCCGACCAACCCCATGGGCTACCCGCCCTCCTCGCAGGAGTACAACGGAGTGCAGAACGCTAACATCTACAGCCAGATGCCAACCAATGGGCCACAACCGATGAAACCATTTGACCAAAATGACATGTCACAGAAAATGCAAAACATGAGTATTAATCAAGGATTTCCCACAATCCCGTCGTCGCAGATGCCTCCAGGTCAATTTCCCCCGGGAGCGTATCCACCAACCTCTAACTTCAGCCCGGGCCAACTCCCTCCCGGTCAACGGCCACCGTCCAACAATGCGCAGTTTCCCCCATCGTCAATATCGGCACCTCAGGGCTTCAATCAAGCACCAAATCAGAATCAGTTTCCTCCAGGACCACCTACTCAATCAATGCCACAAAGGCCCCCTAGTGCTCCGCACAACCAAGGCCCACAGCCAGGAGCTGGGCTACCACCAAGCTCTCAGGCCGGCATGCCCCAGCCTGGTGGCATGATGCCACCCAAACCCGGTGTACCACAGATGGGTCCCCAACCGGGACAGCCTGGTCCTCCTCAGCAGCCTCAGGGACCGATGCATCCAAGGCCAGGAATGCCTCCACAACCAGGCTTAGGCCCTCAACCACAAATGCCTGGAGGACCTCCACAGCAAGGCCAACCTGGATTCCCACCACAGGGAAGTTTCCCTGGCCAGCCACCTCGACCAGGTCCAATGCAAGGACAGCCTGGACAATCACAACCAGGGCACATGCCTCCACAACCTGGCATGCCCCCCCAACCTGGCATGCCACCTCAACAAAACATGCCACCCCAGCCTGGCATGCCACCTCAATCTAGAATATCTCAACAACCAGGCATGCCTCCACAACAAGCACACCCTGGAATGCCTCCTCAACAAGGGCAACAAGGATTTCAACAGCCTGGACTACCTCCCCAGCCCGGCATGCCCCCTCAACAGGGTATGCCGCCTAAACAAGGAATGCAACAACCAGGCTTACCTCCGCAGCCAGGCATGCCACCTCAACAAGGCATGCCACAGCAACCGGGCATGCCGCCACAACCGGGCATGCCACAACATCCGGGCATGCCACAACAACCTGGCATGCCACAACAACCTGGCTTGCCACCCCAACCAGGCATGCCACCTCAACCGGGTATGCCACAACAAGCCGGCATGCCACCACAACCAGGCATGCCACAATCTGGCTTACCGCAGCAACCAGGAATGCCACCACAGCCGGGCATGCCACAATCTGGCTTACCTCAGCAACCGGGAATGCATCCACAACCTGGTATGCACCCGCACCCAGGAATGCCACCCCAACCAGGCATGCCAGGTCAGCAGGGCTTTCCTCAGCAGCAGATGCCAGGCATGCCCCACATGCCTCCCCCGCTGGCTCAGAGACAGTTCCAGCCGGCGACGTCTGCTCAACCGGCGCAGCCTGCTGCCGGATACCCAGGTGAATACAGTTGGTTTTTTACTATTACAATTTAGCTTGTCAAAGAATTAGTTATTATGGTTAATTGTATTCAATGAAATTACGTTGAACATAAGTGTCTGTTATGTTCTTCAGGCATGCCGCCATCCGGGCAGTACGGCGGGCCGGGCTCCGGCTACCCGGCGCCGTTCCCAGCGCAGCAGCCGAGCTACACGCCGCAGTACCCGGGACAGCAGCCGCCGCAGAAGCGGCTCGACCCCGACCAGATGCCTAGCCCTGTTAGTATTAGAAAACAAATGTTTTTAACATAATCCCTACTTGTTTTTATTCAATTGTATCTATAACTAGCAGCGGCCCCGCGGTTTTACCCGCGTTGTGCCCGTTCCCGTGGGAATATCGGGAATTTTTATACATAAAAACCTTCCTCTTGAATCACTCTACCTATTACAAAAAACCGCATCAAAATCCGTTGCGTAATTTTAAAGATTTAAGCATACAGACAAACAGACAAACAAACAGACAAAAATAGCGACTTTGTTTTATACCATGTAGTGATATGAAGGCACTTTCAAAACAAAAATAAAACTTAACAAAATCGGTCAATATCCAAGCAATGCTTACAGATCCAGGTGGTTTATAATGTATGTATGTTGGTTCCAGATCCAGGTGATGGCAGACGACCAGCAGAACCGCAGCGGCATCTTCGTGACGAACGAGAAGGGGCTGGTGCCGCCGCTCGTCACCACCGACTTCCTCGTCGACGACAAGGGGAATGCCAGTCAGTGTTGCACTCACATCTATGCTACCTTAACCTTTAGAGCCAGGCTAGACTATTGATAGAGTACTTTCCATTTCTCTCTGTCCTCTGTTATCTTTTTCGACTCGATATAAGAAACTACATTTACCTTTCTTTTCGTTGGTGTTATGCCCTTTAGTCTTTTTTTTTAGTCTATAACAATCATTGTATTTTGTATTTTTACGTTTAAATGCAATTTTTTTTTAAACTTCTGATAGGAATCTGAAAAGTATCTTTGTGTTTGAGAGCCAAATTCTATAGGCAACTTTTTTGCCTACATTTTTCATGAAGACGCTCTCGTCGGCCTCTAAAGAAAAATAAAGTCTATATCAAGTATCATAAATGCATAGTATAAGACGGTGATATATTCCTGCCTCTTGGTTCCAGGTCCTCGCTACATCAGGAGCTCGATGTACACCGTGCCCGTCACGGCGGACCTGCTCAAACAGACCGCCATGCCCTTCTGCATTGTGGTAAATATTGTACAAGCAATCTAAACAATACAAGTTTAACAATTAGTTTGTAGAGGCTTAATCAATGGCGTGCCTGTGACTAAAATAAAAGCCTACAACATGGTTAACGAATGAAACAAGTGCTAAGTGAATGCACACCTTCAGCTCGCTCCAACAACCAAACCGCTACGCTATCGTCCTCACTGTACTGACATCTTCATCGATGTATGTATTTATATTTTAAGTATCTTCAGTGAGGTCAGGCCTTTCACATTGGGTCATTACAACTAACAATAGCTCCAGCGCAGTTTCTTGTCCATTCTTCTCTGCTGATGTTCTTCCGAATGGGTGGTACGTTCAAAAGAGCCTCTTTGGGGCCAAAACTGAATAAAATATTTGACTTTAACCTTGCCTTGGCCAGATCTCGCCGCTGGCCGAGCCGGTGGGCACGGAGGCGCCGCCGCCGCTGCTGGACATGGCGGCGTCCACCGGCAGCCCCACGCTGGGCCCGGTGCGCTGCTCGCGCTGCAAGGCCTACATCTGCCCCAACATGAAGTTCCTGGACGCCGGCCGGCACTTCCAGTGTGCCTTCTGCAAAGCTACAACTGAAGGTATGGGACAATTCTAACTTTGGAAATTTGTACAGTTGGTCCTAATAAATTAATAGTTAACCCTGTATCTTTGTAATAAATGTTAAATTTTAGCGGGTAAAACAATGGTAATACTCAAAACCGCGATTAAGTCTCGTCTAGATTAGTATATTTTGATAGTTTAAATAGTGTAATATAGGATCCTGTTCTGCTATCTCAGATCCCCGCACGCTTAAGGGTGTTATTAGTGTATGTCGGTTTCACGTGCGATATGACTGTGTGTGATTGGAACAATTTTGTGTTAAAAACTACCTTTGTGTATGCGAACTATCATGTATCTCTGTGCCCCAGTACTGATATTTACGGTGAACCGAGAGGCCTGAACCCAGGAGTGAAACATTACATTCAAATACTTTGTTAACAGTAAAATTGTACAATTTTCCTCCCAGTCCCCATGGAATACACTCAATACGTGAACAGCATGCAGCAGTACGGCAGGCAGCCGGCTGAGCTCGCGCTCGGCGCGTACGAGATCGTCGCCACTAAGGAGTACTGCCGGGTAACTAACATACATCAGCTAGCTTAAGTTCCCGTGGGAATTGCGGGATTCAAAGTGATATTGTTATGTATGAACTGTATTTCTTTAAAGTCTCAACGAAATCTGCTTAGCAGTTTTTGTGTAAAAAACAAATATACTTTTTAAACACAGAGACTGAATAAAAATATCACTTGGGGGTTGCAAGTTTGAAACTACATTTCTTACGAAACATGATTTTTGTTCGTATCACTTGTAGTTAGACTTGCATAATGAGTAAAGATTTATAACAATCGCCCTGTATGACCCCTTTAATTGTGAGTCACCTCCCTACATAATGATGGTGTGTACGACAGAACAACACGCTGCCCAACCCGCCGGCGCTGGTGTTCGTGATCGACGTGTCGTACAACAGCATCAAGAGCGGCCTGCTCGAGACCGTCTGCCAGAACATCATGGACGTCATCGCGGTTAGTATACACTAGTTCTATCTTTTCTTACCAAATTTGAAATTTAAACCACCATGATTGATTTTTCTACCAAAGACAACTTCTTTCATCGAGGAAAAGGATTCATTGATGGGGTGAGCGTGGAATGAAATCATTTAATCTTTTCCTCTTCAATAGGAATCTTCGCCAGGTAAATCAACCGCATTAGTCGACATTTTGACTATCATAAGAAAAAATAGAGTGTAGTTCTAACACTTCAAATATGTATGCAACGCCCCGCGGTTCATTCCGTTTTGTGTCCTAGCGTGTAGGAATTTTGGGGTGAAAAATAACCTGGAATCTTCCTGTTGAAATGTTGCTATACATCCAAAAATAATAATTCAAATCAAGGATTGGTAGTTTCTGAGATTAACAAACAAGAAAACTAAAATGTCTAACTCATCAGCTTTATTATGATAACTAGCTGCGCCCCGCGGTTTCACCCGCGTTGTACCCGTTCCCGCGGGAATTTTGGGATGAAAAATAGATGTTGTAATATTATTACATCATTCAATAGTGTCACTGATGAAGGAATAAATTCTCACCGTGCATTGATTTGAACAATTAAGATCAAATCAAATTTAAACTCCAGCTTGGCAAGCGCTGTTAAGTACTACTCCAAGTACTAGTCCAATTATTGATATCGTGTATTTGTCTATTTGCAGGCGTTACCGAAGGACGAACAGACGGGCAAGAGTTGGACGCGCGTCGGGTTCATCACCTTCAGCACCACCGTGCACTTCTACAACATCAAGGTTAGTTACAATTGTTTTAGATACCAATATTAGCCATTAACTTCTCACTGCAGGGCGAATATCAGTTGTGTTATAACATACATTGTGTTGAGGTATGCATTAAACGTTTTATTCGCAATGAAGTCCCGTCTAGATTAGTGTTTACATTGTGTTATAACAACCACTAAAAATTTTAATAATTGATAATGCACGTGTGCGTATGCGGGTTTTAAAGCGTAGCTCTTAGTTCACCTGGGTGGTATTTAACGACGTTTTATTAATTATTAATTATTATAATTATAAAATCGTTTATTGCTTACAAAATAATATACAAGAGTTTAAAATTACAGCAAAAGATGGTGGCTCAGTTTCTGCTGCCCAGGGCGAGACACCCCGGACAGCTCTGATTTTCAGCCACCCTGTTCCCTGAAGTGTTGTGCGGGAACAGCGTGTATATGAATGTATTATTCCCCCCTTTCCCCTCGCAGGGCTCGCTGGCGCAGCCGCAGATGCTGTCGGTGGGCGACGTGGGCGAGGTGTTCGTGCCGCTGCTGGAGGGCTTCCTGGTGACGGCGGAGGACAGCGGCGCCGTGCTGACGCAGCTGCTGCACCAGCTGCCCGCCATGTTCGCCGACAACAAGGAGACCGAGACCATCCTGCTGCCCGCCGTGCAGGTAAACACATTTCATTTATATTCGGAGCGCACGTGGCGTAGTTTCACTAGCAGCGATGTTGGTTCATTGCGATTATTAAGCAAAGTGCATCCCGACCCCTACTTGGTTGGGTGGCCTACAGTGGCATTTCTATCTGAGCGCTACCGTGCTTCGGAGGGCACGTTAAGCACTCGGTCCCGGTTATTTCAATCGTTAGACCATGTCGGAGGTGTTTAGGCGGTCTAAAAACTCCGACACCAGGGATGGCCAGTAACCATCTCGAAATGAATTAATCAAACTTAAATTCTGTAAACAATGGTGTGTGTCTCCCAGGCGGGTATGGAAGCCCTGAAGGCGGCGGAGACGTCGGGCCAGCTCCTGACGTTCATGACGTCGCTGCCGACGCTGGCGGCGCCCGGGAAGCTCGTCAACCGCGAGGACCGCAAGCTGCTGGGGACTGACAAGGAGAAGCAGATACTCAGTGAGTACTGGAGCGGACTCTTTCACTTTCTTAATTTATGTACTTACTAAGATTATGGAAACTTACGTAACGGCCATATTAATATCGCGTAAGAACATTTTAGCTGTCAAATGCTTTGTCACTTTCTGACATACACAATTTACTGAAGAGCAAAAGAGACGAAATTAGATCGCTATTTTACACACCTTTAGTACCGTTTACCTGCCAAAGCCACGATTACCCAAACTTCATAATAGTCCATCGTTCTTACCTGTGTGTGGGAGCATGCGCTGACAAACTTTCAGCTTTTATAAAATAACGAAGGTCTGGGGTTTACGGGCTCTAGGTCTATAATGTTAATTCATTAAATGTTTGCGTGACAACGACACGCTCATTTACATTCTGCCAGAAGGTAATTAATCTCACTACAAATTACTGCACGGAACTTTGAGTTTGACCATAGACTCTTTGTGTATGTTCCGACGAATACACAGTCAGTGATTCGTTTCAAATAATATAGTATATTGACATTTACGTGACGCCTAAATAAAGGAAGCTTTACATAGGAATTAGATTCGACAACTACTGACCGATTTGGACGAGGTTTCCTATTTTTTCTTGAACCTATATCGTCCCACTGCTGGGCAAAGGTCTCCCCCAAACACTTTGAATTCTCCCTGTCCTTCGCGGAGTCCCACCAGCCGCCGTCGAAGGAGACAAGGTTTCAAAGCACGATGTACCCCCAGCGCCGCAGACGACGGCGTACAACGAGCTGGGCCAGCTGTGCTCGGCCGCGGGCGTGTGCGTGGAGCTGTTCGTGTGCAACCACTCGTACGTCGACGTGGCCACGGTCGGCCAGCTGGCGCGCCTCACGGGCGGCGACGTGCGCAAGTACACATACTTCCAGGTCTGACTTACTGCCTCACATATCGGTTCATACTAGAACAACTCGACATCCAAATAAATGCAATGTCGTCACATCACAGGACTACAGAAATAACTTTTTGTATTACAATCCCCTAATTAGAATGACCAGTGAATAAAATGAATTGGCTAAAATTTGCTGTCATTTAAATATTTTGGAACAAAAAATCAGTAAATTTATATTAGAGGAAAAATCTTTATTTTCATGTTTGAATCGAAACTACGCTTACATTACGCTTTTTATTGTACATTTTTGTCCGACGTTTCAGTCTCTTATGACCACGGTTTCTGTAAAAAGGCCGTAAAGTCAGATACAAAAATAAAAGCGAAATGTATCCGTAAACGTAGTTTCAATTCAAAATAAGTAGTGTTCGGTAAAGTTAAGAAACCAGTCTGTATGGAATTTGTGTCGGTGATGTGTGTGTCGGTGACGTGTGTATCGCGCAGGCGGAGACGGACGGGTGGCGCCTGATGTGGGACGTGGCGCGCGTGGCGGCGCGGCCCGTGGCGCACGACGCCGTGCTGCGCGTGCGCACCTCCACCGGCGTGCGCGCCACCGACTTCTACGGGCACATGTTCATGAGCAACACCACCGACGTCGAGCTGGCCGCCATCGGTGAGGACCTTAACAAGCAGACATATACTTATGATAGAGGGAAAAGAGACGAGATGTTTACCGTTCTATATAGTAGAATAATATACATAAACACTTTATTAACATTTCATTTACAACCACATTCTTACATGTCAGTAAGTCCAGTATGAATTCTATGATTTATTAGTCAAACAATTCTAAAAATTCCTATTGAAGCATTAATTTTCGGTATCCCATGGTTCCTCACGAACTCACCAACGAACCTCCCTTCCAGACTCCGACAAAGCAATAGGGGTGGAGATCAAACACGACGACAAGCTGACGGCGGAGTCGGGGGTGTACATCCAGGTGGCGCTGCTGTACACGCACCGCTGCGGCCAGCGGCGCCTGCGCATCCTCAACCTGGCGCTCAACGTGGCGCACCAGCTGGCCGACGTGTACCGCAGCATGGAGCTCGACACCACGCTCAACGTGCTGGCCAAGCAAGGTGGGCTGGGTTACAGGACTGCTGCAGGATGCTGCTATCGCTCGGTGGCTGGTTATTTAGAGCACAGGGTCTAGTGTACACCGTATTATATGAAGGCATCCCCCGCAGCCGTGTGGTCGGTGCGCGAGCAGGCGCCGCGCGCGGTGCGCGAGTCGCTGACGGCGCGCTGCTGCCGCTCGCTGGCGGCCTACCGGCGCCACTGCGCCTCCCCGTCGTCGGCGGGCCAGCTGGTGCTGCCCGAGTCCATGAAGCTGCTGCCGCTGTACACGGCCTGCCTGCTGCGGAGCGACGCGCTCGCCGGCGCCACCGACATCACTTGCGATGAGAGGTTCCTACACGCTTTCTACTGATGACCCTACCCTAGAAATTCAGGCTAACAATTGGCAAAAACACATCCGAATTTTCATTTGCCAAACATTATTTTCGGTATTTAAACCGTCGGGTGTTGTCAGGAGCGTGGCGATGCACCGCATGCTGTGTGGCGACGTGTCGAGCACGGTGGCCATGATCTACCCGCGCCTCATCCCGCTGCACACGCAGGCGCAGGCGCCGCTGCGCGCCACCATCGACAAGATGACCGACAGCGGCATCTATCTGTTGGGTGAGTCTGTTTGTTTGTTTAGTTTTGGTTATAAAAAGGTAGGTACTTTGTAACTGTGTTATCGATTCTGAAGAATATTAACGGTGAAGAATTGGCTACAGATTAAGGCTGGGTTTTATATTTCATGTGTCTTGTGTGTAATTATTACATCGATTATTATAATTTTGAAAACGTTTTCAATATCCCATCGTGTAATCATTGAACTGGTATTTTTGAAATGTATAATAAGTATCTCATTGTGTATAAAATTTTTAATACGATTACGCCTTTAGGCGGTTTATAAGTTCGACATGAAGACGGACCACTAGCCTACTGGAACTTACTAAGTCACTTATAATCCTCCTTCCGACAGAGAACGGCGTGCACATCCTGATCTGGGTGGGGGCGCAGGCGAGCCCCTCGCTGGTGCGCGACATGTTCGGGGTGGAGTCGCCGGCGCACATCGACACGGCGGTGACGGAGCTGCCGCCGCGCGACAACCCGCACAGCGAGCGCCTGCGCGCGCTCGTCGACTCCGCAAGGGAAATGCGCCACTCCGCCATGCGGGTATGCCCTGCACCTTGACTGATTCTAACTTTTGTCATGCACAATGATTTGTTGAAAAGAATTTTATAATTGTTTTGGACTTCCCGTGACCTGTGACTCGCACATTTAAAAAAAATTATGCCCTTAAAATCAATAACATATTTTTTATAATTAATGATTCCTATTTGAATAAATATGACATATATTATAACGCGATACAGCCCCAGAAGATTAAGTATAATAAGTGCAAATTGTGTGGATTTAAAAAGTATTTACCATATTTTTGATGAAATAATGGTGTCATTCAACCACCTTTTGGGAGACTTCAAACACATTATTCTTAGCAACATTAAATTAGAATGTAACAACAGCTACATTGCTTTACAAAATAAACTATTTATTCATTAAGAAGCTTTTATCAAATTCAGATGCAGACTTTCTGTTCCAGTTAACGATAATGCGGCAGTTCGACAAGCTGGAGACGGTGCTGCGCCACTTCCTGGTGGAGGACCGCGGGGTGGACGGCAGCGCGTCGTACGTGGACTTCCTGTGCCACGTGCACAAGGAGATCCGCGCCATGCTCTAGCGGGACTACTAGCGGTAGGCACGTCGCGTCACTGGGGCAGGCTGGGGCAGGCTGGGGCGGGCTGGGGGCTGGGGATGTGGACATTGGCCGAGTTTGGCGGAGTTTAGTGGAGTTTGGTGGAGTTTAGTGGAGTTTGGTGGAGTTTAGCGGAGGTGTACTTCAACTAATTGATGTTAGCTCATTGCGATTGTAAAGCAACGTGCAGTTCGGCCTCCATCGGGATGACTGGCCGTTAGTGGTATTTCTATCTGAGCGCTACCAAGCTTAGGAAGGCATATAAATTTGTCGGTCCCGGTTGTTTCAATTGATAAACCAAGTCGGAGGTCTTTAGGCGGTCTAAACACTCCGATACCAGGGCATACACGAACTTACTTGGTGGGGTGTGAATTGACTTGAAAAAGTGACAATTCTTTAATTCAACGATAAATGAATACGTTACTATGCGATGTTGAGCCTTGACTTCCGCTCAGGCATGCTAAACTCCGCACCACACAACTTTGCCTTCGTGCAAACACAGCCAAAGAGATTTCTGAAGTTAGCTACTATACTTCGAGCAAATCTTTATGAGCTCTCTGAACATCGTCCTTGCGCATGGTACAGTCAGGCGGACAAAAATTATGAAAAAAGTGAAGAGTAATATTATTCAAATAATTACCTACCTATCATTGTTTTATACATTATAGCATTGATTGTTGGTAGATATAATTACGTTTTGAAAAGAACATGGACTTCAATGATTCGTGGTAGGTGTTTCATTTTTTTTTATTTTGCCTAAAACTAAACTACTGACCGATTTTTAAGAATTTACTATAGGACCACTTATAAAGTTTACGTTTTCAAACAAATAAGTAAGTATAAAATTTCGAAATCGGTCTAGGTATCTTCGAGTAACCGCGTAACAGATTCGGTTAAAACATAAATGGTAAAAAACGGTAACAAGAAATTCTAACAAACAAATCCTACTCGACTGTACTTTCTAGTCGAAACGCGCATGTGTGTTGTGTCGAGACGGAGCACTCACACTGACCTACAACGTCGCAGGACGTGAGCGGGTGCGCAGAGGGGCGCGAGCGGGGCGGTCACCTTCCCGACCCGCGCCACCCGTCCCGTCGACACCTAAAAATCGCGTACTGCGCAGGCTCTCGCGTCAACTTCAGAGAGCTCATAAAGATTTGCTCGAACTATACCTCGCTACTTGCATAAGTCGTGCAGCCAAGTCCGACTCTCGCGGCTAACAGACCTATTAATGAAATTCGCGAAGGTCACAGTAGCCCTATGAACCTGTCTAATTGCCTAGGTACGATGTAAATACCGCTATAAATATAATTTAGTACATTAATAGAACCACCCCATATTATACCCCTTTCCTTGGGAATTGCGGGATAAAACGTACTTTATATAACAATCCAGATTAAAAACTAACTATGTGTTGAATATCATCCAAATCCGTCCAGTCTAAAAGAGCAATCCTAATCACAAATATTTGTGTTTGTTATATACACCTTACACTAAATAAAAAATCAAGATATAGCAAGATATGCACTGTTAATAGTGAAGTCGAAAGTGTGTAATTGACGTCGTAACAAGTAGCCAATGACTTCATTTGATGGCACGTGCTGCGTGTATTTACAGGGCACAAGGTGTAATTTAAACATGTTCCACTGTATTGGGCGCAATGCTCTCTCTTGCTTTTTTATTTGGTCTAAGAATTTATAATACATAATGGCTAGAGACGTTCCTACAATCAGAAAGTTGAAAACTTTATATTTGTTAATGCATCTATCCTTTTCATATTACTCATGTTTGATAAGGATAGCGCTATGGAAACGATAAACTGCCTTTTCTTAGAAGTGCCAACGCACTGTGACAACATTCATACTCTTTTCTGAAGTAACGGGGGAAATCTTCTTTAGCTATTGGGTGAAAAGAGAAGGCATGATATGTCTGCTTATTGGTGGAATATTTAAAATTCGAGTTTTCCACCAATCAACTCTCGGTATTTGTCTAATTTGTATTGTATCGTTATTTAGCTTATTTTTAGAGAAGATTTTCATATATTTTAGAAAAGGTGATGAATAATTTGTTAACTTAAAAAATGTAATTTGATTAGATTGTAAGGTGATTGGCGGGTGACAATTATTATATTATTTAGGGTGAAATTTACGCCATTTTCCAACTCGTTTGTATAAAAATCCTTTTTAATCAAAGGGGTGTAAATACATTATTTTTCATTGTAATAAACATTGCTAGTTTTAATTCAATTTATTAAAAAAGAAAACTTATAAATACCTCTATTGTCATTCGAGGGAGAAATTTCTACGGTATTCTAATTTGTATTTTATTTCTATATGCATCAAGTTGACACCAAGATAACATTAATAGGAACAAGTAAGGCTATATAACTTCCAATAGTTTTAAATAACTATGACAAAGTCCTATGTCAATTTCTATTGGGGAATTAATAGGACTTTGTCATAGTGAGAAATGTATTAAGAGTTTGTATGACCAATTTAGCTCAGTTTTAACTGTGAAGGGAGAATGTTATTTGTAGTATGCGACCGATACACTTACTCGTTCGTGTATAGAGGAACATAGTCATAGTTTGTTTTTAGAGCGTTATCTGTGTCACAAATGCAGCAATGTCAAAATACAAAGTGTAACAAAGACAACGCTCTACAAAATCAAAATAAGGCGATCAGCCCTCTTGTTAAGTCGATGAATAACTCTATCGGCCGCGCACTGTATTGTATGATAGTATATTTGTATGTAAAGTAATACTTAAAGAATGCAGTCAATATATTAATACTACATTTAGTTGATAGTTTATGTACGATTGTTTAAAGGATACATTATTATGAATAACTTCAAAATTACTTGAAATAAATATAATATATCAAAATCTGAATAATTTATCAATTACTAATGTAATGAGCGTTGATTTCCAATGACATTGATATTTTAAATTTAATAGATTTTTATAGTAATTATAGTTTGTATCGGAGTGTAAATAAAATATATTGGCATTATTACGTTTATTTTGTTTAATTCAATGACACCACTAGGAGAACCTATTTATTATCACTGTATTCATGTTTGCAGTCTGGATCCTCGCCCTAAATTTTTTCTGTCCAACTTCTGTCCCATTGCTGGGCAAAAGATTCCCCCAAACATCGTTCATCTCCATCTTTTCGTCTTCACCCACAAGAGATTACATTACTATTCAATCGAGAAGGGTGTGTTGTTACGTCCATCGTCCCTACTTGACTTGCCATCAAGGGCCACATGGCTTGATGAGTTTTAGGAATGATATGAAGTTTGAGTTGCAGAATACTAAGAAACAACAATTGAAACAAAGTAAGTATTGATTCAATTTGTTTCATTTATTTCATTTGAATACAAATACAGTTTGATATAAATAATGTTCACGAAAGTGTTTGCACCCAGTCATTTCTTTTTCATAAAAGTATTTTTCTGGAACAAAACGATATTGTTAAGTGGATGTTCTTCCCCCAAAATGAAATTACTAATTTTCTAAGGGATTTTCAAAAGCTGCCCGTGTTCGACCTCGATACCTCCAAATCGTTGAAAGACTAACCAAACTAAATGGTGACCTGCCTAACGTCGTTTGCTAGATATGCGCAGCGACCTTACTACATATTTCAACACATTTTTGGGGGGATGAAAGTTTTGGTTGGTATTAGTTAGGATAGATCTCAGTTTAAGACACTCTTTGGGATGAATTTTTAAATCTGCCAGTATCGACCGTAGCGTGTGCGTACCTTCAAACTGCTAAAAACATGCCATGGTTATTGGCTTACAAAGACAGTTGTATTATAAACCAACGCACAGCATAGCGTCTCATGCAGAGATGAATATTGAGTTCAAATTATGGCCAAAACTCGCTCTCCAAAATGGTCTAATGATTGAGACTACCGGGCCCGACTATTAAACGTGCCCTCCGAATCGGCACCTTTCCTATGTACGTTACTTAAATGTTAATTTCACCTTAGGTTTAGGGTAGATGACCTCAATGATAGGTCCGTTATAGGTGCAGGGGTTGAAGTACCCGTACGAGTAGCGCGGCTCCCGCTTGTGGCGACAGGCGTAGGCCTGCTGCAGCAGCGCCAGCAGCTGCAGCACCACGGCCAGGAGCTCCAAAAGGGATATCATTCCGGGGTTCAAAGTATTCACATACAGTCAACAAGTGTTAGAATAGAGTCTTTATGGGGGCCAGAAGTATTATCATAGACGTCGTCGGAAATCAGCAGCATTAGTATAGATTCTATGTAGAGGTCTGGAGCTCCAAGTGTGAGCATTTCGAGCTTTGCAGTGCCGAGGTAGCCTTGGTATTTGTATTCATCTGAAATAAGGATAATGTCAGAAGAACGAAGTATAGTCTCGCTATAGTCCCACTGCTGGGCAAAGGCCTCTCATCTCACTGAAGATAATCAGTACAGTGAGGAGGAGATAATGTCAGAGCAAAGGGTAGATTTAAAATAAACTTTATATACAACGAAAGGATTTAAAACTTCAAACGCACTTCTTCCCTCCTATGCCACACACATCCCGCGCGGTGGCCGTGCCGCAGCTTATGCAGTCTCGCGGGGGGTACGTGGACTTGTTTTTGCAGCACCACGCACCCACCACCATCAGCAGCAGTTCGAACAGGTACAACAGCATGTAGTAGTGGCCAGGAACTCGCGGCGCCATCTACACACCGAGTGGAAGGTTAGCAACATCAAAAACGAAAAACGAATACTTATTAATAAACTGTTTTATTACATCATAGCAACGAATGGTTCCGTCCAGTTAAAATTCATTATGTGTCTAATGTATCATATAAAATTAAAGTATTAATGTAATGCCCACTGCTGGATTGGTGATCTCAAACACGAGCCATGTTTCAAAAGTAGGAAACATGTTTTCGCTCGACACGGGAATTGAACCCGGGATCTCAGTCTTGGCAGGCGAGTGCATTCGATGCAGGCTCCGCCTACGTATTACAAAATCGTTTTTTTGCGTCCAGGATTAAAAACCAACAAACCGATCTCGGATAGGAATGATAATTTACCTTTACTTAATTTTTCAACAAATGCTCAGTGTTCACTATGTTTCTTAATCATTCACTCTTTTTTCCTCTGTATAGTCCTGTTGAGACAGATAATACTTGTTAATGAACACCTAGTCAGGACGAACTCCCTTCTTCATACAACCTGGTTCCAGGTATCTTTTTGAGCTTATCCGCGAACATAAATGTATAAATATGAATAATGTCAAAAATATTATATTTATTTTAACCCACTACCAACGGTTTAATTAATAAGTATTACCCTAAGTGCAAAAAAACAAGCTCAGAAAAATCATGGGAATCCTCTCAACAGCGTCCAAGATCATCCTAATCGTAGCGACGTTTTTCTTTTTGCGGTCACATTAGAATTAGCAGCGCCCCGCGGTTTTACCCGCATTGTATTCTTCTGGTGGAAATTACGGGCCTAAAAGATTACCTGAAGGCGGTCATCCATTTGAAAAATATTAATTCAAATCGGATTGTAAGTATCAGAACTACGCGTTTTCATACAAACAAAAAAAGAAACTCTTGCGCTTTAATCCCAAGCGTTGTCGAGGTTTAGTGTGCCCTACATTGACTTTTCGATCTGCTGTAGCGGGTAGTCACTACTTTTATATTAGTCCAAGGCTCTATAATAGAGCAAATCGACAACTAAATATTAACTCACATGGTTACACTCATTGAAATACGATGATATCAAAGAATTGCTTCAAGTTTTTAGTTAGTTAGAAGAACACACCCACACCAACACCCACCCACCCATACACACCCCCCCCCCCACACACACACACACACACACACACACAAAACACACACACACACACACACACACACGCACACACACACACACACACACACACACACACACACACACAATATGGAACCCAGTCTTATGTTCCGGTGGTGGGCGATGATGCTTGCGCCCAAGATCTGCTTTTGTGGGTATCATCTTGTGTTATTTTGTCATATGTTTTATGTTCCTAATAAACTATTTTTTTTAAATATATTTGTATAGACATACTTACTTGTTAAACTTTACTCGCACCTGTATTGTTATCACAAAATTTGGTGTTAGCTGCCGGATCGCAGGTGACGTAGGTCCGTTTGGAGCACGCTAGGCATTGGTCCAGGAACGAGAGGACGCTGATCACGAGAGCCAGCAGGGATAACACGAACTGAAGGGCCATGTTGGCGTAGATTACGAAATCTGCGGTGGAAATATAACAATATTGGATCTCCAAGTAAAAGTCAACTCAAATAGGATAGAGAACAACTCCGGTATCTAAGTTTTAACGCCTACAGACAAGGCAAAGTGTTATCTTACGTAACATTATAGCGGTTGATCGTAGAGGGATGAAAATTTAGGATTGTATGTTTTTTTAATGCTGTTATAATACAAATGTATCTAAAAAATTATGGGATGAAAACATTTTTTTCCGATTCTCAGACCTACCCGATATGCACATAAAATTTCATGAGAATGGTCAAGTTTCGGAGGAGTTTTACCTACAAACAACGCAACACGACAATTTTATATATTAGATTATTTGTTAAAACGGGAACTTACGAACGACGGAGGTTACTGCAGAGCGTTCCTCAACCAAAAAAATAGTATCATGTCGGAACTATTATTTGAATGGAATAACGGGACTGCAGTCCTGGCTGATGTTATCAGTGAATAAAGATATATAGTGTTTACTCGATTTACTTCATAACAATTCAGAGAGAAGCAGCGCATGTATTGCGAATAGAGTAATCATTATAATTCTAAAAATAAAGAGTGAACTTACTATTTAAATAGTATAAAACTGTGGTCGCGTTACGCCTTACAGGGCGGGCCCGGCGCTCTACAGATGACCTTCTTCTTGCACCCAAAGACCTCGATCACAAGCGCCGCAGCCAGCCATAACACCACGAAAAATTGCTCCGCAAAGGGCATATTATCAGATCTTAAACGGTACAAGAGAAATTAGGTTGAACAACTGAAGAGTTTGCCATGTAAGAGCGAGTTACTGAATCAGTACAGGTATTTGTTTGTTGTTTTCGTTATGTTCGACAATTGACCGTACATTATTGAGAACTTAATATTTACTAATGGAGCTTACACACATTTTCTGACACCTTAATGTGACAAGTCTGATATTTAGTGGATGTCCGATTAAAAGCGCCTGACTAGCCGGCAAGTGGGAATGGGCTGTAAACGTACGTAATGGTAACGTTGACTAACGGGTTGCACAATCAAACTAATTTAATCAAGTATTTTAAAAAAATACTTCCAACTCCGATTACAGATTTTTGCAAAAAATACAAATTAAATTACACTAACCGACTCGAAATGAATTATGAATAATATCAGTGACATTTTCTAATACTTATTTTAGCCTGTTTCCATCAAAATAAATAAATAGAATGTGAACGAGTGTATCCTTCAAACCACATCTCGCGTCTTATCCATTTCTATAGAATCAGGCTTAAGATAATAAATAAGTGACAAGTAACTGAAAACAGTGCGTCTACGTATAAATCTAATTTTGATAAATATTATAAGGATGTGAACCAACTCACCACTGCAACCTCTGTAAATATGTATTTATGAATCTGAGCTACATTATTGTTGATCCACTTCCGAGCACCATCGCATCTCGGCGTCTGCAAACGAAAAACAATTGATTTGAGTCTTTGTTGTTCCACCGGGACAGAGCGATACGAGACTAACTACCACTACGTAACATACCTTAGATATAACTACAACAAACACCTACGGTGGAACTTGACCCAAAGCAACTGTATCCATCGCTCGCAGACGAAACAAGACACTGGTTTTGTATAAAACTTTCTTTCAAAGATGACTAAAACTTCAACAAATATTCCTTTTCACGACCAATTCGTTCGAAAGTTGCGAGATAGTAAGTAGGTTTTCATTACTAATAGTGTAAGTAAGGAAATAGTGTGTTACGTACTATTGACATTGGTCGAAATGTGTTCGATTGATTAGTGCAGTTTGTTGCAATTTTAGTCAAGTTGATTTCAGAGTTTATTTACATTGTAGTGATAGTGTGTGTTAGAATCTGTAAGGCCCTCGGCGGCAGGGCGCGCGGCCCGTGCAAGGCACCTTCCTACAACTGTTGCACCAGCAACCCGACGCGCTCACTATAAACACTGTGAAAAGCGCAAACAGCATGGCGTAAAGCAGACTCATATTCAATTTAGCCATCGTTTGTTCTGCAACAATGGGAAACAATACATGTCAGTAACTGTGTCATGGAATATTGTCTTTATTGTGTGCCTGAGTGACTTTCAAACTTAAAACCTCTTCACAATTTTCTGATCATTTTTTAAAAGTTACTATTATAATCCGGTCAAATTAAACCAAAAAATGAGGGTGAGTTTGCATAAAGTCCCAACAAGCTGAAAATCAGGAAAATTGTTGAAAACATAATTATAAACAATGTGTAAAAGTTCCCCATCATTCCCGTGTATGGAATTTTTTTTATTCAAGGTCAAATGTCAAAAAAGAGTGTTTTTCGCGAATATCTGAAAAACGGTGCAATGTAGCAAAAAAAAGTGTATGATGAAATGAAAGCTTATAAAATTCTCTATAACTTTAATTCTATCCACTTTTTCCATATTCCAAACCGTTATTGAACTACACGCTCCAGAAATGTCAAAATTAAGGACCTCGGGCAGGTAACTATGGAGCCTGCCCCAATGCTCAACAGTGACATGACCCATGTCATTTGAAAGGTCTTGAAGAGTTGTACAAGTTACTCCTAGACAGTTATATCGAATTCGATGGCCAACTCGGTGTTTTCGACCACCGAAGAATTACCACTGGAGGTGCTGTGGAGCCTGGACGGAATGCTCAACAGTGACATGACTTACGCATTTGAAAGCTCTTACAAGTCACTTTTTGATAGTTATGTCGAAATCGACGCCAAACTCGGTGTTTTCGACCACCGAAGAAAAAACACTAGGTGTATGTGAAATAATGTGCAGTTGACCCTGATCGTATTGCTCAACAGTGACATGACTAATGTCATTTGAAAGCTCTTACAAGTCACTCCTTGACAGTTATATCGAAATCGACGACCAACTCGGTGTTTTCGACCACCGAAGTATCGACACTGATCGTATTGCTCAACAGTGACATGACACATATCATTTGAAAGCTCATAAAGAGTTTAATAAGTCACTCTTTGATAGTTATATCGAAATCGCCGTCCAACTTAGTGTTTTCGACCACCGAAGAATGGAGTTGGGCTATGCCATACCGAAGTATCGACGCTGATCCTAATGCTCAAAAGTGACATGACTTATGTCATTTGAAAGCTCTTGAAGAGTTGTACAAGTCACTCTTTGACACTTATATCGAAATCAACCGCCAACGCGATGTTTTCGACCATCGAAATATCGACACTGGGTTTATGTGCAGTTGACCCTGATGGTATTGCTCAACAGTGACATAAGTTATGTCATTTGAAAGCCCTTGAAGAGTTGTCCAAGTCACTCCTTGACATGTATATCGAAATCGACCGCCAACTTGGTGTTTTCGACCACCGAAGAATGGAATTTTCTCAAGGTCCTTTATTAACTAATGTGTACATATTTTTTTTTATTTTTGGTTAAAAAACACCGAGTTAGCCGTCGATTTCGATATAAATGTCAAGGAGTGACTTGGACATCTCTTCAAGGGCTTTCAAATGACATAAGTTATGTCACTGTTGAGCAATACCATCAGGGTCAACTGCACATACACCCAGTGTCGATTCTTCGGTGGTCGAAAACACCGCTTTGGCGGTCGATTTCGATATAACTGTCAAAGAGTGACTTGTACAACTCTTCAAGAGCTTTCAAATGACATAGGTCATGTCACTGTTGAGCAATACCATCAGGGTCAACTGCACATACACCCAGTGTCGATATTTCGATGGTCGAAAACACCGCGTTGGCGGTCGATTTCGATATAAGTGTCAAACAGTGACTTGTACAACTCTTCAAGAGCTTTCAAATGACATAAGTCATGTCACTTTTGAGCATTATGATCAGCGTCGATACTTCGGTATGGCATAGCCCAACTCCATTCTTCGGTGGTCGAAAACACTAAGTTGGACGGCGATTTCGGTATAACTATCAAAGAGTGACTTATTAAACTCTTTATGAGCTTTCAAATGATATGTGTCATGTCACTGTTGAGCAATACGATCAGTGTCGATACTTCGGTGGTCGAAAACACCGAGTTGGTCGTCGATTTCGATATAACTGTCAAGGAGTGACTTGTAAGAGCTTTCAAATGACATTAGTCATGTCACTGTTGAGCAATACGATCAGGGTCAACTGCACATTATTTCACATACACCTAGTGTTTTTTCTTCGGTGGTCGAAAACACCGAGTTTGGCGTCGATTTCGACATAACTATCAAAAAGTGACTTGTAAGAGCTTTCAAATGCGTAAGTCATGTCACTGTTGAGCATTCCGTCCAGGCTCCACAGCACCTCCAGTGGTAATTCTTCGGTGGTCGAAAACACCGAGTTGGCCATCGAATTCGATATAACTGTCTAGGAGTAACTTGTACAACTCTTCAAGACCTTTCAAATGACATGGGTCATGTCACTGTTGAGCATTGGGGCAGGCTCCATAGTTACCTGCCCGAGGTCCTTAATTTTGACATTTCTGGAGCGTGTAGTTCAATAACGGTTTGGAATATGGAAAAAGTGGATAGAATTAAAGTTATAGAGAATTTTATAAGCTTTCATTTCATCATACACTTTTTTTTGCTACATTGCACCGTTTTTCAGATATTCGCGAAAAACACTCTTTTTTGACATTTGACCTTGAATAAAAAAAATTCCATACACGGGAATGATGGGGAACTTTTACACATTGTTTATAATTATGTTTTCAACAATTTTCCTGATTTTCAGCTTGTTGGGACTTTATGCAAACTCGAATGTCTAAATTTACCGGGGTATAATTATTAAGTTGCTAATCTCTTTATCGCTTAAAATTTTCCTTCGTGACATATACCTAGTCAAGAGTAACCGCGTGGGGAAGTGTGTGAGAAACGTGAACAGAGGAGCATACCGAACGTTTACTTGTTGCAAGGCGCCGGCGATCGGCAGGCGATGTATACTTTTTTCGTGCACCCGTTTCCAAACCCGACCAGAGAGAGGAGGCCAATAAACAAGATTAATATGACATTCATCAGGCCCATCTTTGTCTTATTGTGTCACCATGGTTTACACCATGCTGCGCTACCTGAAACACCGACTCACCTCAGTCCTACGATACGGACCCGGAGCCTGGTCAGGTCGGTGACACAAACGGATCAAGTTTCACGGCAAATGTCGCAACGGGTAGCAAAAGTAAGTTTTCCAAACATTTTAAGACACTATCAGGTACTTAGTTACTTAAAGGCTGGAGAGGGTTTCCGACGATCGTTTCCACAATTACATCACAAATAGATCACTATTGAAGGTCGGGTTGCACAAGATGGGTCAAATTCCACTACTTCAAACTAACTCTACTAGAAATCTATATAGCCACGTACCTTTGTTAGAAACTGTTTTTGCAAACGAGAATTTTGAATATTTTTTGTTAAAAAAACTGATTATTTGGCAGGCTGGATGATGATAGATGCCATTTGGAATTTGTTTAAAATTTTGACTTATGTGAGTGGTTTATGAGTTTTAACTGGCAGCTGGTGCATAGAGCGCGGGGTCGGAGGTTGAGGTCGCATGCAAGAGGATTACGATCTCTTTGGACTGCATGAAGACAGTCGAAGACTCTGTTACGAGGGGCATCGGCAAGTCTCGAAATAATGCAGAAGAAGAATGATCGAGTAACTACGGGAACACTGAGGTAGGATGCATATTTTCAGTTGTAGTTAAAAAATCTACCACCTTCTTCATAAACGCTCTTTAGTTATAACACTGTTTAAAGTGTTTTGTCTATTTTCCACTTTGGGAAATATCGTATGTAGGAAGAGACCTTCGACCAACAATACACAACTAGATGTCGGGTCGGCGCAGAAAATACGTCTCGGTGAATAACAGCGCACTTGAAACGTGAGCTCTTATTTTAATTAATAAGATTTGCTACTTTATTTCTGGGTGAGGTTGTCATTAGGTTGAACTTAGAACTGTTTTAAAACTTTTGTCTCAGTTCGGTAGTAAACAAATGAAGCTGTATAAGTATATATCCACGCGGACAGCATTTAGCTTTGATTTAGTACGTGACCCGTAAGTTGTGTATTGTTGATCGAAGAAAGGGAAGAACCATTTGATGAATAAGGTATGTAAAGTCAATATGGGTCAAAGACTGAAATGAACCACTAAAACTAGATATATCACTTTCGTTGTTAAACCAAGGTAATCTACTTAGGTAGTCGCAGTACCATAACCCGTTAAACCAAAGACCACACGAACCGCAACTTGAACCGTTACGTTTTTAAAGATTTACAACGTTAGGTAACGCGCATGATTCAGGTACGGCAGTAAAATAATCATAAAATTGTTGTATTTTTACGAGACCGACTGTCGAGGGCCGGCGTTAATGGTACCCAGCAATAACATGCACTAAGGCCCTTGTCGCTTTAACGTTACAAGTTCGACAACCACGTAGCTTCATGAAACAGTCATCTGTTACTTCGACATGGTTGTAAACTGTCCATCTTATTGGTTGTTCATGAAGAGTGCCCAATATTTTATGTGTATCTTTTAAAATAAATATAAATAGACAGTTGCGTCGGTAGCGAGTAGTAAACGCGAGTTCACGCGGATAAATCAGAACCTCTCCGTTATTGATGTCGGTTAAACGCATTGTTACGCGTAAAGTGGTTTTAGGTTGAACCATAAATCGTGGAACATAAATAAAGGTATATTATGCGGAGATCCGAGCGCCGTCGGCACCCACAATAGTTCTGAGGGAGGCGGAGTGGTTAGTGGTCGCGTCACATTCTCCAAATATTCATGAAACTTAACGAAAGTATGTACTTAACTCACGTGTACCAATGTCTTACTTCCAACTTTTTATAGAGAAGATAACAAATAGATGTTATCTTAATATGATATCTTGTAATATTCTGCTGTGGGACAGGCACTAAGGTAGTGCCACGGTGCAAACTGCGGTGACGGAGTTTTTTCGAAACAAGAGTACCTAGACCTATTAATCAATAACAATTATTATAGTGCATGAGATTTTCAATAGGTATACCTATTGAAAATCTCATGCACTATAATAATTGTTAACATCACTTAGATCCCTACACCGTGGTATTCTTACGAAGCAACAAAGTAAATTCCGTTTAGGTTAAAATCAAATCGATTATTGCAAAATTTCCGCTGTTTGCGATTAATCGTTATAAATATCGATATTAGTAATGGTATTACCACGTGCATCCATCAGTAGTGAAGTCAGTATCGCGCCGACCGCGCTCCCGTGCACACGCGATCAATAACCTACGACCGAGATGCGATATAAATAATAATTTAATACTTAGATGATGTTCAGAGTGAATTAGTGAAGTGGTAGTGAACATTTTATTACATTGTTTCTTATTTTGGATATTCTGAATGTTTAAAAAGTAAGTCGACTTAATATTCTTACATTTATGTGGGTAGTTCAACATTTTTTGTGATGTTTATTTGGTATGTTTTTGTTTCCTCTAAGGTAATAGTTGGTTTGAATATGTTGGCGGGAAATTTATGACTATAAAATAACTGTTTACCAAACACCAATCTATCATTTAAATCGGTCCAGCCATCTCAATATGAAAAAGCAATCATACCTATATTACACATTAATTGCCATCAACGTTTTTATTTATGTGGGTACTTACGTAGAAATACGTATCTTATATTTGTGGAATATATATATCTGCCTTCTAAGAACTAATAACTCTTATCATATTACCTAATATCATCTCGATGTGAAATTTCATAATTTTTAATATGACAAAGTATTAAAGCTCTTAATTATTGTATAACGCACTCTACTGGGTCACTACTGGGAGAAGTCTTTACGAATATTTTCAAAGCAAGATAACCTTTTCAGAGTCCCAAAAAACTTAATTTTGGCACAGAATTAGCGGTAGTTAAACTCCAGCTGATGTGGTGGAGCGGTGAGCGGTGACCACTTGAATGCAACAGGTCGCCGGTTCGACGGACGGCCTTGGGTATTTGTGATGTGCGATTTTATATCTAGGCAATAATATGTGGCGCTTCCTGTGTTTAGAATAATATAATATTGACTGAAACATATTTCTCGCATGACATACATAATTATCTCTATAATATACAGAGATTTAATAATGTCATGTGAGATAGATATTGCTATTTAGACTGCTATTTAGTTCTAGTAGGGTTGGTTCAATTGCGGCGCCCCGCGATTTTACCAGCAATGTCGAATTTCAGCAATAAAAAGTCCCAACCACCATCATAAAAGTTGCTGTCATAACATTTTTCAAATCGGACAGCTGAAGGGATAAGCTTCTTCTATAAAAGTATTCAAAACACAAACCGCTTTATTCATAAACGATATTTAACTTAAACAGTGTTTTAAAGTGTTTTGTCTCTTTCGCTCTTTGGCAAATAGTGTATGTCGGAAAGGGACAAACCATTTGATAGCTAAAGTGCTGTTAATACAGGCCCTTAAACTTTATTAAACCCAGCCCAGCGCCCTAGATGCATGCCCTAAAATATTGAGGATCTTTGGATTAGAAGGCTAGTGACAGCGCAATACAGGAAGCCAAAATATGGCCCAAGGTAGCACATCACACCAGATGAATTGGGAACCATCTCGACCTGATGAGAAGTAGAATATGACTTGATCGTGTTATGTTTCAGTCTCTACAACCTACAATATTAACTAGCCAACTGCCTTGAAATGCGAATTAGTAAACTCGAGTATCAAACGAATATTATTTTCACTAAGATCCATAAAGATCTAAATATAATGTGTCCTAAAACTAAATATAATAATATTGTAAGGAATGGGGGATTTATAGACGTTTTTATGATTTTGTTTATGTTGCGACAAAACGTTAAACTGTGGACATAGCGACTGAATGTTACGTTGTAAATAAACACAGATGTAGGGAGGTATCTGTTACAAGATAATAAGCCGCTTTCACTTCCCTTGAAGACTTAAAGTTATCCCGTAGGAAAGTTGGGATAAGACAAAACTTAGCGAATACTCAAAATAACAAAAAAACGTAGACTACGACAGTTGACGTTAACGCGTTATTCCGAAAAAATAATCTATTTTCAAAGTACTGACAACAAATAACTTACAAAATAAATAACTATTATCTTTGAGTGGGAAAACAACCATATTTTGTGTCCCTGCCCACCCACCGGTGATTTACATCACTCAGGTGTTTGTTAGATTTGATTGAAAGTTGCATTGTGAAAAAAGTCGAGCGAACAATGTCTTTTTTTTTAATCTACAAAGTTAAGTAATGTCTGTTTTACCAAAGGTTTTATCCCACTATTATTTCAGGAAAAAAAATTAACTTTGAGAAAACATCTGAGCAGGAAACATTTTAAATAACATATTGGTTTTTGATATAATATGTGACATTGTACATAAACAACAATTATAAGCCCATTTCACAAAAATAGAAACCGATAATAATCGTAAAGAACCCGATCATTTAACGTTTGATATGATGAGCGCGGCCGGGCGGCCCTGTCGGACCGAGCGGCGAGCAGAGAGTACGGCACTATGTTTCAACCTATAATTACTTGCAGCGATGTGACATCTCGTCATTTCAAAACCTTAACTAATGTTATCACACACGTATAGATAGTGCTGAAAGTGAATGATTTATTTCGATCGGGTACTTCGGAGGGCACATTTAATTGTGAGTCCCAGTTGATTCAATCGTCAGATCATATCGGAGGCCTTGAGGTGGTCTACAAACTCCGTCACCAGGTTTGGCCGCCAACCTACTCGAACCTACTTTATTTTCAAACCTTCAATTTCACGTTACTATTTAATATATCTTAACAGATGCATAGAACTATGAGTTTGACTATACCGCTAGAATTCAAGAGCAAAACTTTTAAAATACCATACGAACACACATATCTAATTATTTTGACATATTTATTCGTCTGAAATGTATTCAAGTGGTCCGTAACTCAAATTAAAATGCCTACAGTTCGATTGCGAAGGAATTTCGCCTTTATTTTTAGGTTTCAAAAGTTTCATATTGAAAAACGGAATACATGTTTGCGTTTTTAAATATAGATGTCGCTGACGGGTTTTGGACGTTAATTAATGATGTTAAAATAATATGACAAGCTGCCCGGGATCAAGTAAACATTTTGGAAATACGTTTTTAGGTTGGTTCCTTAATTTATTACTCTTTCTTGACGTTGGTGGCTGCTAATTAGGTACGTTTACCCGAGAAATGAAAGAAAGTTTGAAAAAAATGCGAATCGTAAAAATACGAATCGAATCGGTCGAAAATAAACTTTATTGGTATCAGAGTTTTAAAGAGAAAAACTGAAATTATATGAAAAAATAGCTGTTTCACCCGCAGCGCCCCCTTCCCGTGGGAATTTCGGGATTTTTTA
Organism: Cyclophora punctaria; assembly: GCA_951394245.1. Taxonomy (NCBI): domain Eukaryota; kingdom Metazoa; phylum Arthropoda; class Insecta; order Lepidoptera; family Geometridae; genus Cyclophora; species Cyclophora punctaria. Next base: position 654,492 of record OX596188.1, read on the forward strand.
ACTTTTCAGGCAATTTTTTATTTTTTCTCTCCGTAAGAACCATTCTGGTACTTCAAGGAATATTATTTTTAAAAATTAGTGAAATCGGTTCACCTGCTCTCGAGATTTGCGTTTAGCAACACATTTCATTTTTATATTAAAGATGGATGGATTGCTTTGTTTAATTAATCCCGTCGGAGCTAACAGGAAACCCAAAAATTGGTTCTTTCTTTGAATTAAATTCTCGGTACCTGCAATGAATTATACATAACAGCAAATAATTAAAGATCCTCGATATAGTAGCATGCCTTTAAGTAGCTAGCTGTAAAGCCTTTCTCAACAAAAACAATGTAATTCGCAATATTTGCAACATCTAGGTGTCACGGCTGAATTCCAAAGAATGTGAACTAAAAATAGGTACAATATTTTCATTACACAGAATTACACCGGATGTCGCCAATCACAGATCAAAAGAAATCAACAGTTTTAATTTCAATTTAGCGATTCCTTTGAAAATAGGAAATTAACAATTTTCGTAGGATATTGTGCGAATTATAATTAGTTTTGTTAATATCAAGTACTTGATTCGTTTATAAGCTGGATTCTGTATGAATAGCATTTGAGTTTTATATCGATAAATTATACCTATTCATTAAACGTGATACTTTTTGCATGAATGTCGCTATGCGCTGTACTGACGATGTAAGGTAATAAAAACAATATATTTATAACTTTTACTAGCTGCAGTTTTACCCGCATTGTCCCCGTTACCGTAGGAAATTCGGGATAAACTGTATGCCAAATGTTATACTGATGTAAAATCTATATTACTGTAAAGCTTCATCCAAATCGGTGCAGTAGTTTTTGCGTGAAAGAGTATCAAACATACTAGTACATCCATCCTCACAAACTTTCGCATTTGTAATATTATAACGTTTAATATCATAGGTACTGCTTTCTCAGAGGCATGGGATTGGAAGCAGGCAGATTAATATCATTGGGAATGCAACAGTATACTATAGTGACCAAGTTTAGTTGACCCACAACAATTCGGTCGTGCAAATCTGTCCACATTTCTAGTCAAATATTCACAAATCTTATTCTTTCTTCTGCAAAGACACGTCAATATAATATGAAATATAGTAAAAGTCTTCATAAAGAAGAAAATTAATAGTTTTTATGACAATCCAACGAATTTTTATTTTATGTAATGAGTTACGACCCCGTGGGTGGTCGGGATAAATCAATTCACCATTTTTTAATGACCGCGTCAACGCGAGATTTTTTTTGCTGTTTTATTATTTCTAGCTGTCCTCCGTGTTTACTCATGCTTTTATTCCGAACCGTGCTACGTGTTACCGAATGAAATAAAAGATAATAAGAAAGAATTCCTTCTTTCACCTATCTATTAGTATTTAAGAATGTGCAATGTTTTTTTGTTTAAGAGTAGTGGTATCAGTGTATAAATATATCATGTCAATATAATGGTATCAGTATATAAATTTTTAATATAACTATAGATATGAAGTTGACTATTGAAATTAATAATCACGTTATGCATTTTTAAAGAACCAATTTTGATAGCAGGTACATGACATGATACATCTGTTGATGTCCAAAATCAAACCCTTATTATTTTGCAACGACAATACATCAGAACTGTATAATTTTGACCGACTTCGAAATCAAAAGCTCCAATACCCTAACAAACATTGAAACTTTGTCTTCCAAGCTCCTTTGTCAGTCCATCACACATACAAACAAACAAACATACAAAAGCTGAGGAAACTGCGAGCAATATACACGCGACGGTACAGTCGTTATCAGAGTACGCGCGGGGTACAGGCGCGTACAAAAGTTCCCTTTCTGAGACAGGTGACGTTATCATGTGGGGTGGGGCGTTAATGTAGCGGTGGCAAAGTGTTGAAATGTATCACTATGTATGTTGGTACTCGAATCTTTATACTAGTAATGCTTTGCCATTTGCCTTGGTATTTTTTACTGCATGGAAAGACAGGTCAAGCAATGCCGTATACGGGTTTTTTCGCGGCACAGAAGGTTGTTTTAGTAAGTAAAAACACTTAATTTGATTTCAAACAATTTATTATTTACTGAAACAACCTTCTGTGCCGCCAAAAAATCCTAAGTTAGAGCCGAAACACATAACCGCGTTGCGGCGCCGCGACGCGAGAATCGGCAGTAGCGGCACTGCCGATTGTAGCGGCGCGGCACCGCAGCGTGGCGCTAGTTTCAGCGTTATGATGTCATACTTGTTGACAATGATTTAGTTTGTTTGTTCTTGAACATTGTATTTTTGAAAGACTAATTAAAGTATTCTTCAAGTAAGTAATTAATCAATAAAAACTATCAATAAAAACGTATTTGTTTTACTTTACCTTACAGTCAAGCCCAACATTTCTAAAGCTGTAAGAGGTTTCCTTCCTTTAATATTTTTTTTATTTATATATTTTGATAACCCGCGTAGTAGCTCTTCAAATGATGATATACTCATTCTAAAGTAGGCGAAAAATTTATTTTCGTCTATTTTTAATGCTTTGTATTTTCGAGAAAAGTACTCGCCATCGGGATTCATAGCCTTATTAAATGGATGTATCCAGTATCTTCTTTGTCGTTTATTTAAAACAGAGTAATGTCTTTTTAATAACAAATAAGCAATAAGTTTCTTACGATTGTCCATGGCAAAGACACGTCTATCCACAATAAAAAATCACGAGGAACTGGTTAGTGGTTACCCTACCGTAATGCTCTTTTTCGCGGCGCCGCAACGCCGCAACGCAAACCGCCGATTTTAGCGGCGCGGCGCCGCAACGCGGTTATGTGTTTCGGCCCTTATACGTAAATAATGTCTAAAAATTGCGAAAATTTTAAAAAGTCTGAAGCTATACCGGTTTAGGTTTAGCAGTTTAGGTGGGTAGGGTAGTGAAGATGTTGTCAAGTTGATGGGCACAAAAGAAAAAGTCTGAAGGGAAAAAGTCTGGGGGGAGTGGTTCTTATCTTGTGCCCAATGGTGGGTCCAAAATATGATTCGGGTTCGAGATCACCAACCCGCAGAATCCTCTTCACTGTTCCTATCCCTTCAGTGAGACGAAAGGTCTTTGCCCAGCTGCGGTACATTCCGAGCTAATACTTTCTTACTTTATGAATATAATATTTAAATTACTAGCTGTTTCCCACGCTTTCACCCGCAGTGTATCCGTACCCACTTTATGTACTGAGTCGTAATATATGGCCTCGTATCTGTTCAGCGCGCGATATAGCGGCTGTCCGCAACTGTACCCGCCCGGCGGGTTCAAGTGATGATGACAATACAGGGAGGTACTTAGGGAAGTACCCACGATGAGATGTATTTAAAAACCCGTTTATTTCAAAAGTTAAAGAAGGTTCAATCATAAGAATACACAATTGCATTATGATTAGTTAGTTCTTACTATAAATTATACTTAAAATCTTAAGAGCTATATTATATCATCTATGCCAATTCATAAAGAAGAAGATTTTTCTTGGCCCACAACATAATAGTAAAATTATTTTGTTTACTTATATACCTATTTGATCAGTACAATATTCGGTCAAAGACCTCTACTTTTTCAACTACGTGTCTTTTTACGCGAACCAAATTTCCTACGCAGCTCTTCAAATAGATTGCACCACCCAAGATTACACCACTGAATAACTAATACTCTACAAGATGACAGAAGCAGGAACCAATGAATAGATAATAGCATTAGACACTCTACCAACTAATTTTTATTAGAATTTACCTCAAGAGCGGCCACAAGCTATGTGAATGTTCTTTAGACCCCATACTTCCTCATTACGTCCCTGTACACAGATAAGTAGATTCACCGCGTTTTATTCAACGTATGAATTACACTGATAATAAAAGGCTCTTAACGCATGTACGAGCTTTTAATGAGGACATTTTAAGTAGCTCTGCATTGTGGTTTCATCCGCGCAGTTGATTTGGTATATAGATAATTTACTTTGAAACTCAAATGTAGAGACTATACTTTATACATACTATTTTTAGTTATACAGAAAGAAAAGAAAATACTTTTAAAATAAAATAAAATACACTAAAAATACAAAACATTTTTCAATCTGTAGCACATTACTACGTCGTAGCATATCCGACTACAGTGTTACAGTGCCAAGCTACGGCGTAGTCGTAGCCGCAGTCCGTAGCGATTTGCTCCTGCTACGAGACCTTTGGGAGATGCGAACTACGTTTACTGTTTAATTATTTAACTTGGCGTGTCGGTATTGTGGGCCAATGACTACCGTTATAATAGGGGGTCGCGGGTTCATAGCCGATTCAATTGAGAAAGGAGAAATTGGATATAAATAGTTATTAATACCTTATAATACGACTGTGTGAGAGGTCTTTTTTGGTCCTAAAACTCTGATAAATTTGTGCTTCATGGTCAGCCAAATTATAAACATCAGTAATAGTGATTGAAATATTGGAACGGGAACCGGTTAACTATAAAATTAAGTTTGTAACCGGCTCACCGGCGCCAGGCCGGATCATGCGTTGCATCGCCCCCGGGTAATACGGTCAACTCGATTACAAGATTAGGCGTAACTGAGTTCCAAATTATTGTAGTTATTTGACAATAGTTTAACTTAACTTTAGATAGGTACTTAAATCAGTAGCCATTAAATGCTATTAAGAAACTCATTTCATTAATTTTATAACGTCATGATATTGTCCTGTCATTCTTAGATTGAGCGAGTTTACAAGCTGCTTGCCGACAAGTTCAATGAAACGAGAGCACGCGAGCTAAAAATTGTGTGTCACATATGTGATGCAAAATTTTAAAGGTCTGTGGCAATTTCTCAAATTGACATAATGACATAATGAATTCAGTTAATTTTAAGCATCGTAAAATACATTTCATGTAAGCGCATTTCTTTCGTAAACATAAAAATAATTAATGTAAAACGAAGCTCGTAAGATAACAAAAGTAGGTCACAAAGGATGAGATATTAAAATCATTCGTCTTGTACATTCATCGCCCGTTTAAGCTCATAAAACGGAACAACAAAAATAAACTTTACCCCTTTTTATTAGAGTGTGAAATCGTTCATTTAAAATGTATTATTCGAAACGCATTCACAATAAAAAGTACATGCATTAAACCGATGCGTTGCTATATCGAAAATAATTCATTGGCCCGTCGAAACGGGGTCACCGGCGGCGTGAAGTTGCCGCGCTCTGCCGCCCGCCGCGCACCGCCCTGAAGCCCGCCGCCCACTGCGCGCGCCGCCCTTCCATTACGCCCAAATCTCCACCGCACTAAAACCTCTACACGACGGAAAATAATCAAATTAACAATAAAAAAATAAATAAAATTCTAATTGTTAGTAATAATATCGTGTGGCATCAAATATGAGGGTGTTGTTCAGGTTCAAGAGACGGCGTGCGTCAGAGTGATGGCGGGAGGCTGGCCCCAAAGCTATGGAAGATAATAGCGTTACATGTGAACTGAATTGTAAATGTTTTGTGTGTATATGTGTGTGTGTTTGTGTGTTGTGTATCTGATTGACTGTACACAGCATCTGGGAGACCCTGTGTAAGTTATAACAATTTTATTTATTTTATTACAATCGATATTTTTTGCCAACGAATCAAATTGGTCCGGCTTTGAAGATTTTCTTAATTTGTTATCCAATGAGTATAATATTGATTAAAGTATAATTAATGATTGTATTAAACCAACGGGAAGTCGCTGTGTTTCCTTAAAATAACTAAATTACAACCGACTACCTCCAGAATGATGAATTAATTTATTCCCAAAAGATCGCTAATTGCTAAGCCGAACCATCAAAAATATAATAAAATATTTCTGTACATTTTTCCTCAAACAAGCAAGATAGAACAACAATATGAATACAGTATTAATGTAATTTGTTTAACATAGATAATGCGATTCATTAAGGATACAAAGTAAATATAACTCATACAATGTTTTTAAAGTTTTATCCTCTTTAATGGGGATGCTACGGTGCAAGCTGTGGCGGCGGTGATATGCGACTATTTTATAAAATAAAAAAACACTTTAATTTTGTGATCCCTCTGTATAAAATCGGTAGTCACCGTCGCTCGTTTCACCAAAGCACCTCAGTATTCATTAAGTATCACAAAACAACCATATTACGCCGTATTACTTGTATCTCTAAGGCCTACAGGCGGTCTAAACACTCGGACACCAAAGGGTTGGCCAGTAACCTACTTCAACTTACTTAATAGCAAGTAATTACTTACTTACTTAGTTACTTACTATGAAGTACGTTAATAGTAAGTAACTAAGTTCGAGCAACTTGTATCTCTTCCGAGAGGAAAATCCGCCCCCACCCGGGGGCAGCTCTAGTTTTTTATAATAATAAAATATTTAAGTTATAGCGTTTGTATGGCGGCGGGCCAAGTGTAGTCGGAGTCGGGGCTCGCAAGATATGCTTTATTTTACGTTCTGAAAAAATAACTCGTTGCAATTAGTTAAGCCTTCCACTGTAAAATAGGGAGGGGGAGACTGCCAGATAGTATACGAAAGTACTAGCCGCGCCCGCGGATTTGCCCGAGTTGTCCCGCTTTCATGGATATTGTTCGATTAAAAGTAGCCTGTAACTTTCTCATTGAACGTGGCAACATACAACACTTTAATATACAACAACACTTTATATACTACTAGCTATGGCCCGCGGTTTCAACCGCAGCGCTCCCGTTCCTGTGGGAATTTCGTAATTTTAATTTGTTTTTCTCCGTAAAAACCATCCTCGTTCAAGGAATATTATAAAAAAATAATTGGCGACTTCCCAATGCTTTATTTAAGAGTGATACATTCCGTACTGGGATGCTTTTATCTCAAAATTTCCCACGAGAACAGAACGCGAGTAAAACCGAGTCCTAATTAGGTGTCTACTATGAGAAAATTAAAGCCTGTGAAGTCCCACAGCTGGGCAAAGACTCTCACTGAAGATATCAGTTACTTATCCGCTTTAAAATGTACACAGCAACTATTCTCTACTATTGACCCCTCCCTTTAAAAGACATCCATTAGTCAAACAGACGGACGGAGTCTTCGTTATTGGCACCTCTACTAAACTCCTAATAATAGGCGTTGGCGCTCTTTGTATACGGAACCCTATAAACTGGACAAAGGGTTTGTAAAATAGGTTACTAAGGTTCCATACTAATGCTATGGGAGTTTACACAAAGAGATCTAGTTTTAGACGTTATAGTAAAACACATTACACTTCTTGTGCAAATCGGATAATACTCTCTCACTCTGTCTCTCTCTCTCACTTAAGTAAGTTCAGTGTTCAGAAATTCCAACGTTCAAAAACAACGTTACTTGAAAACTATGTTTAATTATTCTTATAATCGCGTACTGCATATAAGAGGTCTAAAGCGACGGACAAATAGTCCCCGCAGACAGCCGAATTGGCGTCCCCGGAGGCCACAGTCCCCATAAAACTTTTATAAATACTTGACACAAAGGAATAAATTCTGATTGCGAGATAAAAACAAGAGTAGTCTGTAAACGAATAAACAGACAGACAGACTAAACACAAATAAAACACGGACAGAATCCTGTAAACATTGATTCAACACATTACTGTCTTGAGCGCTTTGTTCATAAGTTCGTGTAGGTAAGTGGCCAACCCTGGTGCGTAGTTTTAATACCCCCCGAAGGACTCCGACATCTAACTAACGTAACGATTGAAACAACAGGGACCGACTGCTTAACGTGCCCTTCGAAACACGGTAGCGCTCAGATAGAAATGCCACTATGCCACCTTACTGATTTTTAACGCGATCGAAACTCCTAGTCCTACTAGGTTTCTCTGAACGAACCCTTACACTTACTAAAACATGGCGAAACTATTGGGTTTCTTTACAGACCGCGGAACCCTACAAAAAAGCTTACAATGTAATATCAATATTGTCCAACGCGAAAACAAGGGAGCACGCGCCCTTAGAGAAAATATCGTCCGAGCTATCTGATTTAAACAATCTTTCAACAATCTATTATAATAAACTTACAAAGCGTACAAGCCGTGTCTTATCCTGTTTTCCTAACGGGAAATCTTGAGGAAGTGTAGCGTGTTGAGTAAATCTTGAGTAATTATATAAAAGCAAATCTAACGCGATGCGAATGTCGTCTGACAATGTCTGTCTGTCCATAATTATAATCACTTCTTTATTTTCTATACATTCTTATAGGAAGTCAAATAAATATTTATATTTTACATTTAATATTTTTTTGGCATGTTTTGGTTGCAGTAATGTTACTCTGATAGAGATAACTTAAGAATGACATCGTTTTACCCATACCTATTGATGATTACAACAAAATATTCGTATCGATTACACACAAACGTAAAACTTACAACTATTTTTGTAAATCAAGGGTTAAAAGCCAAGTTAATGAAATGGAGTAACATTGATAGTTATTTAACACAGCTTCATAACGTATCATAGAATTATCAAACAATTCGTATTCAAAGTTTCATCCTTTCACAATTGAATTGAAATAAAATAAAATTAAACCGAACAGATACCTCGTACACCATCAACAACTCGCTCGTGTGTTGTGACGTCACTCATCCGTCACCGTTTGCATAAAAAGTGCAATAAAGCATTCACACCGATACGTACCGTTCGCAACAATCGGGTCAAGGAACATACGGGCGGGTATCACTACCGGTACTGCCACTTTGAAAACTTCTTTGAAAAGTCGTACCACTAAGTATGAGATTAAGTGCCGATTAAAATAAAAGGTGTTTGGGTGTTCGGGGATTATTTTTGAGAAAACACTTCGCATTAAATGACGTCAGAGTTTGAAGACCACCCTTAGTCCTCTATTAGACCACGAAGATCCTCTAGGGTACCAAAGATAGGTTAAAACCTTCATAGTTAAAACTTATGACACCATTTTTAATTGTCGACGTTAAAAACTACACTTACATTACCCACACACATTTACAAATTCATTCACTACCACGCGACACACGACAGAGGCATTTCATTAAATTATTTCAATGAATTTTTCGTTGAAATGGTGTTTGTAGCACTCGACTTAATGTGAGTTTTACATTGAAATGAGGTTTTACACTTTATGAAATAGTTTACTAGCGGTTTACTGTTTTTATTGTTACTTTCAATTAGGTTTTATGTGATAACGTTACAATTGTTTTAATAAAAAGTTTTTAATTTTTTTCTTCGTCGTTTCTAATCCGTTTTGGAAAATTCTTTCCCTAAATAAAAGAAAAAGAATACAATTCTCTACTATTATATAATTTTTATTCCATTTCGATATAATTTTAAACCGATTTCAAAAAAAGGTAGTTACTGAGTTATCATACGAATCGATTTTGTAACCACTCTTAAACTGATTTAAAAGAAATCGGTTGTAACGGCAGTACTTGTCATAAAAAGCAAGCCTAAAATTTGTTTTACGCTAAAAAAAGTATAAGTACCGGTTGTGATACCGGCGTGATACCGGCCCGTGTGTCCTCGGCGGGCGGCGTGCTCAACGACCCGATACATATGATTGATAACTGAGCCTCTCGGGGCTCGGCTCACAGCTCACTGTACATCTTCAGTTTCAACTCCTCGATGACGTACCGCTTTGAAGATTCTATGGGTATTAGGGATATAGTTTCTTCTTATACACCTATCAGTGAGTTTCCTTCAAAGCGGAGAATATGCGTAGCTTAAGTGACCAATCACAACGCATTGATATTGTCAAAATCTTTCCGTATTGCGTTGTGATTAGTCATGCGAGCTCCACACAGTTATGCTTCGCTTATATAAAAACGCACCCAAACTCGAACAAAAATATTTTTTTTTATTCACAAAGTAGTAATTAGATATTCCGCTTGAAAGTTTCATAAGCGCAATTACAGTAGGTCGTATGCCGTATCAAACATACGACGACAGCTAAACTGTTAACACAGTAGTCAGCTGCATTTAGCGAATGACAACTGTCAAATAATTAGGTGTTTCTAGTTTGATTTGTATGGTGGCACAGCATTACTCATACCTACAACCTACAGTGAATTCCACAAGCCCTAATATTTTTACAATCTACATTAGTATCCTTCTCGCTGTACTGATATCTTCGGTAAGATTTCTTTGCCCAGCAGTAGAAAATTACAGGCTTAGACTTTACTTTACATTAGTATAATGTACTACGTGCGGTATTCATCAATAATATCAAATATAGTAAAGTAACATAACGAAAGCGGTATCCTTTAACCACACCTACCGCAGCATACCATAGACCCATTGACTATGATTCCGTATGGAAAGTATCTTAAGCTTTCAAACAAGTATATTTATCCTCAAGATTAAATGACTACCCAGGTACGTACCCCTGTTTACATTAATATAAAACCAAGGATAACCCCTGCCGAATCAAACCTTTACGTTATTAGTAGACAAATACCACTTGATCCCTATTCAAAGAAAGGTCTATGTATTCATTACCATTTAATACCGGTCACCAATACCCGGGGTTGGGTAATAACGGGGTAGTGAATACCGGTATTTTTACACCGGTATTAGGTATACCCTTGTGACCGGTACTGCATCGTTACCAGACTCCAGACAGGTTTTATACTGTCGTTTTTAGCCTTGTTCAGAACCTCAAACATATTTTTTTTTCACAGAGATATTTGTATGATAGGCTAAAAAATCACTGACAAATGTAAAATCTAGCCCCTCTCGAACATGTCAATCTCAAGACTGGACTGCAATGTGAAATAGTCCTTATGGTGTGTAAAAACATTAGTGCCACGTACCATAAAACATAGCCCTATTTTAAAAACACACAGCCCTATTTTCCACACCGGTACTAGTCGTACCCTTCCGGTACTATGTGTCTGTATGTAGGCCGCTGGGTCAATGTGTTACAGCCCTAGGGAGCACGCGTATTGTGAAACTTTAAATTATTTACAATAACTCAATAACAGGAACGCAGTTTGTGTATAAATAGGTTTTATTATTTTACTGGCGATTAATACTCGTATAACTTTGTAGTTGTTGAGTTTTGACGGCACGGTTAAGACGGTGCATTGATCAATTATGATGGTTTTAATGTACTGGACCTAATCTTCCTACTGTATTGGATATCTTTAGTTAGATGATAGGTATTTGCCCTACCAAGTTTGGGACATTACAGGCCAATACTTTCCTTTATGAGTACAGTCAATAAAGTCTGAAAATTGTTAATTTCAGGAAAATGGAAAAATCCTATGCTTTATTTACAGGAATAATTTACCCAAACAAACATTAAATAATGTATCTGATTGTACTTTTTCATCACCATTAAAAAGGTAATACGAAAAAATGTCGCTTTCAACACAAAACACAGTCACGTCCCTGAACATGAAAGCAAAGTTTTATATATTCCATTTCATTCGAGGCAACTTTTTTAAAATATGTGTTAATTATTTCGTGTTTAGTTCGAAAGCTCGCTGCGCGGCCGAGTGGGCGCTCCGCCCCACCGAGCTTTGAGCTTTTAAAACAATCCATCGAATTATTAACGCGGGAAGGGTTAGGCCGTGCGCGGCGCCCGCTGAAATATGTTAACACTTAACAATGTGATAAAAATGTAAAGTATGATTAAAAATAGGAGCACTGCGATAATAGAGTATGTAGGTACCAAGAGGGGTGTTTGGGGAAAGTTTGAACTATAGTGCAGTTCATGTGCAGATAGATTAAATCGTTCGCTTCATGCAAAATGTACAAAACAACAGTGTACAAAAATGCAGTACACAATGGCATTCGACAAGCAACAGCAACTGCTTAATTAGATGACCACAGACGACGGACGGTTCGAATTAATGAAAGACGGCGAAACAAGGGTTAGTCTAAGCAAACGCTGTAATGTAAGCGTGGCAACAATAACCTGCTAAAACACCTTGCGTATATAAAACAGTTTATCAAGGTCAATAGCTTCTAGTGTTAACCTTCGTCGGTTCAAGGGTTGAAGTCCTCAGCATTGTCCCGAGACCCCGGTCTTGGTAGGCCATCCCTCAAGTCTCATCGATCATCGTGACGTCTCTCACCAAACAAGTTCTAAACGGATTTCAGACGGAAGGAATAGGTTTCGTACAAAATTACTTTAGATATAACACTACACACAATACCTTTATGTTACTGTATAAATTTGAAGAGCCCGTTTGCACAGTGGCAGTGAGAGCGCTTACTGTGTCGGGGGTTCCGGGTTCGATTCCCGCCCGGAGTCAACAATAGTGAAGACATAATTGTTGGCGACGACGTCTAGGTGTCAATTATATATTCTTATAAAGTATTTGTGTATGTATATGTAGTAGTATCAGTTAGTGTGATTCCATAAGCTTAGTTTGGGTCCATTAACCATGTGTGAATTGATCCGGGTATATTTATTTTTATCGAACCTGCTTATCGAAAGTTGAAAAATTATTGACAGTGCATACGCAGGGGCGCAGTGAGATCGGAGTGTCTTGTAGATTTTAGGATACCAAAAACACATTAAAAAAAAGTCTTCTCGGAAAGTGACTGTTACTCTTCTGACACTATCCTTCATTAACTGGTTATCTTTGACTTCTTCGAGGCTTCGACAGGAACGCTTATATGTTGAGACAGACCACAGAACATACCACAATTCTATTGCAGTAGTGTAAGTAATGTCAACGTGCTACGTTTAGTTACCACACCTATACCGGTACATTGGTAGGTGTATACAACGAGTGCCTCGTCATCGCCATTACACAAAGCGCGAGATTTCCATACAAATTGAACATTAGCTATGATCAATTTAACCTATTACGGAGAAGAGAAGTTTTATTTATGAACACGACTGAAAGATTAAAGGCTTGTCTAGACATTGAGGAGTAGAGATTTTATTAAGTTATTTTACTTAGACTTTTTTAGGGTTCCGTATCCAAAGGGTAAAAACGGGCCCCTATTGCTGAGACTTCGCTCCGTACTTTGTCCGTCCGTCCGGCCGTCGGTCTGTCACCAGGCTGTATCTCAAGAACGGTGATAGCAAGACAGTTCAAATTTTCACAGATAATGTATTTCTATTGCCGCCATAACAATAAATACAAAAAAAAACAAATATTCGAGGGGGTCCCATACAACAAACGTGATTTTTACCGTTTTTTAAAGTACGGTACCCTCCGTGCGCGAGTCTGATACGGTACTCGGGCCGGTTTTTTTTAATTAGTCTACGAAAGGTCAAAGTCCTTTAAAATAAATCCTCGTTTTGTTCGGCAGACTTATAGTCATCAGTAAAAGTTATTCGATCCAATTCAAAAGGGGTTTATTTTGACTAACAAATAGTCCCTCGCAGACTGTAAGCTTCTACTCAAAAAGTCACAATCATATCACAAGAATTGTTCTAAACTCTAGACTCGAGATAGTCCTTGAGGAAAGCTTTCGAAGTCGGGTAAAGCTTTCGAACTAAAACTAAACAACATCGATTTACCAACTATTCGAAGTCGGGACAGGCCGATAATTATTATAATAGATATTATATAACGCCCCAACAAGACTGCGGTAAAGTCGTAAAGCTAAGGAACTATGCCGAGCTTGGTTCGTGACGAATTTTAAGGGATTGGAGGCGCCGACAACACTAGGGTACCCGCAAGTTAACAGTTACGTACGAGTATTAAGTAAATAGACCGTTAATTACTTAAACTGTTAAGTAAATAACAATAACTTGAACTTTATGTGCGTACAAAACGCGGCTGCTAATGTTACTCATCCCAGTAGTCTTCTTGTAATGGTCGCTTATGTTTGATTATTTAAGACATTTTTGTAGAGCGCCCGAGTGTTCATTACCGGCCGGTGGTAATAACTATACTACAGATTTCGGATTTGACAAATTTATACTAATATAATAAAGATGAAGAGTTTTGTTTGTTTGTTTTTAAACAAACAAACAAAACTCTTCATCTTTATTATTTATTATAATTATTATTTATTATTATTTATTATAATTCCAGAAACTAACAATCCGATTTGAATCATTATTTAGCCACATTCAACGGGAAGGCTACATACTTGTATAGGCTATTTTTGATTTCGAAATTCCCACGCAAACGGGTACAACGTGGTTTAAACCGCGGGGCGCTGCTAGTGTATGATAAAGCCAACACTCGACAAAGACGAAGCAAGTCAACTATCTCCTTCACAGGTCTACAAGTAACGAGTATCTGTACCGACCGGATACTGTACAATAACCTTTCACAGTTATATCCATTATCTTATATATACAAGTTTACAACATCACCCATTACGTTCTACCTAAATACCCATTCACCAATTTGCCCTATTAATTACGGTGTATTAAGCGAGTGAATAGCGGGTACTAACGGGTATACGCGGGTACGAAACAGTTGACTCGCCCCGAGGGCGCGAGCTCCGCACATTTCGTTATTTTTTTATAATCCCCTCGGCTACCGTACCGGTGTTTGCACACTCTAATGTTTTTATTCTGTTTACTTTGACTAAGTTATTTATTGTTGTCACTTGTTGGCTTGTTGTTGTTGGAAATTGTTGGGGTTGTATTAGGGCTGCATGTTGCGAAAGATAAGAATCGTTTGAGGAACTCGTTATCATAACAGTTAGGCGTTTTAGGGCTTTTCATTTTGTATGACAAATAAAAGAACGGCCGTGCGTACGATGCGGGATGACTGAAAACGCTTTAATCAAAAGAGCCCTTAGGGTACTCGGTCAACTGTTATTTTATTAACTGTTATTAGAACCATTTAAAATCTTTAGTTCAAGATTTTTCGGTACGACGCGTTATATTTTTTTGCTGGACGTGTAATCCATTAAGGATTTATTTTACACGATAGCTTTTTTAAATCGGTCACTTCGGTCAGTATAAGTAGGTCTGAAATTATGAGACCGAGCAAGCGTATTTACAAAAAAATCATGATTGCATTTTTTATTTCATTAAAATCCATGACACTCTGAGCGAGCGATTTATAAAGCCATGCGGTATGTATACTCGGGATTACCAGTCTTCAAAAAATCATGATTGCATTTTTTATTTCATTAAAATCCATGACACTCTGAGCGAGCGATTTATAAAGCCATGCGGTATGTATACTCGGGATTACCAGTCTTAAACCAGGACCGACCAGCTCGTGAGCTCACTCAAAGTCGACGCCTGAAGCTAACAAGCTTGGTACGAACCTCCACAAGCCGTGTAAACCAGCAAACTTGAACAAAGTATCATCCCAACTTTTTCTCTCCGTTGTAATATAAATCTGCAATGTAAAGCTACGGCCGCCTTGTCGAATATCCTAATTATTTATTAACGTGTGTTCCGCGCAGCCCCCGGCTCCCACCCTTCTCCTACCCCTTATTATAAAGATTTTTACCAAAACATTTCAATATTTTAGATATTTTTTTTGGAACAAATTGAATCAGAAATGTATTGGTATTTTGAATACAATGCGAGCCCGATGTCAAAGACAGGAAAATGTTATCTTGGTCAACGAACGTTCTGTTACGTAAGGAGTTCCTGGTTAATTATCAATTTAAAGAGCTATATCAATAGTAATATAATAAAGCTGAAGAGATTTTTTTAATGTTTGAACTCAAAATCTATCTATCCGATTTAAACAATCCTTTTAGTAATGTAAAGCCACATTCAACGGGAAGGTTATAGGCTATTTTTCATTCCGAAATTCTTACAGGAACGAGCACAACGCGGCTAAAACCGCGGGGCGTTGCTAGTAAAAATATATAGAGTTGGTGAAACGTTACTGAAGCTGTTGCATCGTTAAAATAGTTTATTGACCACCTCACTCAACTGGCTGGTTGTGTTTTAATTTCATCAACTAACTCACTTTAATTAATTTAGAAATGCTTTGGCTGGTTGGTATTTTATTTCCACAGTCAAGTAAATATTCACTCTAATCAAGGTAAAACCTTATGCCCTAAAATTTTGGTAAGTAATTAAGTAATATACAATTGCTGTATGATAAATTTTCAATACCATTTTTAAGTAATAGTCTTTTTTAAACTTACGCGATTTGTAGAGTTCACCCGCGACCACGAGAGGTGCTTTACCCTCGAAACGTCGGAAAATAAGAAAGCACGTTATTATTTGCTGTGTCGGTACTTTTACTAATAATTGTTAAGTGAACTATTGATTCTTATTTCAGACTTTCTTCAGGAGTACAAACATATTCCTTTACCTGTCATGGGATCAACATTATATTCCTCAAATCTACGAATTTCCTTTTAATTGATGTAATAAGTATTCTCAAATCGATTAATAACGATCGCAAACAGCTGGTAACAATCGGTGATTGTAATCACTGCGCGAGTGCACCGCCGACCTAAATGTAGACCAGAAATAGACTCCGGCGCATCAAATGCGATCTATTTATATTGTGTCTCTATACCTGTGCGCTGCGCTTTGTGGCGCGTTAATTGTTGGCCGGATTAATGGTTTATGTGTCTGGAAGATGCTGGTGAAATCAAACCTCGAATATATTATGCGGGCCATACATGATCAAGTATGCGGCGGACTTGATGCGGCGTCCAGTACACTTGATGGTGTATGGCTATGTACATGACCAGTCTACTTACACCGTCAGTTTACTGGACGCTGCATCAAGTCCGCTTCGAACTTGACGGCGTACTTGGTCTGAGGTAGACTTATCATGCACAGCCATACCCAAACACCGTCAAGTCTACTGGACGCCGCATCAAGTCCGGCGCATACTTGATCATGTATGGCCCGCATTAGTAAATTCTTGTGATGGAAAGTGTAAACGAGCTTTATGGAATAGGCGGTTCTGTCTAGGAGTTGCTACCAACAATAGTGAACTGCAAGCGCTGCAAGAACAAGGTTTAAGTTGGTTAAACCTTGCTTTTGCAGCGTAAACCGGTTAATGGAATAGAGGGCGTCATAGTGCAGGCCACAAGCTAAAGCAACGAATTATAGTGTGATATTCAATATTATTTTTCGTGGTTTTATTGCTTACCAGTTGCAAGCGACGGGTTCAATGTAAGCGAAATGTTGAACTTTTTCTAGAATCAACTTATTCGCAGTTTGTTCTAATATCAAGGACAGTTTAAAACAGTTTTTTGCCACCAAGGGGGGATTGCAGAAGAGCTCTTCAAGCTATGCAGTACCTAAATATGTTTAAGAAACAAATGGTATTCATTTAAAAATGTATTTTATTAATACACCGAATAGAACACAATTTAAAACGAACGTCATTTGTTTATTTAACATATCTAGCGCTTAATAAAATTAAGCTTGCTCGTGCAAACCACCCTAAGTATTCCTAAATAAAACATAACTTTTACAAAAGCCCGTCAACGTTGCTGACGGTACCTGTCCTACTAATATTATAAATCCGAAAGTTTGTGAGGATTGATGTATGGATTTATTACTCTTTCACGAAAAAACTACTGGACGGATTTGGATGAAACTTTACAGTAATATAGTTTATACACCAGAATAACACATGGGATACATTTTATCCCGAAATTGCCGCGGGAACGGGTCCAAAGTGGGTAACATCATGGGGCGCGGCTAGTCTTTCATAAACAGCTGTACAGTCAGCGTGAGAAGTGGCCACGTGCCGCCGTCTCCATTACAAGACACACTCCATTACACCGGACGGGTCTGAAGGTTTCAGGAAAAATGGAGGAATAATTTTAATAAGATGTAGATTTAAACGAAGGTTAATTAACGTTTCACTTGCTTTTATTCGGGTCGTTGTTATAAAAGATAGGACGTGTAATTGAATACGTTTTGAGTTTTGGGCTCAGTTGTGCCTGAAAGCGGTTTTCAGAAGATATTGTATTAGTTAGGTGATCACAGCATTGTTAATTGTTCGATTATAAATAAATGTACCCGGACGTATTCACTCACGATTAATCAGACCCAAACTAAGCTCTTAGCTTGAAATATCGAATCTAACTAATTGATATTACTAAACATACATACACAAATACTTTATAAGAATATATAATTGACACGATCGTCGCTAACAACTATCTCACATATTGTTGACTCCGGCGGGAAGTAAGGTAACATAATAGGGTGTTGCCATATGCGGAAGCGACAGCTACGATTTTTTTGGTAAATGGAGAACAAAAAATTTTGTACTAAATATTTTTTAATTGATTGATAGATAAGTATTAACGTAATAAGATTAATGTGTTTTTTTTTCAAATAAATTGTATAGTCCCCGTGACTGTCCCTGTGGTACACTTATGTTCTGTTACTTTTATATCCTAAAAGTCGTGAAAGTACCATCACTACCAACGCCACCAATATACGTATAGACAGAATGAATCAATACTAATATCATAAAGCTGAATAGTTCGATTCTTTGTTTGTTTGAACGCGCGAATCTCAGAAACTACCAATCCGATTCGAATAATTCTTTTTGTAATAAATAGCCACATTCAACAGAAATATTATCAGCTATTTTCAACCCTAAATTCGTACGGGAACGGGCCCAACACGGGTAAAACCGCGGGGTGGTCCTAGTACACATAATACACGAACAACATGTACATTCGAAGTCGACGTCTGCGTGGGCGAGACTCCCGTTAATCCAAGGATGTGTCCAGTCACCCTGTGACGTCACGGGCTCGGGTTTAATAGCCCCTTGCCTCTGGTGTCCGTCGGCAAATAACTTTATTTATCTACTTAATAAACATGGCGGTGTTAAATCTTACGTATCATATTGTTAGCCCACGCGGGGTTCAGATGTGTTGTGCTCATTTGATAGGAACCTATATCTGTCTCGTGATATAATATGACTAGCTTTTGCCCGCGGCTTCGCTCGCGTGGAATTTAGTCTGCCGCATTAAGTTTCGTAATAAGAAGATTTATAAAAACTTTCATCCCCTATTTTATCCCCTTGGGGGTAGAATTTATCAAAATCTTTTCTTAGAGGATGCCCACGTCATAGTAGCTATATGCATGCAAAGTCTCAGCCCGATCGGTTTAAAATTGACAAAGTTTCATACAAACTTTCATCCCCTATTTTATCCCCTTGGGGGTAGAATTTATCAAAATCCTTTCTTAGAGATGCCCACGTTATAGTAGCTATATGCATGCACAATCTCAGCCCGATCGGTTTAAAATTGACAAAGTTTCATACAAACTTTTAACCCCTATTTTATCCCCTTGGGGGTAGAATTTATCAAAATCCTTTCTTAGAGGATGCCCACGTCATAGTAGCTATATGCATGAACAATCTCAGCCCGATCGGTTTAAAATTGACAAAGTTTCATACAATTTTCAACCCCTATTTTATCCCCTTGGGGGTAGAATTTATCAAAATCCTTTCTTAGGGGATGCCTACTTCATAGCAGCTATATGCATGCAATGTCTCAGCCCGATCGGTTTAAAATTGACAAAGTTTCATACAAATTTTCATCCCCTATTTTATCCCCTTGGGGGTAGAATTTTCAAAAATCCTTTCTTAGTGTGCACTTACGTGACTTGAAGAACCTTCCTGCCAAATTTCATGCTTCTAGGTGTAGCGGTTGAGGCTGTGCGTTGATTATCAGTCAGTCAGGACTTTGAATTTTATATATATAGAGATAGATGAAGCGTTTGATTTTTCATTCTATGTTTTTTATTTGATCGAACGCGCTTATCTCAGAAACTATAATATCCTAAATAGGAGTTTACACATCTTACACCATACAAGTGATTTCAACCTTGACTAATTTTAGTCATAGCCACAATGTCTAAGCTCCCTGTCCGCTTGTTCCAGGGGACCAAGCACCGAAGTCGCTCACCGCTCGAGCATTGCTCTCTTACGCTCTGAATGCTCGCTTCGAGCACTCGCTCCCATGTCCACGGTCAGGAGACAGCTCCCGAGGGACGCGCTCGGCTACTGATATTAGACTAGGTACGTTAAAAAGCATAGTTTTAAATACCACGTCCGTTTTTTTCGATTCACGGCGTTGCCTTTTTATTTTAGCACACTAGGAATGTTTAGTTTTAAAATCATACCGCTTTTTTCCTAAACGCTTCATAATTAAAACACTGTTATAAAGAGTCGTCTCTTTCGCTCCTTGGAAAATAGCGTATGTCGGAAAGGCGCATGCCATTTACTTCATGTAATCATGTGAATACTTCAGTAACAATATGACATACATACAGCAAGTTACTCACACGCGAATCTATAGCACACATCCAACACTCATCCGTAGCAATAAATACGTAGCACACACCGTAGCACTCATCCGTAGCACAAACGGTAGCATACACCGTAGCACTTCTTTATGATAGCTAACATGCTGTTATATATAAGGTCCATAAACACCAGGTCTATATGCTTATTAATTCTTGGGCCCAGTCCCAGATCAAAACTAAAGTCTTATAGCCTTATTCATAAATGGTTACTAGCAGCATTTTAGCTATCAAATGGTTTGTCCCTTTCCGACATACGCTATTTTCCAAAGAGCAAAAGAGACAAAACACTCACTAACAGTGTTTTAGTTAGAGAGCGGTTATGAATAAGCCAGTTTAAGTCTGGTTTATTAAGACAGTCTTCAAGTGTATGAAATCATATAAAGAAGTGCACCTAGAGGTCGAGTCTCTAACATACCTTTTTATCTGTTCGCTGCAGCTTACGCTCACGCACCAGTAAACGTTAACATCAAATGTCAGTCTCAACAGACGTAAGAAAATGAAACGTCGTCACTTTCTACTGGCCACCCGAATAACTAACAGACTATCATTTAAGTTATCAAACACCGCTTTGCATTTAACAGACATGTAACAGTGTACTTAATCATATTTTAACGAACGTATGTTACGATAACCAACCGTTTAAAGCAGTCCGCCCTTAGTTAATTTCAGTACTGAAACTGAAACACCGACTTGTCTTCGTCAAGAAAAGCAGTCTAAAGTGGAAACAGTCTGGCTATTATAGTCTGCGCGGGCTCTTTATTAGCTAGACAACTCGGATGCTTATTAGATAATGAACGTTGTTATGACTGATTGATTACCTATGTTGATTACAGTCTACTGTAGCGGAAATAGTATACCTATCCATTATTATATGGTTGATAGTGTAGGCTATATCTGTACGTACCAATAATTAATTAATGCGAATGATGATACAATCACAATACGTAATTAATAACGCTCTTTTGCTATTGAACTCACAGATTTAAACCTGCTTTATAGTAGTTTTAATTAGATTAAGTATTTCAGTGAGTCTCGAGTAGATTAGTGGACAGCCCTGGTGTCAGAGTGTGTATATCGCCTAAAGACCTTCGACAGGGTCTAATTATTGCAACAACCAGGACCGACAATGTTACGTGCCCTCCGAAGCTCTAGCGCTCCCATAGATATGCTGCACTTAGTTAGAGTAAAGCTTTTAATAATAATGTAATACACCTGGACAAATCTACACACAGTAAACTAAGCTCTAAGCTTGTTTTATGGAATCTAACTGACTGATACTACTACATATACATGCACAAATACTTGTTAGTTTAGTACGATGATTTAATATCGTAATACAATAACGTAAACTAACATTCCCGACATCTTATTTGTAATGTTATTTCTATTCAAAAGCGCCCACAGAAATAGCGATGAAATGAAAACGTGTATCTCGGTTATAGAAACTTTAAATAAAACATTATCACATGGATGCTGTACTCCAGATATAAATACTAAAACAATTTTAATACCAACTGAATTCTTTTCTTTTTATCCAAAGTACAGTGCACTGGAATAAAACTGGCAGATGTTATTATATTTATAAGTCTACAGCAAAAAGTGAAATCGTTGGCGAAAAAGACTGAAAGAAATGGGAATACAAATACGTGCAACCGTTTTCCTGTGATTTCATATTCTTGTTTTGACATAGGTGTAGAAGACGGAAGTACAGAGTTTTTTCAATCTCAATGTGGGAGCCTCTTTCGATGAATTCGAATACAGCTTTATTTTTTATTGGAAAATACCATGAAAGAGCGTCCTCCCTATTTCGTGGGAAATAATCCCCTTGAAAGCTTCATATTTACTTAGTATAATTGTACTTAAAATGATAACGAAAAAACATTTTAACTTAATTGCAGTACAACTGCGAGTTATTATTACTATAAATAATGCCTGTTTATCCTATTATTCGGTCCACAAGTGTACCATCCACATGTTTTCATTCAACTACAACCAAGATCAAACATTACATCAAACAATTATCTATTCAGAGTTTTACATCTCGAGTACAGCAGTTTTATTTCAATTATTAAACGCGTTATGTTTATAACTGATGGAGTTAACTATAATGCCGGCAGGGCCACCGTGAGGGCCGGACTTAAACCCTTGGGGCCCCTAGGCCCTGGCATTTGCAAAGGAGAAACCACAAGGCGCTTTACATTTGCAAGTAGAAGACTCTAGGCATCTTAATTGGTTACGCAACGAGCCCTAGGCCCTTTTGTCTATCGTCCTTAAGATCCGATATTGCAGTAGGCAGACACTAGGATTTGACTTGGACCCCCCTTGTAAGAGGTTACAGGTATTTTATTTGGTGTTTATTTTTTACTAGCAGCGCCCCGCGGTATTTCCCGCGTTGTTCCCGTTCCCGTGGGAATTTCGGAATGAAAAGTAGCCTATAACCTTCACGTTGAATGTGGCTATCCATTACAAAAAGAATTTTTCAAATCGGTTCAGTAGTTTCTGAGATTAGCGCGTTTAAACAAACAAACAAACAAACAAACAAACAAACAAAACAAACTCTTCAGCTTTATAATATTAGTATAGATTAGAGAAGGTTTAATGTCCCAAATAATTTGAAATCCTGAGCTCTCATGTTCCTCCTGGATCCATCAGGGGTATTCTTATTGAAAGATCCAAAATGATTATAATTCGATCGTTCGGATCGGCTTCGAACCACGATCCTAAAACTAAATAATAGTCTCATTAATACCTACTTTAAATTCACATGACGTCGAGTGACGCAAATAAATGACGTCATTTTATTAAGAGCACTAAAAGCAGTCATTTCGAGAAGTCTGACCGATTAAGTTTTATTTAAATTGGTCTATCCAGTATGTAAAACTCAATAACTTATACTGATGCCCACTGAACATTGTCACTAACGTACGGACAGCAGATGAGTATAATATAAACTAGTATTTTAGAAAATAATACCTATACTATACCTAATATTATCTGGACGCATGAGAGACGAGACATCTTATAAAGTAAAGTATTAGCCAGTAATGTCCCACTGCTGGGCAAGGGCTATGATCTCACTGATAATATCAGTACCAATAATATCTTATTTTAAATTAATTTAAAACTTAATGATAATCCATTTCCATACACACCTAAAAATGAATTTTCATGTCAGAATTTATATATTTATTTTACGTTAAGTCACTACATAGTATAAAACAAAGTCGCTATTTTTGTCTGTTTGTTTGTCTGTATGCTTAAACCTTTAAAATTACGCAACGGATTTTCATGCGGTTTTTTGTAATAGGTAGAGTGATTCAAGAGGAAGGTTTTTATGTATAAAAATTTCCGATATTCCCACGGGAACGGGCACAACGCGGGTAAAACCGCGGGGCGCTGCTAGTATTGTATAAGTCAAGTATGTCAATGCCTTAATGCAGCCCGAGGTCCGAAGCTAACCTCGTGACAAACAACTGTTTGTGAAGCAGTTTTGTCATATCGCTTTACTTCCACTAGTTACGTATTCCAAGTCACACACGGAATAACCATTAAGATGGATAAAACCGCAGAGCACAGCTAGTGAGTAATATTATTAAGTTTAAGTGGTGTGTGCCCGAAAAGGGTACCTCGGAATGTTACTTAGATAGTGGAATTACGTTTAATAGCTTCTGAAATGTAGACCCTAAGGACGGTGCTGGCGTGTGAAGATGGTAAGGCCACAGATTCAGTTGTATTTTAAGTATAAATTATATTTGTCAACCTCTTAATCTTGCCGTACAATAATTATTTGCAATTTTTTTGGTAAAGTAGAGTGACTTTGTTTATATACATTCAGCAATTTTTATCGAACGTATGATACAGAATATTATATCAATAATAAAGAATACCAGTTTATACCTGTCAATTAGCTCTCACTGTGATTTAATATCAGCTTTAACAGTTAGTCAGTAACAGATATTACTAACTACACAGACTAATATTAATAACAGATTAATCCTAACTAATATTATAAAATGCGAAAGTAACTCTGTCTGTTTGTTACGCTTTCACGCCAAAACTACTGAACCGATTTGAATGAAATTTGGTACACAGTTAGTCCAGATCCTGCCGAAATTCCTGCGGGAACTGGTACAACGCGGGTGAAACCGCGGGGCGCTGCTAGTATACTAATAATATCAATAACAGATATAATACTAGTAACAGTTCGTTTACTTCCTACTCAGACTAATATTAATATCAGTTATGAAGAAGAAGACAGTTATGATACTAGTAACAGCTCGTTACCTGCTGACCGTACCAGATATCCGCGATCGCCGATGACGTCGGTCCATAGTTTAGCTCAAATGGGTCAAAGGTGAAAGGTCGACACCAACGCTGAATACTTATTACATGTTCCATATGATCACCATAAAAGACTAGGTGATATTGTAAAGACAGGGTTTTGTTACGGCATGGAAGATACATTGATACACCTTAGTGTATGGGTTTAAAATTACGGGTATCATTTCGGTATTATTTTCTGTCTGACTTTGATTTATAGACATAGGAACTGATTCGCTTTGTCGATGTGTATTCCCTTCAAATATGATAAGTACTTCTAGTGGCTTTATAGTGACTTTAAAAAATGTCAGACATTGCTCTATGAATTTAAAAGTTTTCTCAAGACAGCTGTGTCCTTAACGTTTAGCAGTATAAAGTTTGTAAAGAACATTTTCAAGTGAAAAATGTATGAGGACAACTAAGCTCCAACGTATGTGTAATATTGTGTAACTAGCAGCTCCTCGCGGTTTTACCCGCGTTGTGCCCGTTCCCGTGGGAATTTCGGGAATTTTTTGAAATAAAAACCTTCCTCTTGTATCACTCTACCTATTACAAAAAACCGCATCAAAATCCGTTGCGTAATTTTAAAGATTTAAGCATACAGACAAACAGACAAACGACAAACAGACGCGACTTTGTTTTATACTATGTAATGATACGCCCCTAGCACAGCGATGGTATCGCAAGGATTTATGACTAACCACTTTGGAATGGGATTATATTGCGTTAAACTATAATATTTTAAAATACGTACCGAACGTTTCGAGCGGGCACCACTCGTGGTTACCCGGCACGGGAAGATCCCGTTTGGAGTGTTCCGGTGACCACGACTGGTGTCATCCGAAAGATATTAATTTACTTACTTCTTGTATTTCGAAGTTTTGACGCTACCGCATGCGATATATTATGTGACACAACTAGCTGTATCGCAGTTTAAATAGCCAGGTTCGTCATTGTATCATTGCAAAGATTTTTGAATCATTAAAAGTGGATATAAATATTCCCAAAACGACGATAGATGTTGACTCAATTACTGATTCAATCTGCTCGAAATAACCTCTCATCTCCCAGCTTAGATAAGACACTAAACACATAATTACTGACAAATTGACGTCGTGATAATTAAATAAATCAGCGGTAACCAGCCCGCGACGTTAATGGCCGCCAAACGACTCTTCCCGCCAAAACTGACGTTTCCGTCTATTTGTCAACTGTTTTCACGCGTCGTCGCCATGTTGGTACTCAAACTGTCAATGCCTAATTTATTTTCGTGTTTTTGGAAACAATTTTAGCTCTTTTTTCAACATTCAGATTAGGTTCAATGGCTATGAACATCAGTCTTTATAAAAAAAGAATAGTACATTGACCTTTATATAATGTAATGTTTACATTCAGCCCTGTTAGAATTTACAGTACAGGAAGTGGGTAGCGAAAGGATTCAATTCCTTCACTACTTTCGAAGAAATATTTAGGATGTTTAGGACGATATTTGTGACAGTACAAATGATGGATGATTAAATGCAGGACAAGTATAAATGCACCATAATGACGCTCTTCCACGTAATACCTTTGATATCCACCAACAATTGCAAACGTTAGATGCGTGATAGCTCTGATACAAAAAGTACTCTAAAAGTCCTACAACTTGTTTGTTGTGTATCTCCTGACGTCACTGAAAGTTAAAGGAGGTTAATCCTGAAACAAGCTAGTGTGTCTATAAATATGAATGAAGCGTTCCATTCCACGCAAGCTCCTGAAGACGGAGTGCCATTAATCACGGGCGACGCGTGAAACGGAACGTTTCATACGTTCCGGTGTTCCAAATATTTTAGGCATTCCTCACGCGGCGTAAGGAGTAAGCTTGAATAACAAACTTGTTGTTATAAAGAGTTTGGCTTATTAGAACGACTGCGCTTCATTCTTGGTCTGCAGTAAAATTAATTTTCTTTTACCTTTATTAAAAGTGGCGGAATTGAGAAGAATTAGTTCGTGGTCTTCTGTTATTTGCTTTTTATGGGGATAAAAAGCAAATAACAGAAGACCACACTCACTATTGCAGAATTATCTGCGAATTCCACGGAACTTGTTATCCTCAAAAATGTTCTCGGTAAATATGAGTCAACATTTCAAGTCACGGTTCCGTCATGATCATAAATATCGCCTCAGTTCATAGCTCGTACCATCGCCAAAGTTCAAGACCACCTGAATGACAACGCGTTAATGCATTCCAAGAAATCCGTGGATCGTGTCAATGCGAATTTACATCAAACAATATGGAGCCGCTTGGCGCCACCCGGTGTCCCATATTTAACTCATTACTGTGAAATCGTTCATTCGTTCATTTTCGTTCGATCACTCATGCCACAGGAGTTATCACCTCTATTTTATCTACACTCTATTTTTTCATACAAGAGTTAATTATGTACTTATGTGGTTAATTCTCCAGCGAAAGCTTTGTCACAATGAAAGAAATCGGTCTTTGGTTTGGTTTGGACTGGACGGATTTGGATGAAACTTTACAGTAATATAGGTTAACAGAATAACACATGAGACAACGCGGGTAACACCGCAGGGCGCGGTTCAAGCCAGTCATAAATTTAAGTGTCGTAAGAAAAAAATAAAACAGAAGTTGTTTACCCATATTATTATTTTCATCAAAATTAATTTCAATTACAAAAAGTCACGTAAACATCCGCCACGTGATTCATTTATAAAGCTCTGCCCTCGTTTTGATTCATCAATGAACAGTTCTTTGAATCACATTCTTGGATTGTGTTTTACAATTGCGTTTATACGGATTCGCGCGATGAGATTTGTTTAGTATTTCAATGCTTTCCTGCTGACTAATGGTTTCATTATGTTCGAATGAGGACGCCTCGTGACGGATTTTGGCACTCGGTTAGTTTATCATCCGGTTTCCGAAATATTTTGCATACCATTGAAAGTGGTAGGTAACGGAGTAAACTCACACAGGAACATTTATAAAGCTATGTAGTAAGTTCGCGTATGTTAGTGGCCACCACTGGTGTCGTAGTTTTTAGACCGCCTAAAGGGCTCTAACATGGTCTATCGATTGGAAACATCAGTACAGTGAGGAGGATCAGGCGTAATCCCCACGCTTGCCTAATGCGGGTTGGTGATCTGACCCGAGCCATGCTCTATATTAATATAAAAATATTTTACTGTAGTCAGCAATCCAACTGATCCATCGTATTATTTTCTCATGAAAAACAAAATAATTTCGCGTAAATATCTTCAATTCGTAGTTACGTTATTATAGTTATCAATAAGAGTTTCGATGTTCATAATAAGAGCTTACAGTCAGCCAGAAGTAGTGTCGTAAAACCGAGTAATATTGCTATACGTACTGTACCGATGTTGTATTTTATATGTGGATTACGATGATATAGGATATTATAGAGTTGTCTTTCGATATTTGTACTGTGGGAGAAATTGGGAGGTTACCACTTTAGGGCGAAAATCGCTTGATAAAGTAGTTTATATTTAGAAAGTGTTTAAAGGAAAAAAGGGTGAGTGGTGGGGCAAGAATGGAATTAAAAGTTTTCTATGCATAATTTCTTTTGAATAGAAAATTGACTTTATTAGTTAACATTTTAGGACTCCCATGAATAAATTAAAACTTAGATTGAACGAACAGACATATCTATTTGTATTCGAAAATATCTTACAACATAAAACTGCTGATACCAAACATTACATCACTCGGAACATAAATCACGAGCAACATTTTTATCGAAATAAACGACTTCACTATTAGATAACAACTCGGTGAGTTCTGATTCAATGCGTTGAGGGTAAATTGTACGCAGTTACGAATTGTTGACTATAGAATTTAGTTTGCTGAGGATCAAAATCATAAAATTGTATATAATAAGCCGCGTACCCACCTAGCGCACAGGCTCGCGAGCCATGGCTCGCGAGCCAGCCTCAGTAGTTTTGTTCAATTTACACGAGGCCGCCTCGCGAGGCAGGCTGAGCCATCATAAGTCGTGTATATTCAGCTGCAGCTATTTTCCTAGCTTCGCGCGCGAGCCAAAACATAACCGTACCCACCTACCGCACAGGCTCGCGAGCCATGGCTCGCGAGCCAAATGCTCGGCTGGTGTGGACGTGCCTCGGGCTGCCTCGGGCGCGCGTTTGCTCGGCTGAGCACGGCTCGGCCCCGAGCCATCTGTTGTCGGTAAACTTGACGCGCTCAAAGGTGCCTCGGTGAGCGCTGTGTGTTAGGTGGGTACGGTTATGTTTTGGCTCGCGCGCGAAGCTAGGAAAATAGCTGCAGCTGAATATACACGACTTATGATGGCTGGCTCGCGAGCCATGGCTCGCGAGCCTGTGCGCTAGGTGGGTACGCGGCTATAGATATGTATGTACGAGTAACTTTGATCGAGTTCTACAAGTGCGTTATTCGATAAAGCTTCTTTGATAAAAGTCGAAGTATCCTAACTGAATTAAAGGCATGGAAATTAAATATGCGGCTCGGAAACGGCGATAGCTGGGCTTCGGGGCCTTAAGGGCCCTTAGGGGTATCAAATGTGAATAGCCCCAGGGTAGCGCAATGTGGGCGATATCAGAGTTAACCACTAGCGTAACTCATTAACATAATGAATTAGCACTTAGGTATACGTTGTTTTTACATTACATGTAATTGTTTAAAAATTTATTTATTTTTCCTGCAGATCAAGATGAGTGTGATGGAAGGCGGCGGCGAGGTGACTACGCCCGGGGCGGGCGGGGGCCCTGCGCTGCCCGGGGCCCTGCCCGCCCAGGGCGAGGGACCGCCGCCCGCGCCCGCGCCGCGCAAGCCCCCGCGGCGCGGACTCAAGGTGCCCCAGGAACGCCCCAAAAGGGCCATGTTTTGTCTCACGCTCAAGAACCCGCTCAGAAAACTGTGCATCGATATTGTTGAATGGAAGTATCCTTTTAATAATAGACATAATCTGTCCTGGTCCCACTACTACCCTTAGCACAACAATTCACTGTCACTTATAATCATGTGGAATATGGTACTTATACGTTCTCGACTACAGCCTTCAAAATTACTTTTGAGATGAAACCCGGCTTCGCCTGAAAATAACTTCCCCGGAAAAAATCGACTTAAACTACGGCGTAGCCAAGAGTAAGAAGATAGGTATTTATGTTTTCATATTGGCGAAACAAAAAGCAAAGAAAAATGTTATATCAGCATGTTATTCTCAAAATCATAAAATATTCCAGAGCCTGCAATAATTTCTTAGAAAATCCAGTGGTAGCTCAAGAGAGGAGGCCCCGCATCAAACATTCAAAGGTTTTAATGCTAAGTTTTCAAGTTCTCTTGTTTTTGTTCCGTCCGACAAAAACATTAAATTAAGTCTAAGAACACAATTTATACACTCCCGACCACTTACCCCGGCTGGAGGTAGAAAAACACGAAAAAACTGTGTCAGCAACATCGGGGCTGCATACAAATACGAGTTTTAGGGCAATCGGGGCGAAACATGTGCTCGGTATTACCGACATTAGCATACGGGGTGCCCAATGAGGGCCAATGTGCAGCGCGAGCAGGGCTGGACTTAGGAGGGCTCTTTAAAAACTATTACACAATCAACCAAAACTTAGGTACCTTGTCATTACAAAATGACATTATAATGTCATTTACGATTCAAAGTGAATGTCAAATTCAAATATTTTTATTCAGTTTTGGCCCCATCTTTTGAACGTACCATTTAATCAGAAGTTACCTATTTGTTTTGATTAGTTGACATCAAATGCAAGCTTTATAAGCGTTATCTGACATTAAAAAGAGAAGTGTATCCGCAAACGTACCTTCTAAATTATAATGAAATTAAATAACAAAAGATGGAACCTATGTCAACATAATTTCGCAGGAACCTTAAGGACGTATCTATTAGTTTGTTTGGCGATAGGGTAAAAAGAATACGGCTTGGTCCATGGTGTATATTTTTATATACCCACCCAAACAGCACTTGAATACGTCCCTGTAACTCTTCTGTTTTATACCACTGGTGACCTTCAGTCCAGGTTTCGGGTGCAAATGTTTCCGGGAGCGATAGGCGTTTATTGATGGACGAACTGTTTTAGGATCGTGGAAGTAATCGTGTGCTGTGTGCCTTGTAGTCCTACTAATATTATAAATGCTAAAGTTTGTGAGAATGTACGTATGTTTGTTACTTCTTCACGAAAACTAACTGGACGGATTTGGATGAAACTTTACAGTAATATAGGTTATACATGAGAAAAACACATGTGATACAGTTTATCCCGAAATTCCCGCGGGATCGGGTACAACACGGGTGAAACCGCGGAGCGCGGCTAGTGTATTATAATAGTTAGGAAGTTTACTACGTGTGCTATTGTGCTATTGCACACTTGCGTACGTTCTCATATGCTTATACTTAGCAGAGATTTAATGATTGATTTGTCATATAATATATGACAAATGACGTCAATTAGCTGTGTCGATTTAATGGTCGTCTCTGAGTATGGCAGTTAGTAAAATAGAAGTAAAAAGGGGAATTATTTCCTCCTTGCAAATTATTTTACTTCGTATTCGACACCAGTATAGTGATTGTGCTACGAGTGACAGTGACAAATGGGCAATGTAAGATATTCTTTACACGGGGAAATTACCTAGCTAGGTTCATTCTTTAATACTTTCCAGTATCCCATTCTTCTTCTTCATCGAGTGGATGATTAACCTGACCAATTCTGGTGTCAGAGTTATTGAGCCGCCAAAGGCCTCCGACATGGCTCATCCCATTACATAATAATAATACAAGTCAAAGTGTCCCTTGCAACTAACTAATAAACTTACAAGTAAAGTAGCGTCGCTACAAGACATACGTGGTGTTAAGTTTTAATGTTCCACCGCTTTGCAATGCTTTGCCCTATCACACTAAAATAGGTTAGTAGCCCACCATGGTGTCGGAGACCGCCTCAAGGCCTTTTGACATGGTCCGACGATTGAAACAACCGGGACCGACAATTTGACGTGCCCTCCGAAGCGCAACAGAAGTGAGTGTCAAAACTACAAATAATTAATCGTAAATTCGTAATCCTCTTTTCTCGATAGTTCCGCATCTGCTCTCTCCATTAGTTGCATTTGTTTGTTTTCCGTTAATTTAATAACTATTTCAAATATTTTCGACCGCAACTTCCCGCTGGCCCCCGTCCAGCGTCGGATGGAACCGTCGGATACAGTCATGTATTTGTCTGTCATCTGTCAAATATTAATCGATTTATTTATTTTTAAATCGATTAAGAACATCAGGAGTTTCTGTTAAAAATACTTATGCTGGGGCCACACTTACGCTCAATGTCAATGCCCATTGAATGCAATAATTTTCAATGCAATATAGTGGGTGGCTACACTTAAACTGTCAATGCCAATGTTCATTTATTGGAAAAATTTGACATTGACAACGGCATTGAATTTACTTCAATTCAGGCAAGATGGACGTCGACAGAGCTCTATATTTCATGAGTGTAAATTTATATTATTTGACATTATTAAATCACTATCGAATAAAGAGACCATGTTTGCAGAATCTCAAGAAAAGTAATAATTTTGTTGTTACTCCACTCTGTCGCCATAGTACGTATTGACAAAAACGTGCGATTTTGAGGCAAATCCGTCGTAATAAACAAATACGTCTGAACTCGTTGCGCTCTCGTCGCACACTGACAATACGTAGTGTGGCCGCTTCATGCATTTAACTCTCGCATTAATCTCTTTGATGTACCGCCACTCGAGCTATCGCATACGCCAAATGGCATTGTCAATGCTATTGTCAAATTATGACGCATAGTCGTGGCTACACCTACGGTTAATGTCATATTCTATGGCATATGGCATAGGTGTGGCCCCAGCATCATAAATAGGTTGTTGTTAATAGCATCGTTTGAATTTAGAACAGTGATTATGTTAAATCTCTTTTGTCCATTTTTATTTTATAATTTACATATTTGTAGTTTTAAATTGCAAGCTACAAATATAACGTAAATATTACGATTTTGATTTAAAATTTAGGATATGATAAGTTATTCCATTCAAGAAACTACATATATAATGTGGAATGTTTCAATATTCTCTGTCAATACTGCTACAATTTTTCTCAAAGGCAACTGTCATTAATTTTTAAAGACACAACACTGCTCCATTAACACCCTGTATCGAAAACTTAGTTACGACACCACATTATTAGTTCCCTATTTTCGATACAAGAAACGATCAACCGGGAAATAGACCAAATTGAAAAACCATCATAAAAAAATAACTACTTTAAAATCTCTGTTATAAAATGAGAGCAAAAGTAAACATTATGACGGTTTGTTATTACAAGTTTTGTAATAAATTGGTGGAGGAACCGATATTGTTCGGACGCGGTATAACGTAGCCTTCAATAGGTTGTTATAGATATGAATAACGATGTTATGAGTGTGGAGGGCGATTCTCCGTAATTGATTACCAGATACGTTAACATAACGAACAAACAGGTGCGTTGAAACGGATTTTAGAGATATCTATTAACAAGTCAGAGAAAAGTAAGTTCGAGTAGGAAAGGTATCCATCTATCATCCATGTATCTAGTGTTGAACATTGGTTTATAAACACTGCAAGCAACACGTTGATGAGTCGCTTCAAACACATTCCTCGCATACTTGTATTGCTCGGCAGTTCCGCGAGTTGCAGTTGATCAACATATGTTCACAGTGAATAGGGGCTTTAGGAATTCCATTACCCATTTTAACGACTACTCAATACAATTAACATTTCATACCCAAAATTAATATTCCATTACTTGTAGGAATTCAGTGCAGGTACTATCAATAAAGTTTGAGTAACCACGCTATGCGGTGATTATGGCCGATGACTATGACACGGGCCTGGCGACGCGCCAACTGTGCTCAATGTATGAATGGACGGAAATACATGGAACCTTGTCGCATCTGGAGTTCACGTGAACAGCTGTTTCTATGGGAAGCAGGAATTGGTGAAATCATCAAAGAAAACGTTGCAACAGAGGTTTACCGCACACGATTGGTTACACGTAGTAAACCAGATGTTTTGGGGCCAAGTTTGCAATCTTCATATAATCACCCTAATCCTACTAATATTATAAATGCGAAAGTTTCTGGGGATGTATGTTCGTTTGTACCTCTATCACGCAAAAACTACATTATGAAGCGAAACGAACGCGTTTAATAGTTGAAATAAACCTACTAAATTCATAGCACGTATTATTCACTATATTTCAAGATATTATTTCCACTACTCATCCGTTCATTAACTCCAGGAATTATCGAAATAAAGCTAATTATTTCAGGATGCATTAACTGGCTGATGAGTCGAGTTTCTTGAAGATTCTTTGATGATGATGATTCTTTTGACTTTGATCTCGTCATTAGCAGTGATAAAGATCTCAATGTTATGAATTTAGTTCTTAACAACTAAATTCAATTTACGAAATGGTGTGTTAATTGTGTTTGATTATGATTACTTTAATTTTGAGATGCCTTGGGGGATCGTGTGAAATTAAATATCCATAATAGCCAAAATATGAAATAAAACGTTTTTTTACCATTGATGTTTGATACCACAACTTCTATGAAATCTATACTTAATCTATACTAATATTATAAAGCTGAAGAGTTTGTTTTGTTTGTTTGTTTGTTTAAACACGCTAATCTCAGAAACTACTGAACCGATTTGAATAATTCTTTTTGTAATGGATAACTACATTCAACGGGAAGGTTATAGGCTATTTTTTTATCCCGAAATTCCCACGGGAACGGGCACAGCGCGGGTAAAACCGCGGGGCGCCGCTAGTCTTTTGATAAAATACCTCTTTGTATTTCTAACTGTTCCAACGCTGGAAGGTCTGTATTTCCAAATTTCTGAAGACATTGTAGGTGGTTACCGCTGTGGTGAGAGGATTAAACTATTTGTTAAATCAGTAAGTTCGAGCAGGTTAGTGGCCAACCATGATGTCGGAGTTTTTAGACCGCCTAAAGGCCTCCGACATGGTCTAACGATTTTTTAAGTTTAAAGTCCTCTCGGAAGCACGGTAATGCTCAGATATAAATGCTACTGTCGGCCACCCATCCAAGTAGGGGCGAGCTGCACGTTTAGCTTAACAGCGGTTAGCTAAACTACGCCACGAGCGCTTAAATCAGTCATCGTTGTAGTAAAAAACAGATAACATCTATCTCGTAGTAAGAAGCAGCAGATATTTCCTTAACCCCTTACCAGGCCGTTCGAGTGGATGATCCTGACCACCATCTTCGCCAACTGCATCGCGCTCGCCGTGTACACGCCCTACCCGGCCAGCGACTCCAACTACACCAACTGGGTCCTGGTGAGTCAACCAGATCTATCTATACTAAAATTATAAAGAGGTAAAATTTATAAGTTTGTTTGTTTGTAAGTTCGAGCTCGGGAATTACCCGTCCGATTTCAATAATTCGACGGACGGACGAATAACCCGTCCGTCCGTCCGTCCGTCTGTCACCAGGCTGTATCTCAAGAACGGTGATAGCTAGACAGTTTAAATTTTACAGATGATGTATTTCTATTGCCTACTAAAAATAAAATATCGAATGTTCAAGGGTGGCTCCCATACAACAAACGAAATTTTTTGCCGTTTTTAAAGTATGGAACCCTCCGTGCGCGAGTCCGACTCGCACTTGGCTGGTCTTCAATATTGGTTTCGACTGGTTCTGTCTGCTATACTTTGATTTTATTCATTTGAGAAGAGTTCATTGTCTTGTAATTGATTACATTAACAGATCTAAATGTGAATTTCGTTCGGTTTCTGGCGAATTCCTTTGTTTGACCGCAGTCCATTGAAGTTATATCGAATCGGTGCTGAACTCATAAAAGGGTAATTAAAGTAAGGTGTGTTCCTGGTTACTTACATTTTATTTTCGCTCTCATTTCTAATTTTTGATTTTACGGCGGTAAACCTAAACCAGATCTTTATACCTGAATGTTCTGATTTCTTCGTTCAAGAGTATTGTTCAATTCTGAAAGCTTCAAAGTTTAATGACCTTTTACAGAACCGACCAGTCTGTGGTAATCGCTTCGCTTTCGTTTTGTCAAAATGCATGGGATTGTTTCATGACTAAGTGAATACCATGAGACATTCGATTCGAAGCGAATACTACCTTGTTCATAAATGCTGGACACGATACGACAGACTAAGGATCACAAGATTTCGACAGGATCTTTGTGAATCTGATGAATCTATCTATTGAACCTTTAAAAAAAAAAGAATACTTCATGAAACGATTGAAAAATCGACTCTTCATTTGTTTTTATGACATCTGGGTGAAGGTACATACAGCAACTTCCCACTATGATGCTCTATGCTTTCCCTCTCTCCTTTTCACTGTCTCTCTCTCCCTCTCATCAACACCCATCTCCTTCTAATTGCAGGAGAAGATCGAGTACGTGTTCCTGGTGATCTTCACGGGGGAGTGCGTGATGAAGATCATCGCGTACGGGTTCGTGATGCACCCCGGCTCCTACCTGCGCAACGGGTGGAACTTGCTCGACTTTACTATTGTAGTTATTGGGTGAGAAAACCGAACTTTATCCCAAGTCTTTTTATGAGAACGATTACTTTTTTTTATAAATCGGTTAAAAATGGAACCTTTTTGTATGCCGAAATAATTTTCGAAATTGATTCATAAACGACGGAGATATGGAGTAATATTTACAAAAAACGTTTACTGGAATTGAGACCCTCCTCCTTCTGTTAAAACTGTGCGCTAAGTTAAAAAGAAAAAAGGGAGCCATAATTACTCAAGTTAAGAAAAAGCTAATGAAAATAAAATAAATATATACCTTCCTAAAAACATCCTGCAATCCTGTTCCCAGTATGGTGAGCACGGTACTCTCCAGCATCTTCAAGGATGCCTTCGACGTGAAGGCGCTCCGAGCCTTCAGGGTACTCCGCCCTCTCAGGCTGGTCTCCGGAGTTCCTAGTGAGTATTCTGTTAATGCTTTGTCATGGCCATGATTAAAGAATAACCTAAGGGTAAGACATTGTCCCAATGGGTTATGTACTAGGATTTTAGGGACCCTTTTTAAACAACCTGCTGGTATCCTCCAGGTCTGCAGATAGTGCTGAACTCGATCCTAAAGGCGATGGTGCCGCTGCTTCACATCGCGCTGCTCGTCATCTTCGTCATCATCATCTACGCCATCATCGGCCTGGAGCTGTTCTCCGGGAAGATGCACAAGAGCTGCTTCAATAAGCTTACAGGTGGGATTTTGAAATGTTTCAAATTTTGATATGGGAAAACCCTCGTCAAAGTCACGATGCATACAATACTATGCTTCGTATGTACCGTTCATAGCCATTGGAGTTAATCACACTGGTGAAAACGGACTCGGTAGTTATGTAGTAAGTTGCGTGCTATACGTGTGCTACGGATGCGTGCTACGGATGCGTGCTACGGAGGCATGCTACGGATGTGTGCTATGGATGCATGCTACGAATGCGGGCTACGGATGCTATTGATGATTGCTACGGATTTGTGGTACAAACGCACGCTACGGAGGCGTTCAAATGATTTCTTTCTTCTTGATTTTTCACTAAATCTTCAATTTTTCTCGTGTTCCTTTCAGACGAGATCATGGAAACGCCGCATCCGTGCGATATAGACAACGGGTTCAACTGCTCCAACCTCGGCGAGGAGATGGAGTGCCGCGACGGCTGGGACGGCCCCAACTTCGGCATCACGAACTTCGACAACTTTGGCTTGTCTATGCTGACCGTCTTCCAGTGTATCACGTTGGAAGGGTGGACCGATGTTATGTATAATGTGAGTTACCTTTACCTTATTATGTTAAAGAATATTCAGAGTTATTTTATTTAGGCCTATCTTTTAGTATTTGTTCTTTCTCTGCTTTCTTTATCTCTTTAGTGTCGATGGCACATTCAATTTACATACGCCCAGTTCTGCCTCGCTCCAGTGCATCCCCATCCGCGCGCCTAGTATTGACGCTGGCATATGAAGTGCCACTGACAATGGCGTGGAAGATAGTCCGTATTATAACTTGAAGAAAACGATATTATTTTGGGCACACGTCAACAACTTTCCTATAACTCCAACTTGGCTTACAATACAAATACTCATAATCTACTATCAGTTTTTAGTCTAAATATGTGTATCTTGATATCGTCTGATCTTTTATTTGTACACCAGATCCAAGATGCAATGGGCAACAGTTGGGAGTGGATATACTTCGTGTCGATGGTGATATTGGGGGCTTTCTTCGTCATGAACCTAATTCTCGGTGTGTTGTCTGGGTGAGTGAAAACAATCAATCTTTATATATAAAACTAGCAGCGCCCCGCGGTTTTACCCGCGTTGTGCCCGTTCCCGTGGGAATTTCGGGATAAAATGTAGCCTATAGCCTTCCTCGATAAATAGACTATCTAACAGTGAAAGAATTATTCAAATCGGTTCAGTAGTTTCTGAGATTAGCGCGTTTAAACAAACAAACAAACAAACAAACAAACAAACAAAACAAACTCTTCAGCTTTATAATATTAGTATAGATTCAAAGTCCTGACTGACTGACTGATAATCAACGCACAGCCTCAACCGCTACACCTAGAAACATGAAGGTTCTTCAAGTGACGTAAGTGCACAATAAGAAAGGATTTTCGAAAATTCCTACGGGAACGGGCTCAACGCGGGCAAAGCCGCGGAGCGCTGCTAGTATTAAATAAAGAGCAAAGACATCATGATCCTATCATGAGCCTTGAAGTTGGTTTTTGGTAGTGAAAGTCTCCATAAGCCGCTTTCTCAAAACGATTTCCAATCAAAATCCATCCAGATACACCGTCAAAGAAAAATCCTTTATTATTATCTTTCTGATTCCAGAGAGTTCTCCAAAGAGAGAGAAAAGGCGAAGAACCGAGGAGACTTCCAGAAGTTGCGCGAGAAGCAGCAGCTGGAGGAAGACCTGAAGGGCTACTTGGACTGGATCACGCAGGCCGAGTACCTGGAGCCGCTGGCGGACCAGCACGACGCCGTCGACCAGAAGAGGGACTATGGCTTGGGTGAGTTGTACGGCATGGACCCTTGTTTGGTTGACTTGTCTAACTTGGTATTTGCACAAAATGGACACGCCTTGGTGTGTAGACCTGCTATACTCTAGCGATTAAACAATAGCAAAATCTTGACATGGCTGCGTAGCAGGTCTAACGCTACTATACTGGACCCCTGGGACATTGGAAACTTGAAGTTGATCAAACACAATTGGGCCGTAATTGAAAATTATAGACGTGCTATTTTTGACTATTCTAGTGGGTGCGAGTGCCTGATAAAGTATATACTGATAAAAGTTGGTAATACCGTGGTATTTTCAGGACAACAAAATAACGAGCACGACAGTACAGACCACCTCGGAATAGAGCCGGTGGAGCAGCAGAAGGTATCCATAGGAGTCATGTGGAGGAAAGACTTTGACAAGGTGAGAACCATGATAACTTTATGGTGATGGTAGATAAGTCTGTGTGAGAGAGAGAGAGATTTATTTAAAGATCTCTTAGAAAAGTACTCACAAGTGAATATTTGGTAAAATGTAAACTCTTACTTGAAGGTCAATCGCCGCATGAAGCGCGCGTGTCGCCGAGCCGTCAAGTCGCAGACGTTCTACTGGCTCATCATCATCCTCGTATTCCTCAACACGGTGGTCCTCGCCAGCGAGCATTATCAGTAAGTAACTGACTCCTCTTGATAGCAGAATACAAGCCGACAATTAGTGTAGGTAGGAGACTAGCTTGGGGTCGTTTAGACAGCTTTAAAACTGTAAAGGAGATTTTGAAACTGTTCCTAAAACTATCGTCAGTTTGGAGGCCTTTAGGCGGTCTAAAAACTACATCGTCATAGTTAACTTAGTGTTCAACTTACTTAACTTATTTGTAATTAGTTATTACTTATTTTGGCTTTGTAAACTTTCGAGTTATGTTATGTTGAAGACTTGACAATATGTTTTTCTAATGTTTCAACTTGTTTACAGTCAGCCGGAGTGGATGGACCAGTTCCAGGAGTATGGCAACGCGTTCTTCGTAGCTTTATTTACGCTGGAGATGTTCGTCAAAATGTACAGCTTAGGATTACAAGTGAGTTCTTCAGTAATATCTATTTTAGTTAGTATAGCTTAGTCAGAGGCTAGGCTCTGTCTGTTAACATAACTTATAGCTAACTTTTTCTGATAGATTATGACTTCTTTTATGAAAGTTTATGACTTGATCACGACAAGCTTACGCCCACAATTTGGTCTGTTTTATTGTGCTCTTATTTATAGCATCCTCAAAACTTATTATTTTAGAAACCATAGGTCTATTTTAAAATGTCAATAATAATAAGATACTTTTTTGCTGCTATAACTGAAATTATAATAATAATAATATAAACTTCTTCCTTAAAACTAGTTTTCCCAAATATAATTTCCAAATAACATTTAATAATTGTGTGTCGCAGGGTTACTTCGTGTCCCTGTTCAACCGATTCGATTGCTTCGTGGTGATCGGGTCCATCAGCGAGATGGTGCTCACCAAGACGGAGGTGATGCCGCCGCTCGGCATCTCCGTGCTGCGCTGCGTGCGCCTGCTGAGGGTCTTCAAGGTCACCAAGTAAGTGATGGTGAAGACAGCTGATACAGACGTGTTTGTTGTAAAGAGCGAATTAAAAATCATTACGTAATTGATTAAATTAATTGGATTGAATGACTTCGGTTTAAAAAGGAATCGGTCCATGAGTAACAGAGACTGGACATTCATCACAAAAAAATAGAAACATCTGATTTGTGTGTCTTCTATTTTGAAATCTTTATCTATTTTGAATACTTTATTTTATTTCTCAGGTACTGGCGGTCGCTCTCAAACCTGGTAGCCTCACTTCTCAACTCCATCCAGTCGATAGCCTCGCTGCTGCTGCTGCTGTTCTTGTTCATCATGATCTTCGCACTCCTCGGGATGCAGGTCTTCGGGGGCAAGTTCAACTACGATCCGGTGGAGGAGAAGGATCGACACAACTTTGATTGCTTTTGGCAGGCGCTGTTGACTGTTTTTCAGGTAAAAAACATTTGAAACACTTGAATTTATACGTCCGTTAGGTGACGATTTCTCGTTAGGGTTTAGATTTAGGTTCCTGACTTAAAAGCTTGTAATCGCATTTAGTTCGTGATATTTTCATAACCTTGAATAAGAAAAAGAATGAATTTGGTACTAAAATGTTTTCTTTCAAGAACTTAATTTCCATTCTTTAAATTTACTTTCTTTGACTCATAATATTTAATTGTATCTGAATTTTCATTGCTAAATTTTGATTTTTGTTCCAGATATTAACAGGTGAGGACTGGAACGCCGTCATGTACGAAGGCATCAAGGCGTACGGAGGAGTAGGCTCCTTCGGCATCCTCGCCTGCATCTACTTCATCATACTCTTCATCTGCGGCAACTGTATCCTTTTATGATAGAATATCAAAGCCGTTAACATCCATTAGATGTTCCTAAGTTCCTTTTATTCCCTTAAGTACTAAGTACTTGTCTTGGATGTTAAACCTTAAACTTTGTGATAAAGATCTAAGGCAAAAGTTTTTATGATACAGCTTCCCTTTTACTTATACTCTCTATCTCTCTAGTTTGATCTGTAAAAAAAGAAATCTCTCTCTGAGAAGAGATTACCATCTCTTTTTCTCTTCATCTCATCTGAACATCATTTATCACTTTATCTTAAGATAATGCATAATATTCCTAAGCAAAGAGCAGATATCCTTCTGAACGTGTTCTTGGCCATCGCTGTGGACAACTTGGCTGACGCCGAATCGTTAACTAATATTGAAAAGGAAGAAGGGGTGAGATATTCCATTTCTAATATTATTATGATTAGTTTTATATTCTGGAATCTTCTGAAAGCTACACTGCACTATTATGATGTTTACTTGTATAGATCATATTAATGAAACAAAGTACGGTGTTCCAATATAATACTTAACTTAAGCACTCTCTTTCGTATGTGTCATAGACAAGAAGACAGTCCAAGGTCTTAAGACTGTATGGACTAAGGTTTACGAAGGTTTTGACTTACTAAATGAATTAATTACTCCTCAGGGGGCTGAGGAGAAGGAAGGCGGGAGCGTGGTAGCGACTGAAGGAGGACACGTGGAGACGGACGACGAGTACATCCACGATGATGACGTGTACCCTTCAGATATGTGAGTATTTATCAAAATATAGGAAAGATATGGTGGAATTGAAGGCAAAGAAATCATATACGTTTTCAATAAAAACAAATAAATAAAATAAATAAATAAATAGATTTCATTGAATTAACTGACCTAATGGAGAAGTTACGGTCAAGAACTGTCAACATTGTATCTATTATTGAAATGTCATTGTAGGTCACATTCAGATAGAGAGTATGAAGAAACAGCATCCGAAGAGCAGCAGGATCAAGGAGACGGTGAGAGCATCCTCGAAGGTATAGACGAGGAGGGAGACAGGATAGAAGAGGAGCAAGAACGAGAGGAGGAGGAGGAGGACAGCCATCAGCGCAACCATATAGGTAATATAGAACATAATGTAGAGCCTTGCAATGGTAACCTAGGAGTAGATATTAAAAATATTATCATAATTGCATAAGATAAATGATTACTTGACTTAAATCTTGTTATAAATTAAGAAGCGAGTACTAAAGTGTAGAGTAACAGAAGCTAACCCACCACGTAGTGAACACAGAGTACGCCGACGAGCCGCGCTTGCGCCGCAAGCCGACCACGTCGTCGGCGCGCCCGCGCAGGCTCTCCGAGGTCGATATACACGACACTAAGAAACCAATCCCCGAAGCCTCGTCCTTCTTCATATTTTCCAAAAGCAACAGGTTAGGGGCCCACCCAGTGGGCGGACATTGTATCAGCTTCCTCTAACTAGATGTTATCAATCTCACGTTATAGTCACACGACGACGGACGCTTCGCCTTCAATCTTTTTAATAATTACAATTAATTTATTATTTACTTTCACACTATTTTTAGCTAATATCACTTTTATTGCGTTTGTATTTTTTGACTTCTTTCGATAGTCTAGGTTAGGTTAGGACAGGAGTAGGAGTGGCATGGACTCGGATAGTGCAAGGTCTAGTTTTAGGAGGTAGAGTGACATGTGTGGCGAGCGGAGTAAGAGTAAGAGATGTGTTTCTGTCGTAAAGATGGCGGCGATGAGAACGAGGAGGAAGGTCAGCTGGTAACGGCCCGACCTCGGCGCGTCTCAGAACTGAACATGCCGAACCAAACACCGCCCATACCGAATGCTAGTAGTTTCTTCATATTCTCACCAACGAACAGGTGATTGGTGAAGATCATTGGTACCAGTGTCTCATTGTGGCGTTGTGATCGGCATCACCTCATTGGCGACGACCCTCGACATGATGTGTCGTGTTGCACGCGTGTTGTGACTGTGGGGATCCAAATTCTAAATTGCGTCAATGAGTGCTGGGTACCGCCATCCCCTTAGCGTTAGGATGTGTTAGATTGTTAGAACTGTCTATCAAAGCATGGGGTTTGATCAGTCTTTTAGAGAGTTACACAATTTTAGAGAAATTTAGAGCATGTTTGTTTTATATGGCATGTGTTTTGTAATGTTTACTAATGTTCTAGACGTGTTAGTCTAGTTTGGATTGATTATTTTGATCTGCTTTACAGCTTCTGACATCCATAATGATAATAAAACATGCTTTATATGTTGTGAATACATTCGAATCTTCATCAACTTTCACACCTACATTTCGTTTAAGATCACCATTATTGAAATTCAAAATTCTTTCGCCACCCTTACTTGACCACCTCTTCCCCTCATCTTGAAATTTTTCACCTTGATTA
The DNA here is from genome assembly GCA_951394245.1 of Cyclophora punctaria. NCBI lineage: Eukaryota > Metazoa > Arthropoda > Insecta > Lepidoptera > Geometridae > Cyclophora > Cyclophora punctaria. The sequence continues at coordinate 697,922 of OX596188.1, forward strand.
CTCTCATCACCATTAGTACGTTTATCATCACCGTTCCCCTCGAAGCCGGTTCCTTCACCAGCTCACTGTGTGCAGGTTCCGCGTGTTCTGCTACAAGATGTCCGCGTCCTCCACCTTCGGGAACATCATCCTGGTCTGCATCATGCTGTCGTCTGCCATGTTGGCGGCAGAGGATCCGCTTGATGCTGCGCAGAAAGGGTTTAGGAATTGGGTGAGAGAAAATGACATTTTCGACCAGTATCACTACTAAATCGTAATCTGCCTACCTACCAACCTACGTGACTGTCTTTGACATTAATCTTGAGATAGCAGATCAAGCTTTGTTTATAAATAAATGTAAATGTCCACTATTTACGTACAATGTTAAAACTTGATCTTACTATCTTGGCCGGTAGACCGTGCTTCGGAGGGCACAATAAATTGTCGCTCTCGGTTGTTCAATCGTTAGAACAAGTCAGATGTCTTGAGGTGGTGTAACTGTGACACCACGGTTAACCACTAGCCTACTCAAACTAACTTACTCATTCCACGTCACCTTTGTTTCCAGTTACTGAGTCAATTCGACGTGTTCTTCACGGGCATCTTCACCCTGGAGCTGTTCCTGAAGCTCATCACGTACGGGCTGGTGCTGCACCAGGGTGCCTTCCTGCGCTCCGCCTTCAACGTGCTCGACATGCTCGTTGTCTGCGTCTCGCTCATTTCTATGAACTTAAAGTGAGTGCCTCTCTTTTGTGCCAATTAATAGGGATATCGGTAGTGGCGCAAAAACATCGATGAGTATGTATGGTAGCGAACTGTTTGTGTGAGTGTGGCATTTTCTTTTTTCTTTTCTTCTATCCTACAAATATTATAAATGCGAAAGTTTGTGAGGATTTCATTTCACGAAAAAACTACTGAACGGATTTGGATGAAAATTTACAGTAATATAGGTTATACATCAAAATAACAATGGGATACATTTTATCCTGAAACTCCCGCGGGAACGGGTACAACGCGGGTAACACCGCGGAGCGCAGCTAGTTCACTACATAACGTTCTATAAGGCAGAAACTACCGCGTAGTTCTCTTAGTATGTTTATATTCAACAAAGTGTTTCTGTTCCAGGTCTGGTAGTATATCTGTGGTGAAAATATTGAGAGTATTCAGGGTGCTCAGGCCGCTCAGGGCCATTAACAGGGCCAAGGGCCTCAAGGTGAGTCGCTGGCATTTTGATACTACCTGTTATTTTGATACCTAGTATAAATACTTTAATACTATAGTTAGAGTATACGAGTACATACATATAATATCTTAGAGTTATTAAATAAGATACATATATCATTTAAATTATTATTAAAACGATTAATTATATTCTTCCTGTGTAACGGTAAAGTATGTGATATATGTCAAAAAATAACCCGTTACACAAATACCATTGCAGTATCTGATAACCGTTTTCCATGCTTATAGCACGTTGTTCAATGCGTTATCGTTGCGATAAAAACGATCGGCAACATATTATTGGTAACGTCGTTACTGCAATTCATGTTTGCGGTTATGGGAGTCCAAATGTACAAGGTAGGGGGCAACACTACAGTACCCTGATAGAAAACACGTGTGATTCCATTCCGAAGTGCTCACGTGAACTGTCCTACCCTTACACCTTTGGGTATTTGTGTTCTTTCTCTCTCTCTATCATACCCTTTCCTTTTCACTCATTTCTCATGATTTTTTTGTTTACTATTTAAGAATTGTGTTGAGCTTTCGTCCAGCTTTTGAATCTTGCTTCAGCTTTCTTGAAAGCTTCATCGGTGTGGTTTGCTTTTCTATAACTTAACTTTCTTGTCTTGAGTGATTGTGTTTAACGAAGTGGTTTCAAAATCTGTTAAATGACAGATACTAAGTTATATCATAATGTTCCGGTGTGATCTAAAGGCATGTAAACCATATTTTTGTTAGAAACCGTGACGTCACTAGCAGAGCATGTACTAACATCCCATCGAACCCAAAGGTGTAGAATCATTAGTGTTAACCCCTATATGTTAGAACCATACCCCCTACCTTGAATTACGCGATTACCTACCTTATACATACTAAAACTCTGTGTAAAACTTAAAACAAGTGTGCCCCTTAGTGCGAAGGCCTGTGTCCCCGAATCGATCCACAATCGAGTCGTGCTAACTCAATGGTCCGATTCTGCCCACGTGTCTTGTGATATGTCATTAAACGGTTTGCTTGTCCCTATGTCCCGATGCTGTCGGACGCCATCGCCCTCCCGGTAATGTATATATTGCACGCAACAGTATGTCGTCAAATGTGTGATAGTAGCTATTAAGACAATAGGGAATATAATGTTAGTTACGTATTTACTGCAGTTTATGTTCGCTGTGGTTGGTGTGCAGTTATTTAAGGTGAGTTCTAGGACGCTTTTAGCTAATTTAAGTTCAGTTATTCGGGTTAGAACTGCCAGTAAATAACAGTTATTTCCGTTCTTCGTTATTGAGTTATTGAAGGTTTTCAAAAGAGATTGAGTGCTGTTGAAGCAAAATTGCTGTGAAATGTAACAACTGAATAAAATATTTGTTGCTACTGTATCACAGTAACGGTAGATTTCGTTATTTATTATAAACGTTATTTATAGTAACTAGTTAAAAACTATAGGTATTTGTATATTTTTTTAAAGATAATTTTGATATTTTCATATTAGTCATATTAGATTAGACATACAATTCGTATCGATGATTGAGCATAAAACAATCGAATCAAAAAGTACATATTTACTTCTTACTCATTCTTCAGTAGCATATACTAATCTACGTAATATAATGTATATCTTAGATACTTAGGTTCCTTATTTAGTGCATGAATTAGAATTGACGTCGCATGCAGAACATGTTGTAAACTATCAAAAACTCAAACCATTTAGAGACCTACTAGATTCATATCGAAAAATGTTCAACATTTTAGTTTTTAAAATTTTGTTTTATTTTAATTTGAATTGGCTATTTTGAGGGCTTTTAATATACTCATCGTCATGAGAAATGAGTTTGTATTGATGTTGAAGGATGGAACTGATTTTAAAGTTAAGATATTAATTTTACCTGAAACCCTGAAACTGGTATAATGAGAGCAATGAAGTAAAAATAATAATTAGAAATTGCTACATACCTCACGTGTATCGGTACTAATACAATCTTACTTGGACTTATCTGCGCACGCTCAGTTAGAAATGTCAAAATTTCAAATAGTTGTTTATGGGTCACATTTACCGACTTCCGACAGATGAAATTACTGAAATACAAGTTTTTAACCGACTTCAAAAAAGGAGGAGGTTTCTCAATTCGACCGTACATATGCTTTTTTATAACTACTTTTAAATTCAGTTCCATCCAAATATTGGCAAATACCATTAACTCGTTGAGCTGTTATTAATGTCGTTGCATGTACTCGTTACTGTTGTCTTCGTAACGGTATCCCAATCGTTCTAATATCCGAGATTTTGTTTCAGGGCAAATTTTTTAGATGTAACGATATTTCTAAGATGACCGAGAGTGAATGTCAGTGAGTATTATTTTGTATTTGTTCTATTACTGTTATTTAAAAACGAAACGGTACTTTTATCTAAAACCTCTAACATAACGACACTTAAAATAATAAGGTATATCTTGCATACCCCTATTAAGGCAAACTGATATTTCATTGCATCATAACTTACATAATATAATAAGGTGTGAAATTATTTCAAGTTATACCATATTATTATTTAATCGTTATTTAACCCGTTATTTCCAGGGGAACGTACTTAGTATTTGAGAACCGTAACTACGTAGTGCGGGACCGTGAGTGGAAGCGGAACGACTTCCACTTCGATAACGTTATGAAGGGGATGCTAACACTCTTCACTGTCTCCACGTTCGAGGGGTGGCCGGGGTAAGAGTTTTTATTACAGAAAAATGTTTCGTTACATAATAATAATAAATAAATCATTTATTTGACACAAATATTTGTACACATATAACTTACAGAAAATACAAAAATTATGTTATCAGTTATAAAAAATCGATTGTAAGTAGTCTGTGAACTCTGGTGACCAAATTAAGAATTAACTAATGAATACTTATATTACAAACTAGCTGTGCCCCGCGGTTTCACCCGCAGCGCCCCCGTTCCCGTGGGAATTTTGAGATTTATATTCCTTATTTTTCTTATATAAAAACCTTGTCCTGACAATAAGGAGCACATTAAAAAAAGAATCATCCAATTTGGTGCAGTCGTTTTGAAGTTATGCGCTTAGCAACAGATTCAGTGATTCATTTTTATAATATAGAAGAAGATGTATAATTGCTGTTTGAATACTCCGTATAGTGTAATCCCTAATACCAAAGTTACGCCTAAAGTTAGTTAAGAACCGATGCATTTTGTAAATCTATTATACTTATAATATATTCTACAAACCTGTTGAGGCACGCTCAACGGTAACCGTCCTGCGTGAGTTTCCGTTTCAACAAATAATATTGTCTAAAAAAACCTATTTATAAGCAATTATTGCTGATACTTTTGTGTTAAAATATCTGTTACGTTTTCCACAGATTGTTATACGTGTCCATAGACAGTAACGCGGAGGACCGCGGCCCCATCACTAACTTCCGTCCAATCGTCGCAGCGTACTATATCATCTATATTATTATCATTGCCTTCTTTATGGTGAGTATACAATTACGAGCTGCAAATATCCCATTTATTGTATTACGATACACGTGAGGTATAGAGCTATTTTTCTAATTATTTTTTTTCATTGTTCTTAAGCAAACCGTTAACTTTTCTATTCATTTTAAAATTAAACATATCCATGATACATAACGAATACTCAACCTCTTTTAGGGTACGTTTTCATTGAAGCGGAGCGGAGTTCTATTGACCACTCCAGCGCATCGAAATCTCTTCGTAATGCGTTGTGATTGGTCAATATTAACTCCGCACTGCCCCACTTTCTTTTAATGATTTTTCATAAATCTTTCTCATAAATCTCTTGAAATTCTCAATCTTAACTTCCAAGACACTCTTACCGTTGTTATAAATATTCAACCGCTCAGTTATACGTTCTATACTTTATTGTCATCTTATGTGTCACTCTATGAACATATGGTAATTCCAGGTGAACATATTCGTCGGTTTCGTCATCGTGACGTTCCAGAACGAGGGAGAGCAGGAGTACAAGAACTGCGAGCTGGACAAGAACCAGCGGAACTGCATCGAGTTCGCGCTCAAAGCGAAACCCATCAGAAGGTAGCCATTTACTGGTTTCCTAAGTTTAAGCAAAAACTACTCATTATGAATTGAAACTACGTTTACGGATACACTTCGCTTGTATTTTACATTTTTATCTGACGTTTCGACCTCTGTACTTGTTCAAAATAGGTAGCCATTTGTTGCAAATTTTCTAATAAGTTTTTTTATTAGAGACGCCATGAAGTTCAGACACTCTGAAATTAGGACTCAACGAATTCAGACAGCGAAATTCTGATAATAAATTTCCGACACTACGAATTTAATACACTACGAATTTCAGACACTACGAATTTCAGATGCTACGAATTTCGCACGATATTTACAGGTACATCCCAAAGCACCGTATCCAGTACAAGGTGTGGTGGTTCGTGACCTCCCAGCCGTTCGAGTACGCCATCTTCGTGCTGATCATGATCAACACCATCACGCTGGCCATGAAGTACCACAACCAGTCCCCGGAGTACAGCAAGGTGCTGGATATGCTTAATATGCTGTTCACGGCGGTGTTCGCGCTGGAATTCATTTTCAAGCTGGCGGCATTTAAGTTCAAGGTACGTTTTGAGGTTAAGTTAGGTATTTAGGTTTCGTTGAGTTTTACGGTGGTTTTTGAGTCACATTGCAAGTTTTTCTTCCGTAATTTTTAGTTTAGTCAACAAAGACTAACTTTTTGAGTAAAACACCAAATTCAAACACAGTTTTATCTGTTAGTGACCTCACAAGGCGCTGCCTTATTAAATCACATAAAATAGGGACTAATATGGAAGCAAGCCCCCAAATTCTCCAAACAGACACATTCTTTGCACAACTGCTTGCTAAATTATTCGTGTATCTTGGCCACTATCCCACTGTGCGATTCAATAGTGGCATTTCTCTCTGACCGCTACCGTGCTTCAGATGGCACGTCGTAGGCCCGTCCTAGTTGTTTCAATGATGACATCACATCGGTCGGATCCTTTGGAAGTTCCAAAAACTTCGATACCAAGTCGGCTACTATCTGCACATCCTTTGTTTTACCTGTATGCTCTTCACCATCAGAATTACTTCGGCGACGCGTGGAACACGTTCGATTTCATCATCGTTCTCGGCAGCATCATAGATATCGTCTTCTCTCAAGTCAACGAGCTCAAGAACCAGGTACAAAATAACGGAAAGATTGTTCATTTTATATGAATAATTGAGTAAGGAATCACTTTTACACCGCTGGTTCAGTTTTCATACGAATTTTGTACGATGATTGTTGTGGATGGTGAGTATGCACTTGCGTCTCTTTTTTCACTTCTTTTCTTTCATGTCAGTATTTTTATTCTAATTGAAATGCTTTTCAAAATATATCGTTTTTTTATTATTTTTAAACGGATTGTTTTTTAAGAAAAATCATTTAATTATCGATTCATCAGACCCTGTCAAGTTCTATAACTCATGAGATACAGTTAAAAATACTCCCTCCTATTTCGAAGTCGGTCAACAAAATTCGTATGAAAATGAAGCACAGTTACTGTCCCGGCATGGGCCTAGATGTTGTAATAACATGCTGTTGCAATCTCACCCTTGTTACCGAGGCGCAGGGTTCACAATCGAGCACGTTTCTCTTGCAGGGCAGCGGAGGAGTGAGGGCACACGTTAAGGTAAGATTATTGTTTAAACACGCTTCGCAGAATAATAATTCAATTAAACAACAAAATAAAATAATTTATTTCACACACCACCAGTTTTAATTAATACTTATTCCAGTCAAAAAAGTTTTCAAAAACAAACCGTTATTTTACGTCACGTAACCAAACCAAACGTATGCGGAAATTAAGTGAAATTTACATTGTAATTAAAATGGGTCTATCTATGTAAGTTACCCCAACATACAAAAACTTATTAAAGATGCGGACCACAGTACCTACCTAATTATTTCGCTAACTATGTTTACTACTTAAATTATATATCTTCTACTTTTATACTAATACTTAATTCAAATTTTTTGTTGAATTTTAAGCCTCGTGTGAATATTACGTAAACTATATTATATTTAATTATTTATATTCTCACTTTAACTTTACATAATCTATTGTAAAATGGCACTAACTTTGTAAAAACAAAACAAGCTTTTGATCTCTCTACGAAAGCTTTAGATGTCGGAAACTATGGGACAGTAACGCAATGTAAACGCCACTTTATTTATATTTACTTTATAATAGACAATATCACTATAAATTATGACACTAGAGTATGCACTTTAGCTGAGAAAGAAGACTAAGAGAAGAAGAATGGAAAGATTCCATAGGTTTAGGTAAAACATGATATTCCTTTGCTCTATATAATAATAGGACAGTCTGAAAATAATAGGAAGTAAGTATTTAAAGAATGAAAAGAATGAACTTACATTCAACCCTGGTAAATTAACAATAAGGGTTGCTAAGCTAGAGTTGAGGTTAGGGTAAATCTAAGTTTTCTCCATAAAAAAGCTAAATTGATATAAAGATCGAAGCTAGATAAAAATTAATAGATAAACAGATCTCTTACTCGTAGAGTGAATTCAAATCACGTATAAGGATCATTCAAGATCATTCAAAGACAGCGGAAATCGAAATGCTCCGCACTTGAGTACTTTGTTTCATTAAAAATTCGGAAATGATCAATGACACGTAGATAATTTTTGTAGAAGTTTGAATATTGAAACGTTCTTAATTTGCTCAGCAAGTCGACTCATCCGAATGCTAAGTATATTGTGAGCATGCTAGAAACTATGTTTTATCAAATATCTGTAATTAAAACTTACATATCAACAAGATATTTCCAGTTTATATTTGACAAAGTACTACAGTGCGTTGCATCTCTATCTTCATACTTGTCCTAATCTCGCTTACCGTACAGGAGCACTCCATTCCCTCCATCAACTTCTTCCGGCTGTTCCGCGTGATGCGGCTGGTGAAGCTGCTTTCCCGCGGCGAGGGCATCCGGACCTTGCTCTGGACCTTCATCAAGTCCTTCCAGGCGCTGCCCTACGTCGCCCTGCTCATACTGATGCTGTTCTTCATTTATGCTGTCGTTGGGATGCAGGTGAGATGGTTAAATCATAAAATATGAAATATGAATGTCAACTAAACGTTAAAAGCAGACGCACACAGGTATAGATGTTCGCTAACACCTTCTTTCAATCTGGTATCAGTTTGACCTTTTGCGAAATTCTTATGAATGCGTGCGATGTGTGAGCTTGTGACAGCTTAAAAGCTCTGACGCTTTAACCTCTAACCTTCAATTGTTTTATTTCTAGGTGTTTGGAAAGATAGCGATAAATGACGACACCCCGATCACCAGGAACAACCACTTCCAGACATTCCCTCAGGCCATCCTGGTGCTGTTCCGGTCTGCTACTGGTAAGGAACATTGACTGATTCGGATTTGTGCCTATTACAATCATAGTCACGGTAAATATGCCAGGAACGATCTCAATAAAGCTAAAGGATTACATAGTGAAATATTTTTGATGCAATGTAATATGATTGGGACAGTTAAGGCCCAATAAATATGATAAAACAACGAAATCATACGACACTCGACCTTACCTCAAGATCCTCAGCCTTCTGTATGATGTTGCAGGCGAGGCGTGGCAGGACATCATGATGGGCGTCTCCCCGGAGCCGGAGGTGAAGTGCGACGTCAACTACCAGGACGAGGAGGGCGGCGAGGACGACGGCGGCTCCTGCGGGAGTGTGCTCGCCTTCCCTTACTTCATCTCCTTCTATGTGCTGTGTTCGTTTTTGGTGAGTGAAAATTTTCGCTTTAGGGTACGATTTATGGAGTCCAATTCACCAATCACAGCGCATTGGGATTGTGAAACAACGCATTGACTCTGTCGGTGTCTTTATTAGTACCTAATACTTTTTTCTCTTTCAGATTATCAATCTTTTCGTCGCCGTCATTATGGATAACTTTGATTATCTGACCAGAGACTGGTCGATTCTGGGACCACATCACTTAGACGAGTTTATCAGGTATGTATACTGTTCATTAGTTACCCTAGGAGAAATACTCGGGGTAATTCATATTGTACGGGTACGTACAAATGCTAAGCTGTGCTGAATGATAGACGCGTATATAGATATAGGAATTTATTGATAATAGATTATTTCAGTTATTTAAGGGCTAAGATGAGTTTTAATGAGTGCGATGGATCTGCTGGCTAATACTGCACTGACTCGTGTCAATCGCTCGGTCTGCGTGGAGCGCCGACTTGTGCGACCTACTTGAGCCAAATTGCTTAGGCCTAGTTAAGCAGATTTGTGCTGTTGCTAAGGTGTTCGATAAGTATCGAACATACTCCCGAGGGAGAGCTGGGAGATGCGGTGAAATGAGGTGTAACAATACTTATATGAGGTTAGTTATTACATCGATGAGCCAATGTTTTTCTTAAGTTTAGTGAGGGTTAGAACAATATATGAGCTCGTACTCTTACTTGATTTTACTAATATAATACGTTAATCCTTATCTATGGTGAAAATAGATTGTCTTTTATTTAGGGGGGAGGTAGGTCTATCCTTTTTGATACGTAAGCTAGACCAACGCTTGGTCTCACACGCACTACGCGTATACGCAGTCTCAGGCACAGTTAGATTTCGCGCACAAGCACTGACACTGATGTTCTCACTGGTGTGGCGCGCCTGCGCCGCGGGGGAGGGCGCGGGCGCGGGGTCGCGCACAAACTCCACAATGGCGCGTGGGGCCGCCTCGGCCCGACCTGCTCGCCTGCTTCTCCTCCATAGCAACCCTAGGAGTGCTGCTAGGATTGCGACTACGGCTAGTAACCCGTACGATACAACGTAGTGGTGTACGTCATGAGGGGTAAGGATCACGTCTTGCTGAGCTGCTTCCTTCATGGTTGAGATTTGATCACCGAGATGCTGAAGGGTATCGTTTAAGTCATCTTTATAGTCTTTTAACTCGGAAGATGATGTTATATTGGTTATACTGTGATGTTGTATTGGAGCTATGTTAACTAGCGCTAAGTCGGGTTTAATTGATATTGTATTATGTTGCTGATAAGAGTAAAGCGTTACGTCACGACCTTTAGCTGTGCATTGTTTATCCAAGTGAATGAGCCCGGCCTTGCTGAGTTGGCGGTTTCGTGTTTCATCGCTGCATATTATTGTCATAGAGTAGGTGTCACATATGAAGTATAGGTATGATGATAAATCGTGCAATTGGACCCATTTGTTATGACAGGGTTCTTTCTTTGTTTCGCATCTATTCGTATTTCCTACTTTGCAAAATACTTCTTCCTGGTCTAAATGCTTGATTGGAACTTCCAGTTGACAGAGGTAAGTTTCGCCTTGGCGTTGGCACCCTTCAATGTCCTCTCTACTGGCTGTTACGTAGGAGTCTCTAATGAGATTGGTTGCCACATACTCAGTGATGGGAATTATAGAGATCATTTCCTTTTTGACTTGAAGAGGTACGGGGAATAGTCGATATATCTGGAAGCTATCTCTGCTGATTAATGGCACCGTGATTTCAAATATAAAGTACTCAGTATTCATTCTCGCCTTGACTTTTAGTAAATCGTATATTGCATAAAAGTTGGAATGTAAGCTGTCGATGGGTAACGTCAATTCTTTGGATATTTGACTTGATGCAATTTGTAGTTCGTTGCTGAGCTGGCTTGGAGTTAAGAGATGGAAATTTACTTTACCATGATAGATATCCGTCATTGTGTCAATCAATGAATCCTGTATACGTTTTAAGTTCTGAATCAGATTAGTGGACGCTAAAGCTGTGAGTGTAAACTCTTGTATTATAGCTGTTATCTCTTGTTCTCTATGAAATCGCCTCGCTGTTTGCTCTATATTATTTAGGTGTTTATTTATAAGTTTGTGTTGTATATCAATCATTTTCTCTGTTCTTTTTAGTATATTGTACTCTGTTTCTACGACTGATGTTTGATTTTTCCAAAGCTGTAGAAGATGTTTTTGGTTACTGTTCACAAGTTCTATGTCGCGTTGATATTGATCTGCGAAGCTTTGGTCCAGTACACCAAACAATGTATTTGCTACTGAGCCCACAGCGTTTATCAAGCCGCGGCGAGTCCTCGATTGCGTTCCGAAATGCTGATTTAGCAACAGCTGATTATAATGCCGTAGTTCGCTATAGTCGTGTAATATTTGTGTTAATATTATATTACACTGTGACGATTCTTTGATTTTGTTGCATGTTTTTTCTAAATACTGAATGAAAGTGTTAGCAGCTTTATCTCCTTGCCAATAAGGTTGCATATCGTAGTACGAGACGATTGTCCATTTATCTCTTATTATATTCATCTTTCCGATTGTATCGTAAAAAAGAGATTGATTTCTGGTGAGTTGGGTTATATTGCTAGTGTGAGCATCGCCTGGCAACAACATATTCATAAATAATAACAAAGATAGCGCCAAGCTAATAATTGTCGGACATGATTTTTCTCTTACTCGCCGTTTGGTACATGATAGGGTTTGCTTGGTATCCGGATATGGATCGCTTGACGGATTGATAGGCAGAATCGATAGTTTAATTACGGGACGCTTAATGAGCCCGTTTTTTGTCTTAAGGTTTACTACCCTAGCCAAACCGTCATTTCCCGGATGTACTTCAACTACTCGGCCGACTGGGAACCTTCCCGCTATGAAATTGTCTTCATGTATGGTTACCATGTCGCCGATTTTTATGTTGTCCTTTTTGTTAAGCCATTTACTACGAATGGATAGCTGGCTCAGGTATTCCGTTTTCCATCGCTTCCATAAATCTTGGAAAACTTTATTTATTAAGTTCCATCTAGCCCTGGCGTCTGTTGCTGTTTCAATGACTGTTAACCCTCCTCGCCCGGTTAGGAAATGACCCGGTGTCAGGAAGTTCAGGTCATCGATGTCTTCGGATAATGGGCACAGAGGTCTTGAGTTGAGAGTCGCCTCTATTTGTGCTAACACCGTGCTGTATTCTTCGAAGGTTAAAGCTTGTTCACCTACAACTCTTTTCAGATGCTGCTTTAGACTTCTGATTGATCGCTCCCAGATGCCACCGGCGCTCGGCCATGAAGGACAATTCCAGTGCCATTCTATGTTCATCTCCGCTACTTCTGTTTGAAGCGAATCGCTAAGGACTTGTTCCAACTGCTTATACTCTTCCTGTATGAGCTTGTTTGCTCCTACAAAGTTGGTTCCATTGTCCGAGTACATATGCTTTGGTGTTCCTCGTCGTGCCGCCATTCGTTTCAGAGCTGCCATGAACGAGGCGCTACTGAGGTCGGACACTAACTCGATATGTACAGCCTTTGTTACCATACATATGAACAGTGCCACGTACCCTTTGGATGTCTTGACTCCACGTCCTTTATTCGCTTTCACTGGAATGAGCCCCGTAAAATCTACTCCGGTGTGATAGAAGGCTGGGGCTGGGTTGATTCTATAATCGGGTAGATCTCCCATTAGCTGCTGTAATTTAAGTGGTTGTTGTTTCCTACAAGTTACGCATCGCAAAAGCTGTTTTTTGACTGCTCGGGTTCCTTTAATAACCCAGTAGGCTTGTCGTAAGAATGACGTGGTGAGACGGGTTCCGCCGTGATGTGTGAGCTTGTGGGCTTGCGAGATAAGGAGTTCCGTTAATCGACTGTTATATGGTATGATTATAGGATATTTCATTTGATCGCTTATGTTCGCATTTCTCAGTCTGCCCTTAGCCCTTAAAATACCATAGGAGTCTAAATACGAGTTTAAATTCTTTAGCTTGCTATCGGATTTTAATTTGTTGTTATGTAATAGATATTCAATATCTTCATAAAATTCACTGCCTTGAACATGTTTTATTATAATATTTCTTGCTGATCTAAGCTCATGTATGGTTAGGTACCTATGTTTTTGTTTACAAACATTAGGCGTCAATGCTCGCCGTATCCAACATACACTGCGAGTAATTTTAGAAATAGAACTGTATCTATTTAAAATCTCGTCGATTGTATTTTCTTTTAGATTCGTGTTTTGAACTACGCTAACTTGTTTCTTGGCTTCTTCGCTTGTTGTGTATTTCATGTCAAATTCCTTCGGCTGAAAGTTTGATGAAGATAGAAAGGCGGGTCCTTTCCACCATAGTTCATGTTCGCTCAGCTGTGATGGCATAAGTCCTCTACTAGCCGCGTCAGCTGGATTCTCTTTAGTGTTTACGTAGTACCACGTTTCAGGGGGCATTACGTTGGTAGTTTTCTTTACTCTATTAGCTACAAAAGGCTTCCATCGCTCTGGAGACCCTTTAATCCAACCGAGGGCAACTTTTGAATCGCTCCACCCGTACCTTTTGATGCTAAAGTTGTTAAAACTGTTAATAATCTTTGTTATAAGTTTTGAAAGTAGTTCGGCGGCACATAGTTCCAGTCTCGGTAATGAGACGGCCTTTTTGCTAGGCACTAGCCGGGTTTTCGCTGCGACTAGCACTATTGATATGGTATTATCCTTTACGATTCTTGCGTACACTACACCAGCGAATGCTTTGATCGAGGCGTCACAGAATCCGTGTAGCTCGATGACGTCACCTTGTTTGCTTTGTATCCACCGTGGAATTTTGAACTGGTTTATAAGATGTATATCCTTTTTCAGCCGATACCATTGTTCTTTGATGTTTGTAGGAACTTCATCGCCCCATAGTATTTCCGCATTTTGCCACACTTGTTGGAACAATAGTTTCATTGTTGTAATTAATGGAGACAACCAGCCTAAAGGATCAAAAATGGTAGAAATTTCAGATAAAAGCATTCTTTTAGTTAACTTGTCTTCCTGTGTGCTGCTTAAAGTGCTTTGAAAAGTGAATGAATCCTCCCCTGAGTTCCATCTTAAGCCTAAAGTTTTTGATGAACTTTCTGTTTTGAAAGTAAACATTGTCGGCTCCTTGTTTATAGCTTGTTCGACATCGATTAAAATCTGTTTGTCGTTGGAGGACCATTTTCTAAGTGAAAATCCGGCACTATTGAGACATGCGTTCATCTCCGTTATGCTCGCTTTTCCTTCAGGGATGCTGTGACTGCCTGAGATCCAGTCATCCATATATAGCTCCTCCTGGATGCACCTTGCTGCTTTAGGGAATTTGTGCTGCTCATCGGACGCCAATTTACGAAGTGTCATCATTGTAAGGAATGGTGCCGATTTAGTTCCGTACGTTATTGTAGATAATTTATAAGTTTGAATATTTTGACTTGGATGTTCTCTCCAGACTATTTGTTGAAGGTTTTGATCATTTTCATGAACCCGAATCATTCTGAAACATTTTTCTATGTCCGCTGTGTAAGCGTATTGATACTGTCTCCACTTCAGAATGAGCTCAAGGAGGTCCTGCTGCAGATTCGGACCCTTGTACATGAGATCATTAAGGCTAAAGCCTGAGGATGTTTTAGCTGAAGCGTTGAACACTACGCGTAGTTTCGTTGTGCTTGATTCTAATCTTTGTACGGCATGATGAGGTAGGAAGCATTCTAAATTAGTTGTCTGTCCTCTCGCGTTTTTCATATGGTTGAGCTGTTCGTATTCTTTGATAAACTGCTTGTATTGTGTTGCTAAACTTTCCTGTTTCATTAATTTACGTTCCAAATTTCTGAACTGTGCTATTGCTATTCCTTTTGATGCTCCCAATTTTTCTCGCCATTCCGTCTTCATAGGGAGTCTAACTTCATAACGCCCGCTCTCTAAGCGTTTTGTTGTAGTGTTGTAGTAATTGAGGCACTCTTCATCTTCCACTGACATTTCATTTTGCTCGGAAATGTCTTCAATTTTCCAAAATTGCTGAATATCCTCAATATTATTTAAGATGACGTTGCATTGGAATGATGTTTTCACACTACCGCATAATAACCACCCCAACTCGGTATGCTGTGCTATTGGCTCCGATTGACTCTCGCCGCGAATTAAGCCTTCTAACATTATTTGAGAGTATACCTCCGCTCCGAGTAGAATGTCAACCGGGCGACTCACGTTGTACTCAGGATCGGCTAGTGCAATATGACCTAGGTGTTTCCAAGAAGGTTTGTCAAAGGACTGGTTCGGTAGGTTTTTTATTAAATTGTTCATTATAAAAACGTCCGTGTTAAACTTGAAATCTGAATAGTTTGATTGACAAGTGATAGTAACCCTCCCTTTGCAGTTATTTTCCCGCTCTCCAACTCCAAAAATAACTCCATTACATTTTTTCCGCTTTAAACCAAGCTGCTGAGCTGCTTTTTCGCTTATAATTGATACTTGCGAGCCCTGGTCAATCAGTGCTCGCATCATATGTTGAATATTGTCTGCCGCTGTTACTTTTACTAAAGCTGTAGCTAACAATATCTCCGAGGACTCGCTTTTTGGGGATGCCTGTACTCCGTTGCTATTCTTAAATTGTTCCTTTTGTTTGTAAGCATACTCCGTTTTCACTCTCGAAACATCTGCTGAGTAATGCGGTCTTTGCTGAGTTGAAAAGTAATCATGTAAGGTCGTATGATGCCGCTCATTGCACTTATGACATCGTTTTGTAGAAAAACAATTTGCTCCATTATGGTCATAAATGCAATTTAAGCAATAATTAAATTGTTTCAATAATTTAATTTTGCGATCGTTGCTAAGTTCTAAGAACTTGCTGCAACTTACCAAATTGTGTTCACTATTGCAATGAGGGCACTTGGTTGTTGCTACGTGCATTGATTTCACAATTTCGTAATTATTGTGAGATTTCCATTCTTTATTCGGTTTGATATTATATTTATGAACTGGAAAGTTTGAGTTTCGATGTTGCTGATACTGAGATGGCTTTGGGTTTACGTCGTGACGCCGACGGGATGACTCCAGCGTAGTAAACCTTTTCTCTAGGTATTCCAGGAAATCCTTCAATGTTGATAGTTCTCGCGAGTTTGACAATGTTTCAATATATTCGGAGTACGACTCGCTATCCAGTTTTTGCGATAGTATGTACACGATGAGTGGGTCCCAGGTTGAAATATCAATACCTAGGTTCTTTACAGCGTGAATACTCTCTAACGTGACGTCATGTAGTCGCTTGATCGCTCCGAACGATTGTTGTTGAATGTTGGGAAGGTTATAAAAGGAACTTATGTGTGTGTTAAAAATTTGCCTCTTGTTATTGAATCTATTAGTTAATATTTCCCAACACGTGTCGTAATTGTCG
This sequence comes from Cyclophora punctaria, assembly GCA_951394245.1. Taxonomy (NCBI): domain Eukaryota; kingdom Metazoa; phylum Arthropoda; class Insecta; order Lepidoptera; family Geometridae; genus Cyclophora; species Cyclophora punctaria. The sequence continues at coordinate 714,344 of OX596188.1, forward strand.
GAGCTGATAGGAAGATGTTGAATCAAGCGTTCGGCTTCACCTTTCACTTTGCTCTTCAAGAATTGCATCTTCTGCGCATTTGAAAGTGAAGTGTTATTATGAATAGCTTCATTGAACAAATCTTTAAACGATGTCCACTGGTGAAAGCTTCCTGTGAATACCGGGACGTCCATTTGCGGGGTAGATTTTTCTCTATACGATGTTGACCACATTTTGGAATTGATAGTTTTTCTCAGACAGTTGTACGTAGACTCATGCTTGTTGTAGTTATATTCGTACGCTTCATCTTCTTCTAATTCTAACATTATATCCCAGTGACAGTTATCCACTACTGTCCAGCGAGTTTGTAGGACGCGCAGTGCATCTTCGAACTCCCACTTGTCCCGTAGGGTTTCTACATCGATGCTATCTACCGCTCTCGTAAATGCTTTGAAATTGATGCGTTGTTTTCGCAGAATTTCATCTAACTTACTGTACGTGCCCCTCGCCGTCTCGTGCCGCGAGCTGGCGACGGGCGCGGTTGCTGCTGATGCTGGTTTCTTTTGCTCTCCACTAGCCGACGGGCCTGTCGCTGCTAGGGTGGTGGGACTTTCTTTACGCTCAGAAATTCCCGATTGGTCGTCTTGTTGTAACTCATCGTGACACCTAACTATTAAATCTTTAGCTGACTGATACGTTTGTTTAATTCTCTCAAACTCACAATCGACAAAGTACTTATGTCCCCTACTTTCGTAAGGTAAAAGTTTTTCATCATTATGCTGATACTCTCTCCAATACAACTCTAAAACCTCTAACTTTTTCTTACAATAGTCAGTAGTTTTACGCTCTTTACTGTCCTTTTTAAAATTAATAACGATCTTCCGAATGTTCTCTGCTAACTCGGTTTGTTGGAAATAAAGAGTTTCCATATTTAAGAAGTAAGTAATTCGTTAATAAAAGGAACGCTCTTACTTGAAAGCCGCTTATCCTACGGCTGCTATGTAGTTGGGGGTTGCTGACGCTGCTGGAACCTGGCGAGTCACTCGCCTGCTACAATTAGATTAGGGACAGCCTCTCGCCTGCTTAGGTGCTGCTGCTGCTCGACGGGCGATCTTCTTGTCCACTTTGTGCTTCGAAACTTCTCTCAAAGTCTTTGGCAATGTATTACCATACACCAATTCTCCGGAACTCAGAACGCGTAACACGAATGACACGTTACACTGGCACGTATGTTCGCGTTGCAGTTAAAGTATGTCACTCGCGAATATGTCCCGCTCTTCCCGGATGGCTCGAAGGACCAATATGTACGGGTACGTACAAATGCTAAGCTGTGCTGAATGATAGACGCGTATATAGATATAGGAATTTATTGATAATAGATTATTTCAGTTATTTAAGGGCTAAGATGAGTTTTAATGAGTGCGATGGATCTGCTGGCTAATACTGCACTGACTCGTGTCAATCGCTCGGTCTGCGTGGAGCGCCGACTTGTGCGACCTACTTGAGCCAAATTGCTTAGGCCTAGTTAAGCAGATTTGTGCTGTTGCTAAGGTGTTCGATAAGTATCGAACACATATGTACTGGGAATACGGTAAGTCACATAGACTTTACTTGTGGTGAAGTCTCAACGAAATCGAGAACTTCTTATTATCTTCACAACAAAGCCACATAGGCAATACCTGAATAGCTGTATAATCTTCATTGTATAGGGATCCAAAGAAGCTAAAATTATGTCCAAGGCTACTCTACCTAACAAAATAACATTTACAGATTATGGAGCGAATACGATCCAGACGCAAAAGGTAGAATCAAACATCTGGACGTGGTAACGCTACTTCGAAAGATCAGTCCACCGCTGGGCTTCGGCAAGTTGTGTCCGCACCGCGTCGCCTGCAAACGTCTCGTCTCCATGAACATGCCTCTCAACTCCGACGGGACGGTGCTCTTCAATGCCACATTATTCGCCGTAGTTAGGACCTCGCTGAAGATTAAAACAGATGGTGGGTTTTGACTTCTTTTAGTAGACTCTCGATGACAAAATTACAGTATAATTAAAGACGTTCAATAAAAATTATGCCTACGAAATAGGAAAGAAAAGCTAAGAAAATAGGAATATTCTTCGATACTGCGATTCTACTTAACCATTTATTAGTTCATCTTCTTTTAATAACGTATAATCAAGTAAATCGAGGTAATTTTCAAAGAACACTACCCAATCTTTACCAGTTCATTTTTAATATACCAAGATATTCTAGACAAAATATTTATCGAAGAAAATACTACATATTTCCCAAATCTTCTAGGTAATATTGACGACTGCAACACAGAGCTAAGAGCTGTTATAAAGAAGATCTGGAAGCGTACTTCGCCCAAGCTCTTGGATCAGGTAGTGCCACCTCCAGGCGACCCGAATGAGATCACTGTCGGAAAGTTCTACGCCACCTTCCTTATACAGGATTACTTCAGAAGGTCAGTTAGCTTTCACTATTCATTTGTTTCATTTATTCTTCTTGATTAGAAATTATTATTTTAACTGAACTGTTCTGGTGCAAAAACTTCGCTTGCGTGATTCAAAAATTAAGTGACGTTATCGATTGGAGACTCAAATTTAGCGTATTCTTGAGGTTTATATAATGTCTTTCTTTTGCTTTTGATTTTATTTCTCTGTATAGATGTAAATCAAGTTATAAGCTTTTCATTGACATAAAAGGGGGTAAGAAGTGACTTCTATCCAATTGTTATTTTAGAACTGAGACCTATATTTGAACTGAAACCAACCTACTTATCTTTTATAAGTATCTGTGTTTGTTAAGTGTGTTTTGGTTCAAGTCAACTATAACTACAGTGTGGTATATTTGACACCGCTGTTTATCTTATAATTTATGTATTCACATTTGTTTTTTATAATTTATTCTACCAATTTTAGTTCAGTTAACTCTCAACACTGACACATATATTTTTGTTCCATAGGAACCACGCGTAAGTAAAGTTGTCACAGAAAAGTATGTTTTACAACAGGATTGAACCCTTTTTAGTGTATTTTATCATAAAAATCATGATCCTATAGCATTAATAGATCTAATAAACAATAGTGGACCCAAAGTAACTCCCTTGGAAAGTCTAAAGGGTTTAGTTTATTACACACAGTGTTACCCTGCATGGATCGACTTTAAATAAATATATATAAAGTTTAAAATGGATTTACATTACAACAATACTGTTTTCGTTGAGTTGTAACAAGGATTCGATCAGGCTTTAGCAACATAAACTATTGGCGATGCGACAAAAAGTTTTGAAGGAAATTATTTTCACGAAATTTAACGTAATCATCTACTGAAATGTTTAGAAGTTACAATCTGTATTGTTATAATGAATAACAAAGTTAACATTACATACATAAACGAAGTTATAAATGGCATGATTTGGTTCCAAACATGTATATTTTATTTTTGTTCCCTGTTCCCACTTGTGTTTGGTTGTGATACCTTTTTATTTTGTTTCCCAAGAAGTTTAGCATAGATTAGAAGATGCGGCGTATCATGCATACACATCAACATAAATTGATCTTTTTACATCTAAGTAGATCAAATTCTTACGTAGATTTAGGACAATTTAATCATCTTCTTTCAAAAGTAGTCTTTTAAAAAGTCTTCTTCAAATAATCGTTTAAATCGTAGATCTTTCTAGACATGAGAATATGAATGCGATATACGTAGCACTTGAAACTTGAACATAACCTTTATAACTGAACGGTAAGTATCTGGTTTCCGTAATGACTTAACATGAAATTTGAACTCTAAATGTACGTCATAAGGTTCAAAAAGAGGAAAGAGCAAGAGATGAAGCAGAATGATGAGCAGAACCACCAGATGACGCTGCAGGCGGGCCTGAGGACCTTGCACGAGGCGGGGCCGGAGCTCAAGCGAGCCATCTCCGGGAACCTGGACGACATCTCAGGAGAATGCGATATACCTATGCATAGGGTAAGGGATAAGTATATAATTGTAACTTGTGATAGGAAAGCTGTTTTCATTGCAAATTAATAAGTAATTGATTGCCTTTTAAAGCACAGATCTGCAGTTTTTTTTGGCACTAAAACTGTGAAATAATTTCTTACAAAAGAACTTGGTATCCCTTGGTAGTTTCAGACTTGTCCATATGATGCATGATTATGTATACCATAATCACTAAATGTTATAAACAATTTCAAAAATCTAAGTTTCAAAACCTCACAAAAAGACCACGCAAAAAAACTTCGCTTGTCCCGTAACTCCAATACGAAAAATTAAAATATATATGTTGGAATATATGCTATACGTATTAATTAATATACCTATCACCCTTGCAGAGAAATCACTCGCTATTCGGTGGAGTCTGGTCGAGCATAAGAAGACATGGTCCTAACAGACACTTTCATAGAAGGAAAAACGGGGAGCCACCTAATGGTAAGTCTAGTAAAGTATTAGCCATTAGCCTGTAGCCTGTAGTGTACCCACCACTGCAGAACAAACTAGTGAGGAGGAGGAAATCGAATAAGTATCATCATATTTATGACACGATCTAATATTTGGGTGCCATTGTTACAGAAAACCTCGGCAATCATTTAAGTTCAATGATGCAACGGGAATATGGAATGGCACCGATACCACTCGCACCGAACATGTAAGTACATTTTGAATGTGTATTTGAAACATTACAACGTTTTTTATGATAGTTTCGACATGAGACGGAATACATTCAAGGAAATTCCTACTGATATAAAATAATTTTTACTTCTATCTTAGTGATTTGATATAGAAATTAATGTAATGTGACTTTTACAGAGCTAACGGACAACCAAAAGAACAAATACCGCTCAGGCCGCTGATATTCAACGGGGAATCAGAGAAAATATATCAAGTACTAGAGTAAGTACAGCATTTGGCCACTCCTTGATACTCCATTCAATAATCTCATAAAATTAGGCATTATCATCAATAATTTCTAATCGATACGAGTCGAGCTATAATAAAGAACCGATGAAGTTAGTAATACCAACTTATATTGCAGAAGAACCACGAACGATCTTAAGAACGCTATACAAGGTAGTCGCGTGGTTTTGCCCCCCACTCGTGTGCCCTCCCACCGCACTAAACCTCCTTACTAACACCGCATTCTGTTTCACCGCTTCCGTGTGGATTTCGGTACGTACTAACAGCAACCAGAAGTCGAACTACCCCGAGATGCTCGGCCAGATCGGGCTCGCGTTCGGCTGCGTCAACTACTTGAGCTCGACGGCGGAGGGCGGCCAGAACAAGCCGTCCTCCTCGCGGCAGAAGGTCCATCCCGAGGACTCGGCCACTTCGTCGTCCAAAGAGACGCTAGGAGTACCCAGAAAAGCTTCGCCCGAGGATAAAACCCCGTCCCCGGGCGTGTTCGAGACGATCCAGCCGAAGATCTCGCCGCTGCTGGCGAGCGAGTGCACGCCCACCACGGAGTGCAAGACGATGACGCTGTACGGGTACAACGCGGCGGCCAAGCTGCCGTTCGCGTTCTCCCACTCGCGCGGCGACGGGCGGCGCTCGCTGCGCGCGCCGCGGCCCGCGCCCGCAGGTCGGATGGTGCGCAGCGCGTCCTCGGGCGCGCGCCCCTGCCCCCCCGCGCCGCCGCACCCGCTTGCACGCAGCGCGCACGCAGGTCCGCCGTCCGCACCGCGCACACCTCACTCATACGCTCCCACAGATACATCTGCGTCTCATACAGAGCAGACCTAAATCAGGAAAGACTCTACATCGGGTCCTTCCTCTGCTTTTGTTCTACTGATTTTTAATAGCGCAGACTTATCTGACGTGTATTCAACGGAGTCCTATTTTGACGGTTTATCCCAATTTTTTATAATTGAATCTTTAATTACTTAATTGTTTATCGTGAATGCATCAGTTTAAAGTTTTTGCCCTTATATTGCTATAAAATTAGTTTCTGTGACTATTTTAATTATTTTATGAATTTATCTAAAGCATACGATGCATTTAAACCCAGTTGTATTGTATTAGAGTATTTTTCAGTGTAAACGAATGTCAAACGTTTATTTGTAAGCTTTCCAGATATCCCTATGAGCTATCCGCGGCGAGAGACTCGGGTATAACCTCAAATATCCACACGTTCACAATCACACTGGCTTTGCAACTCCATGCTGTAACATCACAATATTTACAAGATTATTAACGCATTAACGAACACAGATTTTGCACTCTGCGTCAGAATTTTGTTCAAGTTATGTCACTAACAAACTAAACGATCAAGTTTGGAATCAAGTATGAATCAACGCATGTGGTTTAACATCACGAAGCTAAATAGAGCTTTAGTACATCTAGTGAGATTGAAGCTTCCTAGACGAATATGAGAATATTCAGTTTTTATTTGCATCAATCATGAACGTTCACGAGAACAGACATTGATTTACCAACATAATTTATATTACATACATAAAATCAACAAGACGCTTGCAAATTAGACAAGCTTGAGAGGCTTTAATAGAAATTAGAAAAAATGTAGAAGTTGATATTAGATTTTCAAATATAATATAAAGTACATTTTAAAATCAAAATCACGTTATTATCACAACCACGATTTGAAATACTCTCAGAAAATATGAAGAATATCATCTAGATAGAAAATGTTGTATCTGACAAGGCGGAAACTATGATTCCAGGAGGCGATAACATAACTCGAAGTGTCATATCTCTGCCGGGAAGCCCCAGGACCAACAACACCTCGGTGCCAGTGGTGGGCTCCGCCGAGAGCCTCGTCACCAGGGTAACCGACTGAAATTATTTGTACAGTTCACAATATGTCGACAGTTTATAATCTAACTAGTTCATCATCGAATACAATTTTCCAATGACATCAATATTAGAGAGTTGACAGTAAATAACGCAATGTGATGTGCAGGTGTTAGCGGAACAGGGGCTGGCGGCGTACTGTGACCCGGAATTCGTGAGAAACACCTCGAGGGAAATGCAAGAGGCCCTAGAAATGACACAGGAGCAGATGGATAGGTACGCATCACCTTACATGATGACACTTAAGGGAAAACCACAGTTGTCTAAACATTGACGTTTCTCCACAGAGCGGCGCACCAACTAATGGTCCAAGAGAGAAATATAAAGCAAGCCCAGCATCAACAACCGCAAGTGGTAAGTGTCGAGTCCCAGTTCCCGCTTCTAGATCGTTGCTTCATTAACATTCCTTTTACTAACAGTTTTATCCACGTAATGAATGTATAGGGTACTATTTGGGTTATAGGGCGACATCCTAGCCCGCCAGTACCATCCTTTCCACCAGCCGGCGACGATGCCGCCGCCTCCCTACAACGAGTTATAGCACTCGCCCCCGAGAGCGCGCCGCGCGACCCCGCGGACGCACCCCGCGCCGCCCGCCACACGCACCACCGCCGGAAAAGAAAACGGAAGCCAGTCCTCGTTTGAACATTTACAATACCATCGTTTCTACTTTACAATTTTAAATAATCAAGTATTCAAATTTATTATAATTAATTTTGTATAAAGCTTCGAAATTAATGCTCAAACCTTCGTTTATTTTATATACTTCGAAGCGTTTAACTTTTGAATGTAGCGCTGTCAGATACGCAGCAACTGAAGTGAGATCCGTAGATGATAGGGTACTTAGGAATATTGTTATATTTGTTGGGCCATACGACTTTTTAGATATTTAGGTGCCCTATTTGTATGGCGAAGTAATAATTGGGTATCTACGTAGATAGACCTAATGAAACTTAACGTAAAAGTATTCCAAATGTGAGAGCAAATGAAATATAGAACAAATCGAATGATTTCTTTATTTAGTTGCAACTAGTCTAATCAAGTTATTCTAAACATAGTCAAGTTTTTGAAATGCGACTAAATAAAGAGAACTAAAATGCTGCCAATATTGGTCGATTTAGAAGTACCCTTGGCTTATAATGAGTTCCGTCGACGAGAGGACGTTTTGATACCACATTATTTTGCTTCAAGAGGCTAAATATTAGTTGAGGTAATAATCAGATCCGTGACAATACCACATCTGAAGACTTAACGTACTGAATATAAACTATTCCTGAATTTAAGATTAATCCAATTTTCAGTAGTTTCTTTACGTGAACTGGGCCCGCAGGTGTGTACGTTTGCGCCAGTTCGTTGTCTAGTGTCGACCACATAGTAATAACGTAGGTACTACGCGTAAGTCCGCCGCACGGCGCTTGTAATAATAAACATTCTAACAAGACGGAAGTCTGATTTTCATCTTTCTTGTATACAAAATATAATTAAATTAATAAGTCTTTTTGGATTTTTAATATATTTTATAAATTTCCAAACAGTTATACTATATTTAGATAGATTTTTTTCTATCCATTTCATTTTCGGGTTGTTTTATCTCCAAAACGTGATTGTTTCATTGTCGTCACTGTAAGCCCTACCTACATTTTGTGCCTAAATAAACATAGGTAACCAATTATTGGGCACATTTTTACGTGCCTATATTTTATCCCTAAGGTTTTGTCTGTACATATTTTATGTTTTCATTTGACAATGTTGTTTTGTTTTGAACTTTAGAGGTAATGAGTACCTTTATGAGTACCCGGTAACACCCAAGTCTTGATCTTAAAGGAAGGTACTCGAGTTTGCCCTTAGGCCATAGATAGTAACAATAATAATATCTACAATTTTATTATATATCTCAATAAAAGACAGTAGTGTTTATACGATTATATGCAAAGTGGCATTTAATGATTTCAATTCAATTCATTTCGAATGTCGTACATAATTAAGTTTTAATTTTGTCTCTAGTCGTCCTGAATTGCGACATTTTCGTCAAATTGGCGGCAAAATAAAATATTTAAAATTGAATTTAGCGTAATTTAAATTAAAATGGAAACTCAATTGACTTATTGTATTCGTAATTTTGTCGAAAGTGTTGTAATTACTCAATTAGATTGATAGGTATTAATCCTAAGATGTCCCCTAGAAAGTGCCCTTTTAAATCTCCAATGAATTGAATCTAGTTATAGTGTTCATCACCTGTCCATCACACCATATCCACATTCCTTTAGACTTAAGGATTGATAACCTAATTTCGAGATAATTATTAAAATTGATTCATTTTTAAAATACCATACTCCATCGATTATTATTTTGTTATTACACTTTTTTCGAACTCTATGTTGGTATTTCTGGTCAAAATGGCGCTTTAGAAGCTTTAGAAATTATATAATATGTATTAAAGTCAGGAATGTATGTTCACATTTGATACGCACAAATCTTTTTTATTATGTCGATAATTTGTTATCTAAGTTTAGTTGTTGCGATTTAAAACATTTGGCACAATGAAGTAAGTGGGTTGGTTACCTGACGAATGCGCAAGACACACAGTGTGGGTGCCGCCGCAATGAGCCAGTGTGGCATCTTTCATACGAATACAAGGACCCACAATCACCCGTGCTTAATGGCACAAGAACTCTTAAATATATTTAGTCTCAAAATATGTTTAAGTAATGAAAGCTGTTCTAAATTGTATTTTGTTTTGCACTCAATAGAGCACTATCTAAAAGGAACATTTGTTTTCAAACAATAAGTATAAGCGCTAAAATGTTTACGCCATTAATAAAAGTTTAGTTAAATCGCCACATCTAAACCCGCTTTTACAATACATATATAATACACAAAAATTCTTCCCGAAACCTAAATATTAAATGTCCATACAAAGTGCCAATATTGTTATTTTTCTCAATCTTTCTTACAATAATATTAAGACTACAGTTTACATCCAACCAACTATTTTGATCCTATATTCTGCGTTTTTTGGAATATCCAATAACTTTGTGATGATAGCTAGCTAATCTGAAATATCTTAAATTTATTAAATACCTATTAAAATTCTAATTCATTAAATATATTTTTACGCAAAATTGCTTAGTGTGTAGCTAGCTTTAAAAATTATTAAAATTCATTATTGTTTGAATTAAGTATTGTGTCCTGTATGTTAGTATTTCCAAAATCTTTATATTTACGAGTGTAGAGTGGTTAATGGGTGAAGGAACTCCATTTAACTAGAACCCAAAATAGAAAATTAGATCCAGTTATTTTGCTAATTCAAAACTTAAATGGAATGCTTGCTTTTTATGTAAAAATGCAGAATAGGAGACCAACACTTATGTAATAAAGAAATAAAATAATATTTATGTAAACACATACTAGAAAAATAGTATCCTTTCTTACATTGGCCATTCTATACTTTAATCGAGTTGTAAACAGGCATATGACATGCGAATTGAGCCGAGTGCCTAGTAGATGTCATGTCCTTCCCATCATAATGTAAATATTGTAAAAACAATCTCAAAATTGACCTATCATTTTAATAAGATTTTTTTTATAATCCTAGCATGAACGCTAGAAGTAATTCAACTAATTTGTATATAAAAATTATGTAAATAAATATTTGTTAAGAAAGATATTATATTTATTCCGTCAGCCGTATATTAATTGACATAATTACCTATTTTATTGATTAAAAACTGAACATTGTAAAATTGTTTTCATATAAATAAAAAATTGTGGTGAATCACAATCAAGACAATGTGTTTTATTTAAAGTTTTTATTTACTTATTAAAATCCTTGCATTAATTTTATGTTAAATATATTTACAACTTTTTTCAACACATCATACAATCACTTTAAGTCCCATAAAGGTCTTACAACTGTCATAGGACCACTAAAAGTATCTACACAAACCTACTCAACAAAATATGAAGAATCACTTATCTATCAGGGTGCCTCTCACCCTCTTCTCACTAGTGTTGGCCGGTGTCTCTGCTTGTCTCTTGTTCATGCCTTTCCTCTCCAACTGCTTCTCAATAATCCTTGCATTGTTCGCGTAACTGTCCGCCACTTCCCTCGCTTCAATCTCATCCTCTTCCTCATCAATGGTCGAAACGGTCACTGAACTGAACTTGCCCATGTTCTTAGTATGTTTTGTGACCATAATCTTCTTTGGTTGTGTCAAAGCTACTTGCTTGTAAATGTCAGCGGCTCCTCCTTCAGGCGCCGTTTGTACTAAGGCCCCCCGCATTACGAAGACAACGTTACTTTCTTGTTCGAACTTGTAGTAAAGGGGGATACTACATTTCTTGCATTTGAACCTGTATTGGCGTTCGATACCTTTCTCCCGCTTCAAGTATACGGTCTCGTCGGGATCTGAAGTGAGTTTGTGGGCATGTTTTGATCCGTCGATTACTCTGGCGCCGTCGGCTGGTCGCTGCGGCAGTTTGTCGATGGTACAGTCCAGGATTAAGGACATTTGTCCGCAGAGGCAGTAGTAGATGTGCAGGGGCTTCGTCTCATTATATTCTTCCTGGTCCTTTGTGTCTGAGCACACGATACTTCTTGATACCACTTTAGGCATTCTGAAGTAATTGTTTAGCAGCTGCAGAAAATATAGACTGTATTGTAATTGGATTTGTGGAAATTATAACAATCAATATATTCAAAATGCCACAAAAACACTGACTGAAACACGAACTACGAAGTATTGTTGATGAAAATCACATTGAATTTGAAACATTTTGAAATCAATTCGCACATTGACATTGACGGTGGCAATGACTTTGACAGCATAAAGGAGACTACACAATTATCACATACATCAAGCAATCAACAGCGTAAAGTAACGATTTGATATCGTTATTTTCACAAATATATCCGTTCCTACCTCATCTATGAACTGTTTATGGAAGAGTGAAAACTATTCTTTATGTTGGCTAACCTATCTGTCAACTTCACGTCTTAGCGATTGTCTTTTATTCGATAAATTTGTGTTTCATTGCACATGTTCATCGATTTTTGAGGAATTTAGAGAAAGTATTGTGTGTTTTCCAATAAAATGGGTGCTATAGCAAGCAGATACCGTGTATCCAACTCAGCGCTCACGAGCACCGACATTAAAAACATAGAAAATGAGGATAAACGAGAAAACCCAGGGACTCTTGATGAGCTACATAAAAAGAGCAAAGGTGATTTTAACTAAATTCTACCGAATATTACTTGTAAAGGAACAAAAAACAAGCCTTTTTACAATTTTATTATACTATTTTTATTTTTCATTCAGTCAGAAAAGTGCGGCAAAACTTTAACTATTGCGGTACTAAAAAAGTTTGGTTATATTGTGATGTAATGGTAATCTTAAATATCTAAACCTACTTAGGTCACGCAAAATTTACTGTTTTCATTACACACAGTTCTTTTTATCGAATTTCAAGGTGATAGTATAGTTTTACTTGATTTGGACTGTTTATGGTAGAAGTTGCCTTATTGTCTAGTCAAATTGTAATATTTGTTTATATCTGCCCTATTTTTGCTTATCTTGGTACATTAAACAAGAACCGAAATACAGAGGCCATAACTGTATTCAAATTTTACTAAATGGACAAACAGTTGGCAGTACTTTACTTATCAAATTATAAAAAAACCTCAGTGAGATGAGAAATATAAAACTAAAAATGTAATTTATTCCAGATGTAATGCCTGTAAACTTTGAAGGTGGTAAATTGATGGTCAATAGAGGCCTCTCCAACCACTTCCAAGTAAGTTTAGATTTAATAATGTAAGAGACCAAATACGTCATATGAACAGCTAAAGAAGATGGCAGAGGATAAGGAAAAGTAGAGAGAACAAGAGACCTGCTAATCTTATGAAGAAACTGCTTTTTTGTGATTTCTCCTGTTGACTTTACACTGGAATTGTAGGATACAAAATATCTTATATTCATCATTAACATCCAATTGATATAAAATATAATGTTCGTCATATATATTCAATTGAAAATAATTAGAAAAAATGTGGGGCTAAGAGACAGACTTGAGACAATTCCAATGTTTAATTTTAAGTTTAAATTTTTTTCATATTAATCTGCTATGCAATAATTACATATTAACATTCTGAATAATTATTGTTCTATTCTTCAGGTGTCACACACCCTAACAATGAGCTCAGCACAAAATGGTTACAAACTAGGAGCAACCTACATTGGCACCAAACAGATATCACCGACGGAGGCGTTCCCAGTGCTCCTCGGGGATGTGGACCCTTCGGGGAATGTCAACTTTAATATTATACACCAGTTGACTCCGGAGGTCAGGCTTAAGGGCGCTGCACAGGTGAGAAACATTATACTGCCTATTTTAACATAATTATCTTATTGGGTTATTTCTGGTTCGTGGTTTAAAAAAAGTGCTACAGGCCAAAGAAATGATAAATAAATACATATATGTTAAAATATAAAGTTAAAGCATTATATTATAGGGTTGTGTGTGTGTATGTCCGGTATAGATATTTTATACTTTGAGCGCCCTGAAGCCATGCTTGTGTAGGTAATTGTACATACACCATTAAAATCTAGTCAAAATTGCCTTTGAAAGCATAAACAGAGAAAAGTACTAGAATGGTTAATCACAGTGAGGTATATCCAATGAATATCTTGCCAACAGTACTGATTGTTATGCACACAAAGCCATGATTTTATACATTAAATCCATATGTAACGCTCAAGGGCATTATTAAATAAAACAACTATCTGATTGATGAGTTTGTCTGTTGTTTCCAGGTCCAAGAGTGTAAAATAACCGCGACGCAGGGCACTGTGGAGTACAAGGGCTCGGACTACACGCTCGCGATGGCCTTCGGGAAGCCGGACTTCAGCGACAAGTCGGCCGTTTTCGTGGGGCACTACTTACAGGTAACGAAACGTTTATGTTTAAACTTACATCATTTTGAGTAGGTTAGTAGCCTACCCTGGTGTCGGAATTTTAGACCGCCTAAAGGCCTCCGACATGGTCTGACAGCTGACTAATAAAACAAACAGGACCGACTGCCCACCGAAGCACGGTATCGCTCAGATAGATATGCCTCTATCGGTCACCCATCCGAGTAAGGGCCGAGCTGTATTTTGCTTAACAATCGCAATGAACTGACATTGCTTAATCAACACCCCGAGCGCTACAAAGTTACAGGTAAGATATAAGCACTCGCAGTTACCTACAATTAATACTTTTTGAAGAGTGTAGAATCTACACTCTTTTTACATTTACAGTGTATTATAGATTATACTAGCAGCGCCCCGCGGTTTTACCCGCGTTGTGCCCGTTCCCGTGGGAATTTCGGGAATTTTTTTTACATAAAAACCTTCCTCTTGAATCACTCTACCTATTACCAAAAACCGCATCAAAATCCGTTGCGTAATTTTAAAGATTTAAGCATAAAGACAAACAAACAGACAAAAATAGCGACTTTGTTTTATACTATGTATTGAAGTGGTTTGTATTGGTCGGGCGAGTAAAGTTAGGAGCCTAGTTCTACATAAGATTCCAATTTCCAATCGCCTTAACTGCATATTACATGAAATTATTCTTGGTGTGTGGATGAATGTATGTTATTTTTGAGTAATAATCGCGGTTGTTTGCAGTTATAGCATTGGGTGAAAAGTTGATGACCAACCCTTACTTAATATTGACTGTATTGATGTACATTCCAGTCGGTGACGAAGCGGCTGGCGCTGGGCACCGAGCTGATCTACCAGTCGGGCGCGCGCGTCATGGGCGGGGAGATCGCCTTCACCTCCGCCGCCGCCAGATACACTATGGATGGTGAGGCCACTATACTGAGCGATATGGACTCCTTTAGATAGTCGTGTAGACCGGCAGCAGACGTACTCAGTAACCCACTGTTAATTTATTTGTTTATGATATTCCGTTGGCTGAATTTGGCTATCGTAGTGTTCGTATCACCAACTAGTGGAGACAAGTTCGATTGGGTAATTTCGTTCGCAATCCTGGTCGACTGATTTAATCAACTGATTGAAATGATTTCTGATTTCAAGGGTCTACTGAGTTAAATCCCTCCCCGTAATTCGATGCGTGTTCAACTTGCTTAAACTTACTTTGTTTGTCAGTCATATGGTTTTCAAATTTATGTGGCAGTTGTTCAAAGCAAAATATATATGAATGAAAACTTTAGTGTAAGTTCGAGTAAGGCAGTGGTCAACCGGGTGTCTTGAGTTTTGAGACCGCCAGAGAGCCTCCGACATGGTCGATTAATCCGAAATATAAACTGTCACGCTAACCTACTCATATTCTAAATTATTTTCTGACTCAAATCTCCGAACGTTGTTTTTCAGATTCGGAAGTGTCGGCGACGTTAAGTCCGGCCAACTTCCACGTGTGTTACTTCAAACAAGCCAGTGAACAGCTGCAGGTTAGTATTATTAAATATCCTTCGCTTGCCTTCGACAGCCGAAGAACTAACACCACATATAGAATCATTCTCGTTGTGCGACCTGCGAGATTTAATTATTATTGTACCGATTAATTGGATTGGAAGCTGAGACAGCTAACCTGGGTCAGCTAAAAACTCAGATGATTATGAAAATTGGATCATCATCATGGTCCTAATTCCCAAGAGTCTGATAAATCTATATACCTAAATAAAATTCAAAGTCCTGATTGACTGACTGACTGACTGACTGATAATCAACGCACAGCCTCAACCGCTACACCTAGAAACATGAAATTTGACAGGAAGGTTCTTCAAGTGATGTAAGTGCTCACTAAGAATTTAATTTTTTGAAAGGTTTTTTGAAAATTCCTACGGGAACGGGCTCAACGCGGGCAAAGGCGCGGGGCGCTGCTAGTGTTGGCATAAATGTAATGTTCTTTAATGTTAAATCGCTACTTCAGATCGTAGCGGAGATCGACACCTCGTTCCGAGGCATGGAGTCGGTGGGCACCATTGGCTACCAGGCGACCATACCCAAAGCGGACCTAGTCTTTAGAGGTAAGACTTCATAACCACATTAGTAGAATAAACACAGGCATCTATTATCTATACAGTAATGACTTATCGCAGTTTTTAGAAAAGTTAGTCAAAACTTCCATCAACATTTTTTTTCCATTTTCTTTTCTTTTTTTTTCCCTTAACCTATATATCGACCCACTGCTGGGCAAAGGTCTCTCCCATTTTTTCGATAATACATTCAAATCTCTAGTATAGAGTAGAAATGTGGTCATTTTTCCAGTCGAGACAATCTCTACTGAAGAGGGAATGGTTTAGTGATTTCATTTTATTCTTAACCCCCTCACTGAACCCCTCAATGGAAGAAGTTGTCTTCAGTTAAAAATCAGTCATGGATGACAGAAAAAGTATAATACAGTTTCGGCATTTATCGAAAACATCATAACAGAAGCTGCAGATTAATTTACTTTATTTAATTTTAAAGTGATTTTTTTATTAATTTAAAAAAAAAAATTCTTATTTATTGTTCGAAAAAACCCATAGCAATACGTTAATAATGTGTAAAAATCGCGAAATTTTGAAAAATACTATTTTTTCTTCTGTTTATGTACCTTCAACATTAACATTCCAGGAATGGTAGACTCAAACTGGAACATAGGCGCTGTTCTAGAGAAGAAACTCCAGCCTCTACCGTTCACGTTCGCCCTCTCCGGCATGGCTAACCAGGCGAAACAGCAGTTCAGATTCGGCTGCGGCCTCATCATCGGCTAAGAGACAATGCCTAAAGCTAGTGCTTAGAAAACTGACACACCAACAGCTATAGTCTTTCCACTGTAGCGTGGCAGCTGTCACTACGATACATTTTAATTAAACAGGAAAAAGGGTATTGAAGTGCCATCTGTGATACAAACTATGCTAAAGTACAGTACATACTGTAGCATAGCTTGTGCAGGACCTGTATTAGCACGCTACAGTGTATAAACTATAGCTGTATAGCGAGCTATCTATTTAGTAAGCTATTTCCGACCTTTACACGTTATTAAACAATTAAAATGTGTTTTAATAATGTGGACTTGTCTGTATTATGTACTAATGGTATGTTAGATGGAATGCAAAGGTTTTCATGTAAGATCATACTGTATGCAATGTTTTCATTTATGTAGCACTCAGGGCGTATTTGACTAAGTGATGTTAACTAATGGCGAATGTCGTGCAACTTGCAGCTCGGCCACTTCTTTGAGGGTGGCACGTTTAATTGTCGGTTAGACACTACCATTGGCCACTAAGCTACTCGAACTTACTTTGTTTATCATAGTGTAAAACGTATTTGTGCGCTTGCTTCATCAAATATCTTAATGCAATTAATACAGTTATGATTATACATTATTTGTATTTTATATCGTTCTTTCTTTCCTCTAAAATACCCATGAATGTATGTTAAATGGTGAATTGTCAACAAAATAGTATTTTCAACGAACAAAATGAAATTAATTTCGGTGACGTCATTTATTGTGCATTTTATCTATATCACTAGCTTGAGCGCATCAGTTTTAGTTTAATATTAAACTTGGTGTGATGTATTTTGGACTTTGCACTAGTTTGAATAAGACACATAGCTGTAGAAACTTGTGTTGTATCAATATGAAGTGTCGTTCCTCATTATAATATCAAATATTAAATGAATAGTTATGAACTAATCGAAATATTAAATCGAATATAGCGGCAAAGTTCGGCTTCTTGGTGAACAACCAACATGGCCGACGACATCTTGAAAAACAAGATGTCTGCCGTCAATTTGGTGAGAATGGTTTTATTTAATTCCAAAGATGTTGCGGAGTCCAAAATACAATTCCTAATTATAATAAATTAGATAGAATTACCACGGTATGATCACATATAACTGATGTATGATGATGTATGTACGTATGTATAATTGACACAACTGTCCTCTTGGGTGTTTTTATGCGATTATTGCGTGTTATTATTATTTTTTATTTTAACGTATATATTATTATGTAGTATATATTTTGTTGTAACTGGTGAAGTTGATATATAGAGACCAGTCAGCATTTAAATGGCATAGCTTAGTTTGATCACTCTTGTACAGTACTCGTCAATTTAATTGGATTTTAGACAATCTGACTTGAAGGACTTACCGTTCTATAAATGTAAATTTCTTTAAGATTTTTTCCCTAAAACATTATATGCAAAAGTAAACACCAAATAGACTAACTCTTCAAGCCTCAAGCATGATCACGTATACTAACTGCAACGCCTGGTACTGTACATGGCCAAGAAATTATATAAATGTGATCAAAACTAAAACGAACGTAGCTCATTCCAATCCATTTCGTTTTATCCTTTCATTACTTTGACTATTATTTTTAATCTGTCATGATTTCGCTCAAAGGAATGAGCTACTCTAAAGGTGTATTTACATACGACCGAATGAATGAATGATATCATTCAGTTCATTATGATAGATTGCAGATACAGGTAAAGATGGCATCCGGTTGTTATGTAGGACCCTATCTCATTGGGACACTGGCTCAAAAGCGCTGCCAACACAGAATATACTTCCAGAATAGCTCAAGCACATAAAGATGTCCATTAACACCAGTGGCAATTAGAGTCAATAATATGTGTAAGCGCGCGTTTGGATTGCCAGATCTATCTAGTTTTTGAGCTTAAAAATTGGGTTTTTAAGCTCCGAATCAAGAAAATGGGCTCCTAATCAGATACGGCCTTATAAAATAACTCACAATAATTATATGAATATTTAGTATTTGATATACTGTTATAATAATTATAATGCAAAAATTAAATGTAATAGTCTAATTTTGGAACTCTGTATGTAGAGTGAAGGTATCGTGTGTAAACGCTCTTGTTTATAAAAACTGCCAAGACGAGTATGAATGTAGATATAGCGTTATTGTACATAGGGCCTGTTGTTAACACGTTTATTTTTAATAGAGTTATGTTAATAAATCATTGTCTGTGTTTTATTTTACCCATAGAATTACTTGGACGAGGTCTCGTATCCATAAGGTCTTCATGTGCGTCCGAAAAATGTAATGTCTCGAAGACACCCCAAAAATAACTAAATTTTCACACCCCCCTTGCCCGGATTCCTCTGTCGCTGATGTCGGTCGCGCGTACGAATATACATTGTGTTCTATGAAGCAGCACACTGTAAAGCTGACATCAGCGGCGCGCGAGTTGCTACGCGCCGCTAATGACGAGCGTCGGTCTCGCTCGTCAGCGCCGCGTTCGTCGGTCGACTGACGCGCTATAGAACGCTATGAGCGTCCTCCTCTGTTCCCGACCGTCGGCACGCGTGCGTACAGTCGCCCATAAGGCCCGGATTCCTCTGTCGCTGATGTCGGTCGCGCGTACGAATATACGTTGTGTTCTATGAAGCAGCACACTGTAAAGCTGACATCAGCGGCGCGCGAGTTGCTACGCGCCGCTGATGACGCGCGTCGGTCTCGCTCGTCAGCGCCGCGTTCGTCGGTCGACTGACGCGCTATAGAACGCTATGAGCGTCCTCCTCTGTTCCCGACCGTCGGCACGCGCGCGTACAGTCGCCCATAAAAGTTATTACTTTCATTCTATTTTATTTATTTTTAATTATTAAGTTATTAATAATTAAAAAACTTTTCCTCGTCCTGACGTAGCTTTTCAAATATAGTAGAAAATTCACCATTCGTCACCCTATCAGCAACAATTGGGTGAACGTGATATCTTTTTTTTCTATATTGACGCCGTCTCCGCTTGCGTAAGTATGCTGCAGCAACTAAACAATTTATAAACGGGTTCATAATAATATCCCAAATTCAAACTCCGCTTCACAAATCCACAACAAATCCACTTGGAGACGTCTGTACCGTGGAGCGGTCAGTATCGCACTACGGATGTTTTCATTGGCGCTGATGGTCAGCGCGCTACGCGACTGACGGTACGCGACCGACGTCAGCGACAGAGGAATCCCGGCCTTACGATACACCCTGGAAAGACTACCTTTCCATTACATGGAATAGTTTTCTAAACTGACTTAGACATTAATTTGTACTTATGTGATAATTACCACTTATCACGAACATTTAATGGCTCGTTCACATTAGGTCAAACACCGAATTCGGTGACGTTTTTTGATGTTTGTTTACCGAATCGGGTTATCTACATGGGTCATATTCGGACTCAGGTGGATAATTGAGACTACATAGGTATAAATAAATCATGCAGGTAGAAGAAAAAGGATAGCAACCATTAATAAAACACAAATTAGTTTAAAAATAACGTAAGTTTATTACATGTAATGAAATAAAAATATAAACTTTTAATTCACATGTAAGTATAACTGATGCCACAATGTCGGGCCCGCGCGCCCGGTACAATATTTATATCATTTTGGTACAACTAACTATCCATTACATCGAACTAGTATGTAAAATTATTAAAATAATCATTGTTTCGACAAAAGTGACGTGGGGTACTTGGTAGAATTTAAATGGCAACTTTCAGTCAGTGGCAGTTTGTAATGTGGTAGAATTTAGATTTATTATGTTGGTAGTGAATGGAAGCGTTAGTGTTGCCGGGTTGTGATGATAACAATATACCATTTTATAATATTTGACTTCATAGCAAAATTTTATACCACGTCACATTTGTTGACATAAGCAAAGATTTTTAATAGTAGCACTTAAATTACATCAGATAGTTATGTCGTTAAAACTAGCGGAAATTCGTATTTCGTCGTCATGGAGTTAAAATATTACACAGGTACGATTAAAAACCTTTGCATTACGATCAAGTTATGAGATAACTTTGCCATTACACCGGATTGTGATCACCGAACGGGAAAGCTGGGTGGACACGTTACACTGAAACACGGAACCGCGAATGTCAACCCAACTTTACGAGAAACATAAAACACTAACAATTTCATCAGTTAACATCCTTATACCAAAAATATATGTATTATTATGGCTTGTGTTATCATTTCGAAGATAATATTTTCTATATTAATAATATATTCTCGTTATTATATATCTATTTGTTTTAACCTAGACTTACATTTAAAGACGATTGCAACACTTTTAGTTCGCAATGTGTCATTATTAAGAGATCTGTGTATGTTTTTGAAATGTTCTTTTTGTTTTTACGTTCATAGACGTTGTGATATGTACCGAAAACATAAACTAAGGGATGTGATATTAAGTTCTCTCGATGTTAATATTTTCACTGAAATAAGATTAATAAAATGTAATTAATTTCAGATTAAAGTTGATATAAAAAAGCTTCAAAGTGATATTTCTAGATTACTTCTTTAAAATATTAAGTACTGCAACAGTATTCAAAAAGAACATTGCAAAAATCAGCCAAAAACATTAACAATTTGGCTTGGATCGGCGCAAGGCGAGTCATAGCATCGAACAGACATTTATTTGGTGTAAGCGGAAACTTAGATAACTTCATAATATTGACAGTTTTTAAAATAAAGGTTTTATCAAGGGAGCAACTTTAGAGAAGACATTTTACGTGTGTCGTCCAGATGCGTGTCGGAACAATCATTGTGCTAAATCAATGTTCTAAAAGCATAAAACAAGGCAATTACACTAAGTACAAGATAACATTTAATTTCTCAACCTCTTCAGACTAAATTGACAAGTTTCTCTCGTTAGAAAACAAAGGAAGTAAATCAATCACAGATCGTGAAATGTCGTTTCCAATCAGTGGTGTGGCCAGCGTATAAAATAATATACCGTTTAGTAAAAAATTGTAGAGGGAGAACGAACTCATGACACATTCATTTAAATAAAACTAAAAAAATTAAATACCTATGAGATATAAAGTGATGACTTTCGCCCGTACTACGGACTCGATTTTTTATATATAATAATAATATGTTTATTAAAATTGGATTTATGCTATGGGGACAGATTATTAATAGAATATTTACAAAATGCTATCTCGCTCACTCACACGTCCGTTGTGTTGCCAGCGCTAACTATTTGAATGTTATTAAAAAGATTTATTACCGAGTATGTTACCATATTATACATAAGTTACGTTACTAAGTGTTAACGCCCTCTTTAGTCATAACCTACAAGTTATCCATCCGAAGCCGAATCTATCGTTAAACATCAAATAGTGAACACGTTTTGTTGATTCTATCGTATTGCTGCTATTTTAAGCATAGAGAAACACACAGACAAGCCATAGACAATCCGACAATCCTAGTTTTTATCCATTTAAACATTTCGACACACCAAAGACTAAAATTTTAAAACACTTTTTTTGTTTAGTTTTTGTTATATAGAATATTATTAATTAATCACGTTTTTAAAGCATGTCCCACTCACGTATGCCGTCGACTTATGAGCAGTTTTACAATTTCTAATTGGCAATACATAGTGGTCCATAAATATATTCTGTTTTTTTTTGACGGCAAACATGGCGCCTTATATACATTAGACGTTAAATAGTTAACTGGCAATGATGTTTGTTTATGGTCTAGTGCAGGTATTATCTGTGGAATTGCGTGAAATATTCAAAACTTCGCAGATTTAGAACATTGTTCAAAAACCATACAACCGGACAATATTCAACATACTATGTATTCAATAATTTGATCAAATTGGCACTGAAGTAAAAAAATACATTTAAGAAAGTGAAAAAATTAACTCATTAGAAAATACTCGAATTTGAGTAAAAAGTTAAATAAAATTTCAGAAAATCAATAAGATCTCGAATTACTACAATCCACTCAAATCTCATTAAATTATTCGTTGAGTGAAATCGTTAATGTATAAACGCATTTTTTTCTAATACAAACGCTACATACAAAATCCAAATCAAATGCAAAAACATTAATGCCTTTTATCAAAATCGGTGCAGAAATCAGACTACAGACGTATTCGACAACTGTCACAAAACCACAGATAATATCAGTCAATCAATCATAGACAACACTAGACCACGTCATAGACAACCGCCACTAGACCATAGACTAACGTAGTGTGACACTCACGGCAGTGTGGAGCGAGCTGGCTTCGTGCGTGTGTTATAACTCCATATCCTGAGCCTCGTCGTCGCTAAAGTCACTCATAGAGCTCTCTGTGTCGGAGTTGGCCCCGTTCGACGGCTTGGAGCCCGAGGAGGCCGGGGCGGCGCCCCCGACGCCTGTAATGGCGTCCTTCTCGAGTAAAGCCTCTTCCGTTGCGAATCTTCGGACGTAATCTGTAATGAAATGTCGAAATAAAGGGTAAATGCCATGTCTAATGAGACACAATTATTATATGAAATTTGGCATTTTTATTGTACTACTAGGCAGTTTTAAGTTATTTAGACCATGATGGACGGAAACTAGAAGCATGGTCTCAACATCCTGAAGAACTTAATAACCTCTAGAACCACTGTAAATAAGGTTTAAACTGATCACATTAATATTTAATGCCATATCACTGGTATTCTCAACTATCGAGCATAATATACTTGGATTCTCAACTTTTTTACCGAATGTGTTACGGACTGTGTCATGATGGTATTGCACTGACCGATCAAAAAGGATCGCGGTGGATGCAGGTCACTTCCAACCGAATTACTTGGAGAACAATGAGGGGGCCTATGTCCAGCTGTACGTCCTACGGTCATCATGATGATGATCAAAAAGCTACACTAGGTACTGCTGAAGGTACCCACTAGATTCTCATCCATCGACATCCTGAGGAACTGACCTGAAACCTTCTTCTTGTACTCCTCGGGCTTGTGAAGGTACATCGCGGCGGCGTCCCCGTTCAGCGGGTCAATGGGGTTCGGGTACGTCAGCAGCTGTGGCAGGAACGACTCGAATATGTTCGACAGGTCTGCGAACATATTGACGTTTGATTGACGTATTATGTTCAGTTAGAATAAGGATCTACTAAAGACGATCCATTGTAGATCATACGCTCCACTATCCATGACCACGGATCAGGTGAGAACGATCCATACCAGAAGATCCAATGTGCTCCACGTGATTCTAACCTGGGTTTATAAGATAATGTGATCCATGATCGTGGACGGAGCCAAAATGGATCATCCTGTGTAGACAATTCTAATAAAAAACGTTTCTTTCACGGTTCCATGACTGGAACTTGATTGAGCTTGTGGTTGTAAGCTGTAGTAAGAAGTGCAGACAGATTACGGGATAGAAAGAAGTCAAGAGTTACTCCAAACATCTTCAGCTATCTGCCAGTGAAAGTACTAATGTATACAACCGTACAAGGACCAGCCGGGCAGACAAATAGACTGACACAGAGTAGGACTGAAGAGGACTCTTTGTCTCCCGGTCTCACTAGCACACCATTGTTGCACCACCAACAGATTCTTCTATTGCCGCCAACAAATTGCGTAACAAAGCTGATATACCAAATGAAGAGCATAGGGAAAGATGTACGCCAAGACAAAGGTTTTGTCTCCGTGTTCTTCTTAGACATCACATTTTATATCAAGGAAATATATAAAACATAGAAGAACTGCTGCTTAAGCGTGCATCTTGGTCCCACATAAGGCAACCAATTTCCTAATGAGTTGACATACAAACATGACATAATTGACAATCAAGTTGACACAGTGGTTTATCAGAGCGCTTTGACCGGAATCAACAATATGTGAAGACAATTTTTTAAAAATATATATAGATCATACAGTTTTGGACATGTGCTTGCGGGTGGTACGTTCAAAACAGCCTTTTTGGAGCCAAAACTTGTGTTGACGACATTTGTCTATTTCTTACCATAAAGTGCAGTCCAGGCCTGGTTGATGACGTCGAGACACACGGTGCCGGAGACCTCGTCGATGTTGGGGTGGTACACCTTGTTCATGAACCCGATGGAGGGCGACTTGAAGGGGTAGTGGTCCGGGAGGTGCACGCGTACGCGCCACACACCACCCTCGTACGGGGCTGTGGAGCGGACGAAGGCATATTTAAGATTCTGAGAAAAGATTTTTTGCGACAAGAGAAACTGTTTTGGACATTACGAAAGCCAGATATAACATAAGCCAAATTTGTAAACTTAGATATCAACTTGAATCCAAATCCCTCATAAATATTTAACACGTTATTTCACATGCTCGATGGAGTATAGTAGCACTTAGCATTTATATCTAAGCGTTACCGTGCTTTTGGAAGGTACGTTAAAATGTCTGTCCCGGTTTTAGAAATCGTACCTTGTAAGAGGTTCGAACTTACTTTTACTGTATCTGTTTTATGCTATCAAGGGGCGGAGGCCTATGAGTGGGGTCAATTAACAAAAGTAGTAATTCTAAACAATACTTACTTCCTGGGGGTCCGAAGAATTTGACACAGAACTCGTTGAGACCCCCCAAGATGGTCACCTCGTGTTTACTTTCGATACTGAACAATGTGCAGTTAAGGAAATCTTAATTGAGCGTTGCTTTTCAACTAAAACTAATAATACGATACATCGACTCGATTGAATAATAAGTATCCTTACATATGGATCACTATTAGCGCCCTGCGGTTAGTATAATAACCTTTCCGTTGAATATGGCTATCCATTACAAAAAGAATAATTTGAATCGGACTGGTTATTCCCGAGAAAAGGCTAAACATACAAACAAACGAAATTACAAATTTTACCTCTTAGTTTAAGAGAAGGGATTCGCAAATTTCAACGAGATCAGAAAATTACTGATACACAATGGAACCACCGAAATGCGCTGCTAATATTAACTGTTAAGAATACTACGAACGGGCTATGGTTTGGTTGATAGACATAACGTCTGGAAAAATCTATACTAATATTATAAAGCTGAAGAGTTTGATTTGTTTGTTTGTTTGTTTAAACGCGCTAATCTCAGAAACTACTGAACCGATTTGAATAATTCTTTCACTGTTAGATAGTCTATTTATCGAGGAAGGCTATAGGCTACATTTTATCCCGAAATTCCCTCGGGAACGGGCACAACGCGGGTAAAACCGCGGGGCGCTGCTAGTAGAAGATAAAAATGTTTACAATTACTTTTTAAAATGTCTAAAATACTTATTGATAACATAATATCTCATGGTATCGGTAAAAATGGGACCATTCAGTAAGCATATAACCGAAAAAAATGACGAAATCCTACTAATATAAATGCGAAAGTTTGTGAGGATGGACGTGTGTATGATTTATGTGATATTTATGTATGTTTGTTACTCTTTCACTAAAAAACTACTGGACGGATTTGGATGACATTTTACAGCAATGTACATCAGAATAACACATAGGATACATTTTATCCAGAAATTCCTGCGGGAACAGGGTACAATGAAGGTAACACCGGGGGCGCGGCTAGTCGTATCATATACGACGAGATATCGGGTAACAAATGTACAAAATAGTCGGTTAAAAATCTATACTAATATAAGAAAACTGAAAAGTTTTATTGTTTGTTTGTTTGAACGCGCTAATCTTAGTACTGCGAATCCGATTTGAATAACTCTTTTTGTAATGGATAGCCACATTCAACGGGAAGGTTACAGGTAATTTTTCATCCCAAAATTCCTGCGGGAACGGCAAATCTCGGTGCGAAGCCAGTAAATATATAAAATCTGATGACCTAAAGGAATTAGTACAACAATCAAGTTATAAACTGATAAATACAGCCTGCGATAACCCATTACAGGTCACTGACCTCTCACCTTGTTAAAATCTAGATACCAATTTCGGAAAGCTCTTGACAAAGGTCTAAGATTTATTTGGAATAAAATTTCTAGAATAAACCAGACAGGCAATGACCAGACGCGGCAAGTGATGTCGGGGCGTTAGCCTAGCGAGCGCTAATGTAAACTCGCGAAGTGTATTGAACTTCAGCGATTCAATTTGAATACAGTCAAAATTACTTTGTTAGCGGAATACTGACTTTGAATGTAATTTTATGAGAACTTCATTTTTCAAATCACTTGATAACATACTATGGG
Source organism: Cyclophora punctaria (assembly GCA_951394245.1). NCBI lineage: Eukaryota > Metazoa > Arthropoda > Insecta > Lepidoptera > Geometridae > Cyclophora > Cyclophora punctaria. The sequence goes on from OX596188.1 coordinate 741,108, forward strand.
CCATTCTAAAAACTATCAAATAAATATAGGCACCTAAATCTATACTAATATTATAAAGCTGAAGAGTTTGTTTTGTTTGTTTGTTTGTTTGTTTGTTTGTTTGTTTGTTTGTTTAAACGCGCTAATCTCAGAAACTACTGAACCGATTTGAAAAATTATTTTTGTAATGGATAGCCACATTCAACGGGAAGGTTATAGGCTACTTTTCATTCCGAAATTCCCACGGGAACGGGAACAACGCGGGTAATACCGCGGGGCGCTGCTAGTCTAATATATAAAGCTGCAGAGTTTGTTTGTTTAAACGCGGTAATCTCAGGAAATACTGGTTCGATTTGAAAAATTATTTCAGTGTTGGATAGTCCACTTATCGAGGAAGGCTATATGCTATCTTTCATCCCGAAATTCCCAACGGAACGGGCACAACGCGGGTAAAACCGCGGAGCACTGCTAGTATACTAATAAAGCTGAAGAGTTTGTTTGACCGCGCTAATCTCTAAAACTACCTATCCGATTCGAATAATTATTTTTGTAATGTATAGGAAACATTCTACGGGATGGTTAGAGGCCATTTTTCATCCCGAAATTCGCGTAAACCGAGAGGTACTGCTTATTTTATAAAAACCTTTTCAACATCCTTATTTTAATCTATATAATAAAAATGAATTGCTGTTCGTTAGTCTGCTTAAAACTCGAGAACGGCTGTGCCGATTTGGCTAATTTTGGTCTTGAAATATTCATGAAAGTCCAGGGAAGGTTTAAAGGGTAAGCAGTGACGGAATAAATGCGGGTGCAACCGCAGGGCACAGCTAGTACTTTCATATATTATTCATATTCTGTGTGGTTAACCGATTTAAATAAAGTAGGTACATAACAAACGTTTTTTTTAAATGGCTACCATGTTACTGTATTTAATAATAAGCCATAGATAATTAACTATAATATTTTTATCTATCTGTGCTAAAAGGTATTGTTTTGGTTTTAATTTGAACTGGTCAGTGAAGGTCATTGACCTAAGATATTACAAAAATGACGATCTTTAACTTCGATGAATTTAAAAAAAAATGTTTGCTTAAGTTTGTTGTCTTTGTATCAATGTCACTTTAAATAACTAAAGAACACCATTGTTTGTTAGACTTGTATTTGATAATGAAATTAGCAAATAAAGCTATCATTTTGAATGTGGCTATCGCATAACACTAAATATTATTTAAAAAAAATTAATAATCAGACTGGTATAATTCCATATACCTATTAATTCTAACAAACAAAATAGCAATCTTTTCCTAAATATAATATTAGGTAAGTACTATACTATACTTATTTTTACTGTCAGATTAATCTATAATATAAAAATGAATCGCAAAATGTGTTGGTAAGCGCATAACTTCAGAATGACTGCACCAAATTGGATGATTCTTTTTTAATGTGTTCCTTATTGTCAGGACAAGGTTTTTATATAAGAAAAATAAGGAATATAAATCTCAAAATTCCCACGGGAACGGGGGCGCTGTGGATGAAACCGCGGGGCACAGCTAGTGCTGAATATTTTAATTAAAGTACTCACAATCGTGACATGAAAGAGAAACAATTATTATGTGTCATTTAATCACTAACTTTGTTGCAGATGAGTAATATATATAAACTAGCAGCGCCCCGCGGTTTTACCAGCGTTATGCCAGTTCGCATGGGAATTTCGGGAATTTTTATACATGTAAACCTTCCTCTTGAATCACTCTATCTATTTAAAAAAACCGCATCAAAATCCGTTGCATAGTTTTAAAGATTTAAGCATACATAGGGACAGACAGACAGCCAGACAGCGGAAAGAGACTTTGTTTTATACTATGTAGTGATATTAAATAATAATCAAAGTCATTACAAAATGCTAATTAATATCATTAGATCTTAACTATTCAATTGGATTCAAATAAATTTTACCATTATTTATAAAGAATATTGGAGAAATATAAAACAACAACCCCATTAAAAAAAATGGGACAAAGAACTCCTTTGTTATGAATACTGATTTTATAAGTTGTCTATGAATATTCATTATTTTTATGGTGGAATAATAATTTAGTACAAATAAGGGTGAATTATAATTATTGGAAGTAGTATCTAGAGTCTAGACAAATGGTTTATAAAAAAAGGTTTATTTTAGGATCTGGCAATGATAAATATATCGTCCTACCTCTAAATATTTTTTTCTTACAGAAAATACAAAATTCTAATTTTGTTTATTCTAAACTCATTGATCTGGAACCTTCTTAGTGAACAAGCCAATGTCTTTGTCAACTTGTTTTTGTTGATCCAAACTGAGTTCTAAGTAGAGTGCAATAGAGATTATATTATATACTATTTTCACTCCTCATCTTAAATTGTAAACAAAGATTTTTTGTACCTTTTTTTGGGTATGGCTTGTCTATGGCCTAGTTAATTTGAGAAATAAGATTCTTGGCTAACATTGGAGTTTATTATCTAAGTAGGTACTTATTTAATCATATTGTAGTGCAGTATATTAATGCTTTACTTTGGTATAATGTGAATTTTTAAATTTCTTCAAATGAATGAGAGAGAATGGTGCAATGATTACAAACTTGTAATTATTAAATGTAATGTTGCTTTAATAGAGTAAAAGTATTCGTAATAAGGATTTTAATTGATAAAACGTTGAATTAAACGAAGCATTCTACGCTCCTAAGGCCGAAGCACACGAAAAAATGCGCAATTCAGACCATGGCCTACATTGTGATATTACGAAATATACAATCTAGCATTATACACGGAAGAAACGCGCTAACGTAACGTACCTACGTGTTTATCTACGCGTTATATATAGATACTACGTTGGGCTAACTAGTTACTAAGTTCACAATGAACGCACCTTCATGATCGCTAATAACCAGCCAAAAGTTCTTGACATTCCGAAAAAAACCTGTAGTAAAATTACATACAATGAAACATGATTTATGCAGTTTATCTCGCTGGATACACACCCCATATCGATTTTACAAAGGGTAGTGACAATCAGCTGATGGGCCTTCTGCCACTTATTTACATGGAGGACCTCGAACGCAATAGGCTCTTTGTAGAGACGATAACAAAGAAAGGATACAGTTTGATGACATCTGTGTCCATGCGACGTTTCCCAGCGCTCGGTGACGACATCTTCGTGATCTATTACTAATAAATCACAATATCGAACACGAACACCAGATAAAACTCACACACACTCGTCGCAGAAAAACTAATTTTCGTCCACCAGCAGCAGTCACAAAAATAACATTGTAGAAAAACAATGGACTCAATTCCATAGACTAAAATTTCGAAGAGATGATGTGTAATCAACCATGGCAACCAACTTGAAGAAACAAATATCGTTATTTATAACGTAAAATACCGGTATTTTTTAGTTATTTTACACCATGTGAGAGGCTCTTTATCATAGACTATGACATTTCTAGAAGAAAATGCGTCAAATAATAAAAAACAAAAGTTTCATAGACGAAATCCAGTATTGTCCAATGTCCATGCATCATCATCAGCGAAACTTCGCGTGTGTGATCAAGGAAGATTATTTATAATTCTGTTATAATTATAGATTTCTTTTGCATACACATCTCAACCAAACTCATTCCGGAAGGTGCGCGTGCGAACTATGTGCTTATTCGGCGCGTGACGAAACGGGAAACATGTGTTTTGATGTGCACATAAAAATAGTAAATTCGTGACAACAAAATTCCAAATACTGAAGGATCAGTCCTGAGATTGTTGTTTTTAGTGATAACACGGTGTTGTTTAGTATCGGGTGTGTTTTAGTGCCGTTTGATTGGTGCGGGAATACCGTGGGAGTGATCGGAGTGACACTTCCGGGCGGGATGATGTGCAGACGGTGAATTTGTTGTACCCAAGTGACTTCCCGCGGCAGGCATGGCGAACCCCGGGATCGGGCCATCCTTTGACCCCAATGACATGTCCAGGTACTCACTACACCCAAATAATACACTACTTGATAGGCCCCTACTTGTTATGATATTTTAGACACCCTATCTATAGCTTTCTAGCGAGTTGTAGGTAAGTTATTTGCAAATTTTGTGTAAACAAACTCTCTAAGAGATCTTATTGATAATAGAAGTAATTTTCAAAATATTCTGTAATGACAGGAATCTAAAACAATATAGAACTTTATTTGTTACATAAAAACGGAATTTCTAAATACCTCTAATTTTTTAATTTTAATTGGAAGAAAGATCAGACATTAAAAAATAAGTTTACTATAGTTTAGTTATTGATATTACAATACAAAACTACAAGTAATCAACAATATTAGCAATGCCCCCGTCCTTGTTTTACCTGTCTTGTACTTCCTAGTCATATTTAAAATTATTTTTGAATAGAAAGACCACCGTCTCGCGTAAGGCAAGCATGCTGATTAAGACCACCTCCTCACTGTACTGATATCTTCAGTGAGATGAGAGGGCTTTGCCGAGCAGTGGGACATTACAGGCTAATACTTTTTTACACTATAACCTCATAATATGGGACAGTTTATGTTAACAAATATATATAGACACCACAGACTTCAATAATTTAGTACACACCAGATTGAGATTACTTTAATTTGATATATAAATAAAAAATATATAATTTAATATTATTAAACTCATACATTATAATTTTATTAAATAAATATTTGAATAATTAAATTAATTTGGTACCTACTTTAAATATTAATTCGTTATGGACCAGTTTTGCACTTTGTACTTGTCCCATAGGAATTTTGGTATAAATGGTAACCTTCTAGTAACCACTACTTCATCATTTCGAGTCTTATGATATTTTGTCAAACCAATGGGTAGTCGCAGGGTTTACAATATTATGCCGTATAGATAGTAAGTAGTAAACACACAATAAGGTAAATTATTTGTACTATAAATAGTAGGTAGTGTCACATTTATTATATTAGTTTGTGGTAATATAAGTAGGTACCTGTTTTATTTAATGATTTAATTTTAATTAATGTTTTATTACAAGTTATTATATTTAAACTCATTGAAACACAGTACAGAATGCTTTCGCCTACCAGTATAAATAAAATATTAAAAAAGTGCACTTGCTTATATACCTACATTATTATTTTTATAATTGAAATGCAAAGATGCTGCAGCTTAAACTCAATTTTGTTGAAAGTTTCTGACAAACATAGATTTAACCTTAGAGACATAGGCGTCTTTTATCCTGTAATTCCAAGGGGAAACTGCTTGTTTGAATAGGGTAAACTCAGGAACTACCATCCGATGTTCCATTCAAACAAATATTTAAATGTATATAAGTAAATATTATTTACAGGAAAAAATCACACACAGTTAATGAGACCCAAACAAGGATCTAAGCTTGTTATATTAAAGAGAGAATAGAGCGAAGAAGCTTCTCGGCTATTTTTTATCACAAAATTTTCATTGCAACTGACACAATGCAGGGAGAATTGTGGGATAAGGCTAGCTATATATAAGTCTGGATAGCAACCACTTAGTTTTTTATTAGTATGCCTATCAATCCACTTTTAACCACAAAACATTATTCCAACAATAGTTACTGAATGCTTTACTGTAGGCATGTGCGGGGGATAAATTACAATAATACAACAATTAATATGTTTGTCTCTCTTATTGTTTGTATTCACCGCTGTAATGTTTATGACTTGATTATAATTGTTTTGGGTGTGCAGATATTATGTATTCAGATGTGATTTAAGAATTGTAACTGATCCATCTCTTAGCAATTCAATTTTATCAGTTGTGTCATGTTTTATTGTTATATTTTTAATTCAGAACATTTTATTAATAACCAGCTGTGCCCCGCGGTTTCACCCGCAGCGCCCCCGTTCCCGTGGGAATTTTGAGATTTTTATTCCCTATAAACCTCACGGAGCCCGAGACCTTTCCAACGAATGCAAAACCGTGGAAATCGGTTCTTGCGTTCTGGAGTTATAGCGTCAGAGAGGAAAACCCGACTAATTTTTATATTAGATTTAGTATTATGATCCGAGAAAATATCATCAGTAGCAGTTGGTAATATAACTTTAATTTTCTAATTGAACTTCTGTGCCTATGCCCCTAGGCCTTAGGCCTGTTTTACCCTACAGTTTCCTAAATCTCCTGACTGCCTTAATTAACATTATTTCCAATCTTTCCCACACTTCCTTTGTAAGCACAATAAAGTTAATTTACTATAATTATGAGAGAGTATGTTTAATGTTCTAATTTGGACTAATTTTTAAGATGAGTAGGTACCTACTAATAAAAATCTAATTTTGATATATACGCTTAAAAAAATAAACGCTCTACAACGTTTCCCATCACATCATGAACCTCATTCAATAACAAGTTCCATCATGGTCCTCAGCTGGTACTTCCGGGAGCTGTCCCGCGCGGAGGCGACGCGGCTGCTCCTCAACGAGACGGACAGCGGCGTGTTCCTCGTCAGAGACTCGCGCACCATCTCCGGGGACTATGTGCTGTGTGTCAGGTGAATACTCATTACTCTATTTTTTCTTACTTGCCTTAAAATGTGGACGAATATCGTTAATTTTTCAGCCGAAGACGATTACTACTGAAGAGGAAAAAGGTTTAAAGTGATTTTATTTCATTCTTACACTATCTCTAAACCTTTTTCCGAGTACCAGGCAACTCATTGTGCAGGTCAGCGGACTGATGAGGTTTTATTATGTGTTTCTACTGAGCAGAGAGGAGCTATGCATTCAATGGCATTTTACGCATCAGTTTTTTTAATCTTAATCATTTTCTAAATTTCAAAAACGGAATGGTATCCAAATACCACCAATTTGAATGCCACTAAAGCCCACTCATCTCCATTCCAGAGAGGACGACCGCGTGTCCCACTACATCATCAACCGCGTCATCTCCGCCGATGGCACGATCCGGTTCCGCATCGGAGACCAGCTGTTCGCCGACATGGCGGCGCTGCTGTCCTTCTACCGGCTGCACTACCTGGACACCACGCCCCTCACCAGGCCGCTGCCCAACCCGGTGCTCGAGCTGGTTGTAGCCAAGTTTGATTTTGCTGGGAAGGTTGGTACATGTGATGCTGTCTATACATATACTAATACTAGCAGCGCCCCGCGGTTTTACCCGCGTTGTACCCGTTCCCGTGGGAATTTCGGAATGAAAAGTAGCCTATAACCTTCCCGTTGAATGTGGCTATCCATTACAAAAAGAATTTTTCAAATCGGTTCAGTAGTTTCTGAGATTAGCGCGTTTAAACAAACAAACAAACAAACAAACAAAACAAACTCTTCAGCTTTATAATATTAGTATAGATAGTAAAGCTGAAGAGCTTGATTTTTTGTTTGTTTGTGTGAACGCGCTAATCTCAATTTTTGAGATCCAATCATAGCCACATTCAACGGGAAGGCTGTACGCCATTTTTCATCCCGAAATTCCCTTGGAAACTGGCACAACGCGATTAAAACCGCGGGGCGCTGCTAGTTACTATATTTGTGTAACTTTAATCTCTCCAGTCTGTTAAATATTTTTCTAATTCTATCCGAGGTGAGTAATAAAAGCGCGATATCGTCTGACCCGATATTAATTCACCTCGCATCTGGTGCGATTTAAACGCGCGTATTTTTAACTCGCGAGTAACGCAGATGCGGAATTAGACTAGTATTATGTATGATATCCATTCATCATTTTTACGCGTTCAATTCGAAGATACGATGTTTAGATTTGTCTCTGTTTATGGCGAAACGAATGCCAAGGTTTTCATACATTTGGATGTGTAATTTGTTACTCATGCTAGAAATAAATAAATACCATAGAATCAATACCCACAAATGTGTATTTACACATTAGTGTCGTTAAGCTATCGGTGCCAGTTGTTTCAATCACCAGACCATGTCGGAGGCCTTTAGGCGGTCTAAAACTGACACCAGGGTTAGCCACTAAGCTACTCGAAGTTACTTACTGAATGAATGAATGAACTGTCAAGATGGTAACATCCTTGTAACAGGAATCACCAGACTTAGTATTCAACTGTATTGTTCCAGGACTCCGACGACCTCCCGTTCCAGCGCGGGGAACACCTGATGGTGATCAAGCGCGACGAGGAGCAGTGGTGGACCGCCAAGAACAGTCAGGGCCGCGTCGGCTCCATACCCGTGCCTTACGTGCAACGGGTCAGTACATGTTGTATACTAGTATCTACACTATCGCTTCGGCTTTGCCACCCTCTGTTAGAGGGTTGAACATTATACAGATGTGACAGCTGTCACCCACCCTAAACAGTGGGATTTAAGAGCGAGCTACTATACTAAACTGAAGTCTTGCTGCCCCTAATACATTCGAATTCCTAAACCTACCCTTAACAAAATAAGAAACTTAGATCCGCTACTTAAAGAGCTACTGTATCTCTGCACTTCCATTGTTCTGATGAATATCGTATGTGTATGTGTTCCAGATGGTGGACACGGGCGGCGCGCCGGTGCGCGGCGAGGCGCTGGCGCTAGCGGAGGCGCCGCCGCACCCCGCGCAGCCGCCGCGCGCCAACAACATGCAGGTACTACTCCACCGAACTCACTCACTCACCAAATGAACTTACTCGAACTTAATTACTTACTCACCATACAATCAAAGAGTTCGCGCTCAATATCGGTTGTGGATAAGGTGGACTACGCATCCAAGATGCCTACTAGAATGGTGGCATTTCTGTCAGCGCCACCGTGCTTCGCTGGGCACGTTAAATTATTGTTAGACCATATAGAATGCCTATGGGTAGTCTAAAATCTTAGTCACCTCCAGGTTGGCCTCGACAATGATAATTTTAGTTTAGTCGCGATAAAGCGTGAGGCTCTATGCTTTCTTTCCTTTATTTATTCATACCTGAAACCATAAAGACTTATACTCATATTCCTTGTTCCCTGTCGCAGCGACAGCTGCCCGCGCTGGCGCGGGTGAAGCAAACGCGCGTGCCCAACGCGTACGACCGCACGGCGCTGCGGCTTGAGGAAGGCGATATCATTAAGGTACCACTTAGCATACCAAATCTTACCGTTACACCATGACGGAGAGCTTTAGGCAGTCTAAATACTCCAAACAAAGTTACTTGAACTTACTTTACTTATTAGTAACTGAACTTGTTCACTTATTAGTTGTCACCGCGGTTTTTTCGCAGACCAATAGATAGCGTAAGCAAGCATGTTACACGCTATCGGTATTTTCCAATAACATCGCATTTATAAATTTAAGCAAGAACTATATTTCAATAGCGACCCCCTTAATGTCGATGAAAGTCTTTTTCACCTTACCTGTGCAATATTACAATACATTATTTTCGTTGCAGGTAACAAAAATAAATATAAACGGACAGTGGGAAGGCGAGCTCAACGGCAAGGTGGGCCACTTCCCCTTCACCTACGTGGAGTTCATGGACGAAGCGCCCGCCAGCTAGACGGACCTGCCCACAGCCAATGTCACGTTACTCTCGTGCTATTTATGACATAGCTTTTGCATACTCGTCGGTTGTTTGCGGGCGATTTTACATTGTGATTCCATCTTTACTATAGGATCTTGGACTATGTTTAAAGTTATATCTCAACTGTACATGTTAAATTATCTCAACTATATATGATGTGAACAGTTGAGATATGCTTACATAAACTATCTTACTGCCTCTGAGAAGACAGTTAAGTAAGTGAGGTAATGGTTCATTGCATGTCAAAAATAGCTCTGTTTAACCACTCCTAAGGAATCGTTTGACCGCTTTGAGTATGGTTAGTGCCTTTCTATCTAAGCTCCCACCTATGAACTATGTTACGCTACGATTGGTAGATACAAAACTTGGCGGAGAGGTGTGGAAAAACACTCTAGAGAAAAGACAACCCTACAGTAAAGATTGAATATTGAAATGGGCCGTAAATAACCGTCCTGATTTATTGTACTTGGAGTTAAATCAATTTGGCTACCTGTTGTTATATCGTCATCGGTGTTTTTTGGCGGGAAAAGCCGTCGATTCGACAGGGACCGTTAAATTATTGACATTTTCTAATTAGTAAATGCAATGCAACGAATTACAGCAATATGAATAATGATGAGTAGCCCGTCTGCTAAAACGTTTGAAACAAAACAAAATAGATGATTTCTATTCGTTTATAACATAACCAAAACCTTATTTTTGCGTTACGAGTTAAAAAAATCTCGCGTAAACTAAATAGTTTACATAAAAATGTATTGAATTATGTTCTAACGACACTAACAAATGGACGAAGCATGTTGGTGAGTCTTAGTCAATATATCAAAGATTAATTCACCACAATGGTGAAGGATATTTAACTATTTTTAAATTACTTATTAATAAAAAAGTTATTAGTAATTATGGCGCCTATTTTGTATGTGGTACCACAGTGCTGCCAGATAACAGAAATTTAATGTATGATTGAATCTGGTGTTGCCAGATGACAAAAATACTGACTTATTTTATTCGCATGCATTGCGCAGCGCATTTGTATTGTTTGTGTACTAAATTATATAACTACCGTGCCAGAATGTAATCAATCAAAGAATTATCAATTTTAGTGCGTTAATAATAAGACTTATTTTTACTTGTATAAATAAATATACATATTATTAGTTGTAGTTATTGAGATTAACATTTTTTTAATATTTTCACTTTTACACTTGTTAATGGGTTATATACGATTTGTTCATAACAGCTTCTCTCTTGTCTCTACTATATGTTAAAATCAACGTTAAAACTGCAATTTAGTTTAAATAACCCTAAATATTAAACAACAATGCAATACTAATTGTATATAAATAAAAAGTATTATACTTATTAAAGTTCTTGCTAAATATTTTTATATACTTACTAAATATATTTAAGTTTAAAGGGGTATTATGTATACATCTCAATACATATGTACTTTGACCAGGTATATAGGTCCCATTGTTCCCATTTTCCAATCATTCCCACTTCATAAAAGTGGGGGAAGAAAAACCCACATTCAAAACGAATACAGTAAAATTTATACCAAAACAATTAAGCTGGACATACAGCTCAAAATATAAATAAAATGTATTACATTTTAATAAATATCCTCCTCACTGATAACTTCAGTGGGACATTACAAGCTTATACTTTACTTTTACTTTACATTGTTATAAATAAACCGGCCAAGTGCGAGTCGGACTCGCGCACGGAGTGTTCCGTACTTTAAAAAAATCACGTTTGTTGTATGCCCCTTGAATATTTGTTTTATTTTATTTTTAGTATTTGTTGTTATAGCGGCAATAGAAAATCTGTGAAAACTGTCTAGCTATCATCGTTCTTGAGATACAGCCTGATGACAGACGGACAGCGAGGTCTCAGTAATAGGGTCCCGTTTTTACCTTTCGGGTGCGGAACCCTAAAAAAGGAAAAATTCCTACTCCTACGGAAGAATCTACCCCACCCTCTTATGACTATCCTATCCCATTTGTTGTTTCCATACTGATTTACGGATTAAGTATTTGACTGTAATACTAAAAGGAATTGACTTTAAACTAACATCGAATGTTGACTGGCAGTTTACATACGATTTTGTATATTACGCCTTTTGATAAATAAATAATTAACATAATATAATAATGTTATATACTACGCCCTAATTATGATGTATACTTCAACGGCAGTCATTCGTTATGTATAAATAAATAGCCTCTCGAAACATATTGAATCATATTATGCTTTAAATTATAATATTAACACATTATAGTCATATTTTTATATTTGCAGAGGCAAACAAAAGTTATGTATGATAGTAAATGTAAGGATTAGATTTCTTTTTATATACTTTTATAGGATTATTTATTTACTTTCATATTGATTAACTACTTTATGTCCAAATCACTAAAGACTTATTTTTGTGTTTTATTGTACTAACAGGCTAGTTGCCGATAGGTTACTTTATATATAGGTTGTAATTAGTATATACTATGGAAATTCATTTATATTATATCTGTATCAAAAACTACACTAATCGCAAAGCACTAACGAGTGTCCCATCAGCAACTGGCTCTTTTAATGTTATTTTTCGTGTCCAAATTACCACATTTGATTATTATTCACTTGTATAAATAATTATCTGTTTTACTAAGTTGTATGTATTGGGTTAGTGTAATTAAAACTAGAAAGAAATTGAATATTGCTTGTATTTATTTAATTACCTTGTGGACATTATTCCCGTTTTTTCCACAAGTGGACAACGGGAAACATATTGCATTTGTTTTGTAACTTATGCCTCAGTTCTGTGGCTGTATACAGCAAGTTTGATCAGTGAGACGGGGCCTGTCAGTGACCTGTTAGGCACATTGTATACTATCTACGCCGTCACCAGGCCTGACCAATTCCAAAACCACTGGTAACCGACGCATTTATCAACTTCCTTTTTGTATACAACCGCAAATAAGACTGAACGAAATTAAATCAATATTATCTATAACTAGCTGCGCCCCGCGGTTTCACTCGCGTTGTACCCGTTCCCGCGGGAATTTCGGGATGAAAAATAGATGTTGGCCGATTCTCAGACCTACTCAATATGCTCACAAAATTTCATGAGAATCGGTCAAGCCGTTTCGGAGGAGTTCGCGAACGAACACTGTGACACGAGAATTTTATATATAAGATAAAGCATAGCTTTATAATAAAGCTCAGTTCGTTTTTTGTTTGTTTCAACGCGCTCTCTCAGTATAATCTCTCCATTCGAATAATCCTTTTTGTATTTGATAACTTTATTTAATAATGTTGTTTTTTATATTCTTTTATTACGAAATTCCCATGGGAATAGACACAACGCGGGTAAAACCGCGGAGCGCGTCTAGTTGTCATACTTCGGACTTCGGTATACATACATTACTCTTATATTTTACAAACTTCATAATACATCAGAACTTAGAACCTAGCTTATATCTAATAAGTTTCACAGAAACCATTTGAATAGAACTTACAGAACTATTTTTCTAAATTAGTCTTAATTACAATTGCTAGCAATTAATTACAACCAAAAAACAAACATTGATTACTTTAACAAATAAACATTCATTATTTTATAGTAAAAAACTTGGGACGCATTTACATAACAACATGTGAGACACAAACAAAATTGTTTACACATCAATTGACTATTAATAATAATCATCATGGAAAAAAATAACTATTCGTTCTTGTACTGATACGCGACGGCGCAAACCGTTTTGGGAAAACGATTTATAACGATAAAATATCAATCAAAGCTGCATGGCAGAATAAACAAATTACATTCATTTAACCCTCACCAAGTCTTACAACAAATTCAACTGAACAAAATAATAGTTTTATAAACATATTTCTCCCAAAACTTCCTACACTTGGTGATCATATCGTAACAGAACGCATAGTCAAAATGCACTTCATGTACTTCAATCTTGGTCGGATCTGCATTAGAAAGAAAGAAGTAAGTCTTATTTCTGTTCGTCATGAACATATTGAAATGTATGTTCGCTCTGTACTCGGGGCGGAACATGTTATTGAACATGTATTTCGACTTTGTTTCGTTGGGTTTGACATGGTGGAACTCTAGCACGTGTGTCTCGGAGACTGCGTGGGGTGTCGCCGCGAACATCGGCCAGTCGCCGCGGAGGAAAATACCTTCTTTCTCTACCTTTATTTTAAGTCTCCTTTCGACTACTGCTTTCATGTACGTGATTACGGGGTCCACTGGGAATTCAAATAGTTATTATTAGGCATGTTATACCTATGATAATTTTTTGTTGGTAAAAAGATACATTCAATTTATTGAGGCCTCATTTATATTAGACATAGATTCAAAATTACAATGGGGGTCTCATATTAATTCACTTTCGGGTAGGTTAAGTTCAGCATCTTTTGCGGTCCATAAGATTAGGCAAATAACGAATGAAGAAACGGCAAGAATTGTTTACTTTGCCTATTTTCATAGTATACTATCTTATGGTATACTATTGTGGGGAGGTGCCGCCGTGTTCAATCAATTTTTTTACTCCAAAAGAGAGCTTTTCGCGCGATTTATAAATTGGGGTCACGTGAGTCACTAAGGGAACGTTTTAAATCCAGTCGAATTCTTACCGTTCCTTCGTTATATATGTTTATTTGAAAATATAATGTATGCCCGCCGAAACTTGAGTAACCTCAAGGTGCGCGGAGATCACCACAGTTTTAATACGCGAAATAGAAATAAGCTTGCTGTTGTTAAGTCCAGGTTAGCGCGACCCGGGAAGTCTTTCATTGGTAGATGTATTCAATTTTATAATAAAATTCCCAAGGAGGTAACTGGGCTTGCTTAGTGAAGGTAAATTCAAATCGTACGTTAAAGACGTTTTATTGACTAAAGCATACTATAGCGTTACTGATTACATTGAGGACAATATGTCTGGAGTCAAATTCCTGCACCAGCAAGTCAACCTGATTTTGACATGTAATCTTACTTACTAGTATTAAATTGTTTTATTCCTTGATTTTAAAAAAATAACCAGCAGAGTTTCTTTCCCATTGTTCTCTGCTGATGTTCTTCCGAATGGGTGGTACGTTCAAAAGAGCCTCTATGGGGCCAAAACTGAATAAAAATATTTGACTTTGACTTTCATATGGGATTTTTTGTGCAACCTGGACTATTGTCAACGGAGTTCCTTCCACTTTTCTCTATATTCTGCCATCCTCTTAAGCTGTTCGTACGACACGACATCTGCTCTTTCTTTTTGTTGGTATATTTCTCCTACAACTGACCGAGTCATCAAACTAAGATATTTGTACTGATACGCGACGGCGCAAACCGTTTTGGGAAAACGATTTATAACGATAAAATATCAATCAAAGCTGCATGGCAGAATAAACAAATTACATTCATTTAACCCTCACCAAGTCTTACAACAAATTCAACTGAACAAAATAATATTTCTCCCAAAACTTCCTACACTTGATGATCATATCGTAACAGAACGCATAGTCAAAATGCACTTCATGTACTTCAATCTTGGTCGGATCTGCATTAGAAAGAAAGAAGTAAGTCTTATTTCTGTTCGTCATGAACATATTGAAATGTATGTTCGCTCTGTACTCGGGGCGGAACATGTTATTGAACATGTATTTCGACTTTGTTTCGTTGGGTTTGACATGGTGGAACTCTAGCACGTGTGTCTCGGAGACTGCGTGGGGTGTCGCCGCGAACATCGGCCAGTCGCCGCGGAGGAAAATACCTTCTTTCTCTATCTTAATTTTGAGTCTCCTTTCGACTACTGCTTTCATGTACGTGACTACGGGGTCCACTGGGAATTAAAATACTTACTATTAGGCATGTTATATGATAATGTTTTGTTGGTAAGAAATTACATTCAATTTATTGAGGCCTCATTTATATGGAATTTTTTGTGCAACCTGGACTATTGTCAACGGAGTTCCTTCCACTTATAGTGTGTAAGTAGCAATAAGTAGCAATAGATCATATATCATTATATTAATCAGAATAAATTATACTCTCAAAGAATACGGACGTTTCACTCACATTGGGTACGACCCTTATATGGCGACCCTGCCTGTGCGCGGAGACGTCGGTCCGTATAGGGAAAATGAACTTTGCCCTGTGCGATGATTAAAGTTATTTTGTAATACATCAAAATTATCACCATGGGGAAAACGTATTCAAAAGAAGAAGTGATAATAGCACAAAATGCAGCTGGAGGGAACAATAGTGCAAAAGCCGATCAGTTAATGGAGCACATCAGTACCACCAATATGCTACTGATAATTATCTGCGTGGGTTTTGGATTAGCAGTCCTGTATACACTCCTTAAACTGTATAGAAACAGTCATCGACAATGGATGCAAAGGGAAATAAACAACTTTTCTCTACGTCACTCGCTGCGCCGCCGCCCAGCAGCCCCAGCACCACTTGAAGCGGTCTAGCGACGACGACAACGACGACAAGCGGTTCTTTCTCCGATGACATGATGTGAAAGTGGGACAAATGTGATATGTTCAGTGAAATGTGTGAAATATTTAAGGACTATCGAGAGACAGTATAATAAGTTTTTGAATTAAGTACCTTGTAAGTACATAATTATACCATAAGCTACTAAAATAATAAGTAATATGGGTTCGATAACAATTAGTAATGGCCATTCGATTAAAAGAATTGCACGATCAGCTTAAATCTGTGAAAGATAATCTCATTAAGGCCGGGCCAACACGACGAACTAAACAATATAAAGACGAGAAATATTCGTTGGCTAAGTTGTTATATAAAGAATTTTGTCAAGTTATCGATTTGGTTCAAAAGGAGATTTCAGAAGGGAAATTTAAGTCTACTGATGTAGAAAATATTGGAAAATTATGTATTAGTATTAAGTCGTACTATTCAAAAATTAAGGATATTTGTTTATTAACTGAGAAAGATAAAGTGGCTGTCAATATGGAGCGTTTCGACTTAAAAACTGCCGTGTCTTTGTTACCGTTGATGAATGACGATGAAAAAGTTACAAAACAACTTATTTCTAATATAGAAATGTACGATCAAATGTTACAAGACGAAGGAAAGCATTTATTGATTACTTTTGTGTTAAAATCAAGGTTGTCCGAAAGTGCCAAACTCCGTATGGCCGAAAATTATTCATCTGTTTCAGAACTTTTGACAGACATGAAGCAACATCTTTTGTCTAAGAAATCGGACACTACCATCCAGAAAAGACTGCAACAAGCGAGGCAAAACAGGTCCAGTATCCAGGATTTCGGTAAGCAGATCGAGGAAATGTTTGTTGATTTGACTATTTCTCAAGCCAACGGCGATCAGAGTAAATATGATGTATTAAAACCCATAAACGAGAAAAATGCTATAAAAATATTTTCCGATGGCTTAAGGAATAATCGAACTAGTATTATTGTAGCGTCTAGGGATTACAAGTCATTGAAGGAAGCTGTCCAAGGAGCGATGGACGAAGAATTACACTCAGAGCCGCAGGAAGTTCAAGGACAAGTGTTTTACTACAACCGAGGACGAGGTATGTTTAATGTTAAAAATAATAGGAATTTTCATCAGAGAGGTCGACATTCACAAAGTATACGGATTTCGTCGGGAGCCCAGCATAGAGGACGAGGTACGTACTATAATAGTAACTCGTTTTCGAATCGCGACTCAAAAAATTGGACAAATGGTAGGGGACGTGATCAATTTCGCTCTCAGAACTACTACAACCGTGGCTTTAGGAGGCAAAATAATAGTCATCAGGTTAATTTAGCACAAACATCTCACGAGCCACACGACTCGAATACCAACCAAAATTCAGAAACACACAATTTGTTTTTTCGGGCATAATCATAAAAACAATCATTGTATTAATTTAAGTTCGGTTACATTGAGCGTATTAGACGCGCAATACTCATGGTTACTTGACACCGGTGCAACATTATCCGTTGTCAAGCTCGAAGTTTTGGTCAGGCATGGCATTCCATACCATAAAGAGAAGCTTAGAATAAAAGGTATAGGTGGAGAGGTTTATTCGGAAGGATATTTATTTTTAAAACTTTGTTCAGATAGTAAAGAGTTTTTGCATAAGTTTTATGTTTTTGAACATTTGCCGTGTCGTACCAGCGGTATATTAGGTTTGGATTTTTTCAAGAAATATCAATGTAGTATAGATTATGAACATAATTTATTGAAATTAAACGATGGTTTAACAAATAACGTTATACTGCCTTTAGATACAGGTGAACTAGGACTTAACTTCTTAAAGTTACCATCACGAAGTGAGTCAATTCATTACATAGATTCAGCGTTGACATGTGACAGTGTAATACATCCAAAAGAGTTAGGTGAAGGAATATTTTTGGCAAGTACTTTGGTTACCCCTACTAAGGGAAAAATTCCAATAAAAATATTAAATACTCGAGACAAAGATATACAATTAAGTTATTTTAGTATTGAACATTCAAATTTAAGAAATTATGACATCTGTAAATTTGAAAAGGATGTAAGTTATTCACTTTCCGATAGAGTTAAAAAACTGTTTTCACATTTAAATTTGGATCACTTGAGTCAAGAAGAACAAAGAAGTATAGAGAATATCTGCGCCAAATATTCAGACGTATTTTTTATCGAAGGCGATACATTAGGTGTCACAAATCTGTACGAACAGTCCATTCAAATCAAAGATAATGTAGTGCCATCGTATGTTAAACCATTTAGATTGCCTATGAGTCAAAAAAGAGAAATAAACAAACAAATAAAGCGTATGATAAAAGACGATATAATAGAGGAAAGTCAGAGTGAGTGGTCTAGTCCAGTACTCTTAGTACCTAAAAAATCAGATGGTACAGGAGAAAAGAAGTGGCGTCTTGTGATAGACTATAGGAAGTTGAATGAAAGAATTAAGGATGATAAGTTTCCGTTACCGAGCATAATAGAAATATTGGATTCATTATACGGTGCAGTTTATTTTTCTCATCTTGATTTAAGTCAAAGTTATTATCAATTAGAGCTAGATAAAGCTAGTAGAAAATACACCGCATTTACCACTGATAAGCAATATCAGATGAAAAGACTTCCAATGGGTCTTAAGACTTCTCCTAGTTCATTTAGTAGGCTAATGACGATTGCTATGTCTGGTTTGAATTATATTCAATGTTTAGTGTATTTAGATGATTTAATTTGTATAGGAAGGAACTTAGAGGAACACAATAAAAATCTTATAGACATATTAGAACGGTTGCGGAAGGTTAATCTAAAATTAAATCCAGATAAATGTCAATTTCTCAAAAAAGAATTATTATATTTAGGACACGTAGTTTCGGCAGATGGTATTAAACCAGATCCAGAAAAAATAAAAGTTATTCAAAATTACCCCAAACCCAAAAATTCTGATGACGTTAGACGTTTTGTTGCTTTCGCAAATTATTACAGACGATTCATTTATTTCATTTATTTTCATTTATTCATTTCAAATGTAATTACATTATATTTCGCTCAGTTATCGAGACATCACCTCCCATACTAGTGTAAACTGTGTCACGGAAAGGTGATACCTCTCAAACCGAGCAACAATAAAATATAGCTTACATTCTACTTTACATACATACCTTACAAACTAACATATATACATTTATACTTATAATTATGCCTAATATATTAGTCAGGGATTTTTTTCGTAAATGCTTCCCTGAAGCGACGATATACCACTCCTGCGGGCCAAAAGTCGGGAGAGAAGAACATTGCCTTGTGCTTCACAGGCACTTGAAGCACATACGACTTGAATGTCGTATCCCTCGTTGACTCCAGGCGCCGCAGGTTGAGCCGTATAGATTCCTTTGTCCAAAAACAGACTCTCTGCTGCACATATTTCAAGACTTCTTCGCCTGCGGTGTTAGAGTCTAATCTTGATATGTACAGCGAAACGGTAGGCTCCACAACACGGAGAGTGACCTCTGTTGCTGTAGCGGCGGCGGTACCACGTTGGTTGCGAGACGGCTTTGGTCGACGTTTTTCCACCAGGGTGAAGCCGTCCACGTCGACTTTTCTCGCTCTGTATCCCTTCGGCGCAACCACACAGTTTTCCTCAGCAGTGGACACCTGCCGAGGCTTAGGTAGTGGCTGGCGGAACGCTTGCGCATAACTCTTCTTTTGCTTGAGGACACGTGGAGCAGTCGAAGGCGCAACAGGCACGGGTGTCGGTTTAGGAGCCGGGGGGGCCGACGTCATCTGGCCCGGGCGGTCATTCACCTGTGCATCGGTATTGTCCGCGTTAAAAATGCTGACCGGCGAATTACGGTCATTCTTTGCACCGCGTCGCACGGTCACGTTGCGTGCTGACTGCGGTGATATCGACGTCACTGGCTTATTTTCATTCATACCAAAATTTGCCGAAATAACTATACCTTTAAATAAACTTTGTCGAAAGAACAGTATATTTGAATGGTCGAATAAATGTGAAGAATCATTTCGAAGATTACAGCAATCACTTATCAAACCACCAATATTGCAATACCCTGATTTTTCGGAAAATAGCGAATTTATACTCTATACAGACGCGTCGGGTTTCGCAATTGGATCAGTTTTGTGCAATAAAGATAACTTGCCAGTAGCATATGCCAGTCGTTCATTAAATAAAGCCGAATTAAACTACCCAACAATTGAAAAAGAGCTATTAGCTATGGTGTGGTCTGTAAAACATTTCAGACCATATCTGTTTGGGAAAAAATTTAAATTCATGACGGATCATAAACCGCTAATTTATCTTTTTAGTATTAATAATCCTTCAAGTAGATTAATGAAATTTAGATTGGTGATGGAAGAATATGACTATACAATTGAATATATAAGAGGGAAAGATAACTGTGCGGCAGATGCCTTGTCGCGTATAGTAGTAACTTCAGATGATCTGAAAGATATGAGTATGAAAGTAGTAAATGTCATGACACGAAGTATGGCTAGGAAAGAGAAAGCGTTAGAAGGTGACAAGGACTTGGTCGATAATATTTTGACAGATCAACGGCTTGATCAACCGAAGATCATTGAAATACTTAAAAAACCAGGAAATTGTGTGGAGTTAGTAGTATTTCACAGAAAGAAAAGAATAAAAACTGATGCGAATACCGTTCAGAGCGATAGTTTCGCGTATGTTCCAAGAGACTCGATAATTTATATTAATCCGGATTCTCGATCATGTTTGACGCGAGCCGCATTCATGAGGGAGTTCGTATTATTTTGTGAAAGAATAAATGTTAACGAGATATATGTAATAAAAAATGATGCTAATAAAGAATATATAAAATGGATAATAAATGAAATAAAAAGTGATAATTATACTGGGCCCAGAGTATATGTTCTTAATGATAATATAGTTAAAATACTAAAAGAAGATGATAAAAGAGTTGTACTTAATGACTTCCACATACTTCCAAGTAGTGGACATGCCGGCATGAGGAGAATGTTAAATAATATTAAAAGATATTACTATTGGACAAATATGGATAAGGATGTAAGAGAGTTCGTCAAGAAATGCGATAAGTGTCAAAGACAGAAGCATTCCTTGCGTACTAAAGAACCTATGACAATAACGACTACTGCAGAGTCGGCTTTAGATAAGATATTTTTAGATATTGTAGGACCCCTAGATAAAGACTATTATAACAACTCATATATCCTAACACTTCAGTGTGAATTAAGTAAGTATGTAGAAGCATATCCACTAGAATCTAAAGATAGTGTAAGTGTAGCTAAGGTCTTTGTAGAAAACTTTATTTTAAGATATGGAATACCCAGTGAAATAGCCACTGACAGAGGAACAGAATTCATCTCAACAACTATGAAAGAGGTTTGTAAATTATTATCTATTAATCAAATTTCTTCCACAGCTTATCATCATGAATCAATTGGTTCTTTAGAGAATTCCCACAAATCTCTAAATGCTTTTCTCCGAATTTCATGTAATAATGATCCTAGATATTGGAGTAAATGGCTTCCATTTTGGTCATTTGCTTACAATACTACAGTTCACTCCGAAACTAAATATACTCCATATGAACTTGTATTTGGCAAACGTTGTAGACTACCTAGTAATTTAATCAATAGTCATATAGAGCCATTATATAATAGCGATAATTACCCTTTAGAACTTAAGTATAGATTACAAAAAAGCCAAGCTGATGCCAATCAAAATTTATTAAAAAGTAAGGAAAATAGAAAATGTAATTATGATTCATATTTGAAACCTGTAACCTACAAAAAGGGAGATTTATTACTAGTTAAAAATGAAACAAATAAAAAATTTGACAATGTTTATCTAGGACCTTATAAAGTTGTATCAGATGTATCACCCAATGTCAAAATATTAAAAGATAATGTAGAGATTCTTGTACACAAGAATAGAACTAAGCCCTATTATATGTAAGGAAAAAAAAAAAAAAAAAAAAAAAACATTGCTTTTTTTTTTTTTAATTTTTGGAAGGGTCATATAGTGTGTAAGTAGCAATAAGTAGCAATAGATCATATATCATTATATTAATCAGAATAAATTATACTCTCAAAGAATACGGACGTTTCACTCACATTGGGTACGACCCTTATACACTTTTCTCTATATTCTGCCATCCTCTTAAGCTGTTCGTACGACACGACATTTGCTCTTTCTTTTTGTTGGTATATTTCTCCTACAACTGACCGAGTCATCAAACTAAGATACAGAAGTGCCTTACCATTATGATTGTAGGTAGGCGGCGCCAGGATATTCCTGACAACGTCTCTGTCAAGCTCGGAGAAGGCCGCGCGGCTGGCCAGCATCCCGTCCAGCCGGCCGCCGCGTAACCGCCGCGCATACGCCGCGTCGGCCATGCTGTGCTCCCGCGCCGCCGCGCACATCTCCTGCGTGAGCACGGCGCCACTTTTGTGCACGAACTCGTCGATAGACGGCGCGGACACGCCGCGCGCTTCACCTGACAGGACCAGTAATCTAGAGCAACAATTTATTAGAAGACTATGGCTGATAGATAATCTATAATTATTAAAAATGTACGGACAAGACTCCTTTCCTTAATAATGTAAGATCATTCTACATAATTTGCAGTGGGTAAGAATGGACTGAATTATTTAACTTTTTTCCTCACCAGTAGAAAACGTCTTCGGCTGGAAAATCGACCACATTTTAGTCTCGTAAGAAAAAGTAGAGTGTACCTTTGGACACAAGCCTCTTCCAGGTCGAGCGGTGGCGCGGCCTTGTGCAGGTGCAGCAGCGCGGCGAGGCGGTGCTCGCAGCCCCCCTCGCCCTCGCCGCACGAGCAGCGCAGCGCTCCGCCCGCGCACCGCACGATGGCGGAGCCCACACGCAGCGCCGACCCCCACGCACGCACCGAAGGGATACTGCAATACACGTTAGATTTAAATCGATTCGAAGCGAGAGCGGGGATAATGCTAACTAATTTTAAGTACTTTACAGACTGGAAATAACCTATCCCGATCAGTGTGTACCTAGGATAATACATCGTCCGGCCATATGTCACTAGTATTCGCAATGTTCATGTAGATTCATCGTTGCGGGTCATGTTGAGACACGTTAAGAAATAGGTTGTACCTATTGTATCCCGCCCGGCATTTAATAATAACATATTGTCCAAAAATCTATAACAGAATGCAAATCAACAATAGAACAGAAACACTGGCCCATGTGTAGTTTCTAAACATACTTCGTGCTTACATACCTACTTCATTACCTCTTTTCATTCGTAAGACAATTTTATCCCGTCCCGCGCGCTGACCCCTTCACCTTCTAAATGCCTAAAATGCACGCAAGTTTTTATCGGAAAAAAGTTTTACGTGACGTCATGAGAAAAACCAATTTTACGGGATTATGATATAATTATATGTTATAAATTATATATCACTGTTTTCGTTGTAAAATTTTCTAATAGCTTATGCCCTCTAAATAGTTTCAAAAAACTTACATGATACCGAAATTATTTAATTATTTTTAAAGTTCATGATTTCGAGTCAAAATCGTGACACATTTGCATTATTTTTTCACTTCACAAAAGATATTTACTAAAACCAACACTTTAACTCTGTAGCATAGGTATTTATGCATAATTACATGTATTTAGATCACTATCTAACACAATAATTACATCACAAACCGGTTTACAAACTAAAACAAAACACGGCAGCCATTACAAGCGACCGCCGGTCACGCGTCACTCTAGAATAGCCGAGAAAGTACCGTTCGCAAAAAAAATCTTTGCTTATTTTTATGATTTTTATTTTTGTTGATTTCATAGTACCGTTTTACTTGTGGTGGATTGCAATTATTTTTAGTATTATAAAAATTAGGTACCTACCTACTTTCTACTTCAAGAAGTTACCTACGGAAATATTTAATACAAAGTAATACTGTTTGATAAAAAAGATTGTAAAATAATGTTTGTTGGAATATAGTACTACCTACTTATAATATGTTCTACATAGAAACTCATGATCATCATCAGTCGAAAAAAAATACACTGCTGGATATAATAATCTCCAAGAAAGTCTCACTACGCTAAACATAATTACCATTCGTCATAACTCCCTCCCTCCCCCCCGACGAGGTTGGATACAATTTGTTTACACTCCGCGTATTTTTATTCGTAAAATTAGAAATGTCCACCAAAAACGTTGACATTGCAGTCCGTGAACTCACTAAAACGGTACTCGCGTTAGATAACAAGGTGTCAACACTAGTGAAGCTGATAACGGATCAAAACTGTGCAATAAAAAAATTGGCTAGTCTTTGTGATAAGGATGTTGCTACAGCCATTGTTGCAGATATTGGAGCCGAAGAGGGTACCAAGCAACCGCCATCAGCTGTTCGGCCAGTACGTGAGGCCCACGTTCGAGCGATTTCGGCACTTACTGTCAACTCTCGTAAGGGTAAAGAAGGACGCAAGATGTCTCCGGCCGTACCTCCGCCTGCGGAAGCAAACAAGCTTCGTGTGCCGACGGACGACGACTGCGTACGAGCATCAACGAGTCATAGCGCCCCGACCACTCCATCGAGTGCAGCGTCATCATCACGCACACAGTTGAGTTGCAGCCTCCAGTCATCGTACCGCACCCAGCGCGGCCGGTCGCCCCCGATGCGCAACGCTCACGGCAGCCCACCGCTTCGTGTCCGAGGACTGTTGATGCGCTTATGCCTCCACAGCTAGGTACAGCTGCTGACTATGTGAAGGATTCTGAGTGGTCTGAAGTGAAACGTCGTAATTCTCGTCGCTCACCGCCTGCCAACATTATACGAGGTACTGCTATTCCTGACTCAGCCGCATGCACTCTAATGGCTGCTGAGCGTGCATCTTTACTATGTAAACATAGGTACTACTGTAGATCAAGTGAGGGCCCATTTAGATATATTTGTCCCGGTAGTAACTGCACTGTGGATGCATTGAAATCTCGGGGAGACTACACTTCGTTTAAGCTCACTATACCAGCCAAGCATATTTAATGTATCCACCTTCACAAATAAATGCTTAAGTTTTTGTTCCCAAATTTGATTTTATGTTTATTTTTTATTAGATTTTACTATTGTGTTGGTGTTTATATCTCAAATGTAAAATGTTAATGTGTTGTCCTAATTTGACTATGTATTTTATCTTTGTTTACTTTTATGTGTATTGTGCTGGCTTTCTGTACGTTTTGGCTATGCTGTAAGTACAGTCAGTAATTCAATGTAAATAAATAAATAACCTGGGGAACGGAGGGTGGGGGGAGGGGTAACTTATGTTTTATGTAACACAAAAAAACAAACGACAAATACAAAAAACAATATATTTATAAAAAATAATAAAGTACCTATAGTTTTCCTTTCATGAGAACATAATGTTGCAGGTTTTCAAAAAACACAAAAAAAATACTTTTAGACATTGCCTAAATTCTTCCATGAGAACATAATGGTACAGGTTTTCAAAAAATACTTTTAGACATTGCCTAAATTCTTCCATGAGAACATAATGGTACAGGTTTTCAAACAATACTTTTAGGCATTGCCTAAATTCTTTCATGAGAACATAATGGTACAGTTAATGTCATTATTATTTATTTAAACGGGAACTTACGCACGACGGAGACTACTGTCGAGAGTTCCTCGACACGTTTCGGCCACATACGGTGGCCTTCATCAGGAGGTGGGTGAAGCGCTCGCGACAGCGTCTCTCCCCGCACACTCGCACGAGTCGAGGAACTCTCGACAGTAGTCTCTGTCGTACGTAAGTTCCCGTTTAAATAAATAATAATAATGGTACAGGTTTTCAAAATACACAAAAAAAAAACAGAAAACACTACAAAAACTGTACAAAAAACACTAATTACACAAAAAAAAAACTTAACTAGAAGAGCCAGAAAAAGCTGACAGAATATAATACATGGTATCTATCGGGAATGGTGAAAGCGATAAATAAAGCCAAAGTAAAAAGGCTATTAATATGTCTATGGGTTGATCGCGTTCATATCAAAATGAATATTTAATCATCATCGTTTAGTCCTTACTGCTGTACATAAGACTTCCATAGTGTATAAAAAAAAAACCCTTGCCCAAGTACCCCGAGAACTCTGCCTAATACTGACGGTTACATATGTGTAAATATCTGGCACGTACAAATATGTACCGAGTAACAATTGTCCTATTTATCAAAAGAACATCAATTACTTAACAACATTGCACAAAAATGGTAAGCCCCTCAACAAATCACCCATCATTCACACATCATTCACGCCCAACAAATCAGCTTCATACCTCAATGCGCCTTTGTGCGCTCGCGTGGTTCTCGTCCTTTGAGGTTTACTGAACTATGCCATTCAGCCCAGCAAACATCAAAGCACAAGAATACGCCACATGTGACACATTGTGAATGAACCATTTTGTTGATGCTCTGCCGAAAACAAACAACACAACGTTTTCGGCTGTTTCTGCCAGTGTCGTACTTGGGAACATGCACCACATTTCTTCTCAGCCTCATGAGTTCCTGTACAGGCTGGACAACCTCCGGAAGACAAGCGCGATGCTTGACCACCAAAGATTTGGCCAAACTGTACCGAAACTCGCGATGCGTCATTGAAGCTTTCTTTTGCCGCTTCAAGGAACTGACGAACATAACGTAAGCATTATGTATGCTTACGTTCAGCAGCCTCTTGAATATCTTTACATACCATTTCAGACCTCTCTTGCGCTCTAACAGATACATTGAGAGTTTTTGATCTTTCAGATCAACCCCTCCCATGGTTTTGTTGTAGTCCCTGACACTAATCGGTTTCACTAGCACCTTACCTGTCCTCGATCCAACGTAGGTATCATCGTTGTGATAGGTGGATATGATAGTCACCAATTTGGAGTCTTTCCATGCTACCACGGAAACGTCTCCACAGTGACGAGCTATCATAGTACCCTTAGCCACATTCTTTGGTATCTTCGCGATGTCATTGGGCACGTGCCTACGGTTTGGACGCAATGTTCCTAAGCAATCGAATCCCAAACTCTTGAGATACCGTGCCAACGATGGACAATTATAATAATTATCCATGGTAACACAGTGCCCTCGATTTTCGAGACCTTTCAATAAATCAAGTACTACTAGAGTACTCTTGCCACCCAAATCAGTACTAGGCGCGACAGTGGCTGAGTTCTTCCCCGTATAAATTTCAAATTTATACATATACCCGGTACTTGACTCGCAAAGCTCAAACGACTTTATGCCGAATCGAGCAACCTTTGTCCTTATTGCCTGGATCCAGGACAAGCGACCCTTGAATAAGGTCAAAGACTCATCGATAGAGATTTCGCGAGCCAAGTTATACAGGGTTGAAAATTTTGAATTTAAATGCCTAATGACAGGTCCTAATTTCGCTAGTTTTGGTGACAGCCCTTCTTCATTTCGCATACAATTATTGTCTGCGAAATGAAGAAACTTATTCAACAAAACATAGCGTTGGTAGGTCATGATTTTCTTGAACTTGGGCATTGCAAGAAAATTATCTGATCGCCAATATTCATTTTGCGATGTACGTGAATCAATACCCATGTACATAATAACGGCAAAGAGCACAAATATCTCGTCTGCATCTGTGGGTGCCCACTTATGTAGACGAGATGATGGCTTCAGTTCTCCTTTGGCTTTCAAACTGTCGATCGTTTGCTTGGCGTACCTATTAGTTTCCTGGGCGACATGCTCTATTATTTCTTTATCCCAGATATCTACAAAGCAATCATAGGGCGTGTCGTAGTCTTTGATAGATCCAGGAGAATTACCAGAAAAAAATTCCGGGATGCCCCCAAACGTATCAAAGTCTTCTTGCCATGTAAAACTAGAAGATATGCCATTCATACGATCGGCTTCATCATCCATCGCCCTCTCAATACCATTTATTACCTCCCGAACAGATTCTTCTAGATCCTCGTCATCAGGAATATCCCTACTACTGCCAGTCTCCACGGCAGTGGTTTCGATGGAGGGTTCGTCGAACTCGTCGTCGAACTCGCTATCTAAATCACTACCGTAAGCAACTAAACTCCTAGTTACTGGCATGGGTGTTGCCGTTACTCTTGAAGATAACGGACGAACACCAGCCTCTGCAGAGCAAATGTTCGGCATGCTTTCAGCGATGCTAGCATTCAGATCGTGATCGTAAACACTAACACCACCCGAAGCGCTGTCCAAGCATTCAACTGCAGCAGTACTAGGCGTAAGTGGCTTCGGAAAGGAATATTCCAGAGCCTCCGTGTCCCTCCCAAGTCCCAACCAGCGCTTGACATGGCCCGGGTCAGCCGCCATGGTATCCTGCGCCTCCATCCTGTCAGACACATCCAACGCCTCCAGGAGCTCGTTGTCGTGTACACTGCAACAATACGTCAAGTCACAAAAAACAGCCTAACAACAAGCCTACCAAACCTACTCATCAAAGGGAAATAAACTAACCATAGTGGAGGATGTACCATGGGAAGTACCCGAAATCCCGGCACCTCCACCGTAAGTACCTTCCAGACTGGAAATAACCTATCCCGATCATTCGATGCATTAAAAGTTGCAGTGTGTACCTAGGATAATACAACGCCCGGCCATATGTCGCTAGTTGGCGCAATATTGATATAGATTCATCGCTGCGGGTCATGTGAAGACACATTAAGAAATAGATTGAACCTATTGTATCCCGCCCGGCGTTTAATAATAACATTTTCCGAAAATCGATAACAGAATGCAAACCAAAAATAGAACAGAAACACTGGCCGAAGTGTAGTTTCTAAACATACTTCGTGCTTACATACTTTATTACCTCTTTTCATTCGTAGGACAATTTTAATAGATTTTAGCTCTTCGCAAAGTCGGCATCGGTTGTTTCATCGTCAGACCATGTAAGAGGCCATCACGCGGCCTAAAAACTCCTGCACTAGGTTTGATCACTGACCTACTCAGAATTACTTAGTTATCTACACTAATATTATAAAGAATTAAAATTTGTAAGTTTGTTTGTTTGTATGTTCGAAGTAATCTCGGGAATTATCAGTCCGATTTGAATAATTATTTTTGTAATAGATAGCCACATTCAACGGGAAGGTTATAGGCTATTTTTCATCCCGAAATTCCCACGGGGACGGGTACAGCGCGGGTAAAACCGCGGGGCGCTAGTTTAGTATAAACTTTTGGAATAAACATATAAAATAAAAGAGACAAAATATACGTACGCATTGTCCCTTAACTTCGCTATCCTTTCCAGCGTATAACTTTTGTCCTTGGCAAAGAACTCCGCCACATCGTATATATTCACTTGCGGGAACTTGGCTTTGCCTGTCTTGGTGCCACCGCCTGAGTATACTGCCTTCAGTAAACTGGATGGGTCAACCTTTTTTTTGTCTTTTTTTATTATGATTAACTTATTAACTTTTTCTCTACCTTCATTGGTTTGTTTTGTATCTTTTTCCTGTACTTTTTCTCTACCTTCATTGGTTTGTTTTGTATCTTTTTCCTGTACTTTTTCTCTACCTTCATTGGTTTGTTTTGTATCTTTTTCCTGTACTTTTTCTCTACCTTCATTGGTTTGTTTTGTATCTTTTTCCTGTACTTTTTCTCTACCTTCATTGGTTTGTTTTGTATCTTTTTCCTGTACTTTTTCTCTACCTTCATTGGTTTGTTTTGTATCTTTTTCCTGTACTTTTTCTCTACCTTCATTGGTTTGTTTTGTATCTTTTTCCTGTACTTTTTCTCTACCTTCATTGATTTGTTTTGTATCTTTTTCCTGTACTTTTTCTCTACCTTCATTGGTTTGTTTTGTATCTTTTTCCTGTACTTTTTCTCTACCTTCATTGGTTTGTTTTGTATCTTTTTCCTGTACTTTTTCTCTACCTTCATTGGTTTGTTTTGTATCTTTTTCCTGTACTTTTTCTCTACCTTCATTGGTTTGTTTTGTATCTTTTTCCTGTACTTTTTCTCTACCTTCATTGGTTTGTTTTGTATCTTTTTCCTGTACTTTTTCTCTACCTTCATTGGTTTGTTTTGTATCTTTTTCCTGTACTTTTTCTCTACCTTCATTGGTTTGTTTTGTATCTTTTTCCTGTACTTTTTCTCTACCTTCATTGGTTTGTTTTGTATCTTTTTCCTGTACTTTTTCTCTACCTTCATTGGTTTGTTTTGTATCTTTTTCCTGTACTTTTTCTCTACCTTCATTGGTTTGTTTTGTATCTGTTTCCTGTATTATTAACCTTGACTTGACGTTGATTCCATTAATAAGATATTGAGGTACAACTACTTTTATGGATTCATCTACAATAGGTAATTCTTCTCCTATAATGTGCTTCTGTATTAGATCTTCAATATCATTACCATCGTCTAGAGACTCTTCACTTTGTTTCTCTTCTGTTGCTATAACTTCAGTATTTATTTCTCGTACGTCTGTAATGTAAGTGTGTGTTGATAATAGTGTCTATACCAGGGACCGGAAAACCCCTTTTCGTGATTAAGCCGATTATGAGGGAAACCCTATCATAAGCTTACCGTGTGATATGGTTACCCTATCGATAGAGTTACCGTTAGAAGGGGTAACCCTCTTGAATAAAATTAACTGCTTTTATTGCACTTACCATATCCAAAA
Source organism: Cyclophora punctaria (assembly GCA_951394245.1). Lineage (NCBI taxonomy): Eukaryota > Metazoa > Arthropoda > Insecta > Lepidoptera > Geometridae > Cyclophora > Cyclophora punctaria. The sequence goes on from OX596188.1 coordinate 771,760, forward strand.
AGGTTTTTGTAGTACTATTTTAAGCGCTTACCGACTAATAAGGATACCCTATTGTCTTCTGTCTCGTTCCCGCATATTAAAATGATTTCTCCTGACATGCCTCTTTTTCGGATGTGGAAACGAATGTCTCGATGAATATTTTATCCCCAATTTCCCACTTGAAATTTTGATTGTGTATATTCCTGCGGGAGACACGCAATGTTTTATCCCGATTTTCCTATATTAAATCTTGATTACCCGAAGCGAAGCGAGGGCGGGTCGCTAGTTACATAGCATAAAATAAAGTCGCGTCTGTTTGTCTGTATGCTTAAATCATCATCATCACTACATAGTATAAAACAAAGTCGCGTCTGTCTGTTTGTCTGTTTGTCTGTATGCTTAAATCTTTAAAATTACGCAACGGATTTTGATGCGGTTTTTTGTAATAGGTAGAGTGATTCAAGAGCAAGGTTTTTATGTAAAAAAAATCCCGAAATTCCCACGGGAACGGGCACAACGCGGGTAAAACCGCGGGGCGCTGCTTACAAAATAATAATGCTCGATGGCGGGTATCTTATGGCTACTGACTGTTTCGTGCGGTCAAAGCGCGCGGGGATATACCTACCTACGAACTACGAACGACGAAGACGCGCTATGTAGGTATTATCCCGAATTCTTCCTCACATGAAATCTTGATTGTGTATACATATATACTCGCGCGAGACATGTAATATTTTATCCCCAATTTCCCACTTGAAATTTTGATTGTGTATATTCCTACGGGAGACACGCAATGTTTTATCCCGATTTTCCTTCATGAAATCTTGATTACCCGAAGCGAAGCGAGGGCGGGTCGCTAGTCTTATAATAAAATACTAGCTATTATTCCGCGTTATCCCATTCCCATTCCCATGGGAATATCGGGATAAAAAGTAGCCTATGTCCTTTTCCAAGCTCTGAAATATTTGTGTACTAAATTTAATTAAAATCCATTCAGTAGTTTTGCCGTTTTCGCTTTCTATACTTATATTATAAAAAGCGGAAAGGTTTGTTTGTAAGCGCTTAAAAATATTTTCTGCTTAGGTATTATAGGTAAGTTCAGTGCATAGGTTATAGGCTTCTTTTTATCCCGAATTTCCCACGGGAAATCTCCATAAACCGAAGCGACGCGAGAGCGCACGGCTAGTAATCAATAAATCCATGAACATTTTACGAAATGGGTAGGTAGGTACCTAACGTGTTATGGTTACGATTTATGCACCGTTTTAAAACGACTGTTATAGTTGACTAGCAGCGCCCCGCGGTTTTACCCGCATAGTTCCTGTTCCCAGGTCACAATCTATCTTTGTGCCAAGTTTCATTCATATCGGTCCAGTGGTTCAGCAAATTGTAAAACATAACATAACATAAACAACAACAAACAAAATGCACTGTGTCCGCTACGCGGTCAAACTCAAAGCGCGGCGATTAGTCTTGACTTGAACCGATTGAAAAGTACCTATACGACCAATAATGAACTTTAATGCAAATGCTTTAAAACTCGTTTTTACATGACGGAGCAATGTTTTGAAGTACGTTGTCCGCGTGGCGAGGAGTGGGGAGGCCTAGTATTGGTAACCGTTAATGCAATAATATGTCTAATATTGTAGACATAGGGCTTTAAATGGCTTGTGCGCATTAAAAATACCCCATTGTTATAGGGTTAGTTCATTAGGGTATTTGGTTGTGGTAAGTTTTACCACGATTAACTGTATCAGCTTGGTTACCCTTTCGATGCGGTAAGTCGAAGAAATGCTTACCGTATTGATAGGGTGTGTGAAAAGAAGTCCATGAAATACCCTATTTAAAACCCCTTTTAGGGTAAGCGGTTCCGGTCCCTGGTCTATACCAATAATAATATAAAGAAGTTGAAGGGTTTCATGATTTTTTTTTGTTAATTTGATCCATTCTAATCTATGGAATAGTTAGACCATGTTGGAGGCCTTTATGCGGTCTAAAGACTCCGACACCTGGGTCCTAGTCGAAATGAACGAATGAATGAATACTGAACACTCACCACCATCAAACCGTTCCTCCTCAGCTTCAAACTTCAGCACTACAGGGTCCAGAGTCGCAGCGTCTTCATAAATGAACTCAGTCTGGTCTACGGTGTCCTCATCACTATAGATTTCCTTCTTCACTACAGTCTCTGTGGACAGTCAGATTATGAGACAGAGAAATTTGATACTTAATTAGAACTTAAGGCAAACGTCCAGGGCATCTTCCACGTCTGAGGGTTTTAGAGACATACAGAAAGTGATAGTGAGAAGTGGGGGGTTGCAAATAACAGGAGCCTGGAGTTCCTGAGGGTCTGAGTCCGGCCCTGATGATGATACAAAGTTTTGAAGATGTTGGCATATTATTATGGTGAAGGTAGGGTTTTATCAAAGTAATCATGGAAGTAATGTCCTTCATCAACTTAATGCTACCTACCCCCACCGGGGGGCTGTGTTGTACCCACCCCGGGGGATGTGTTGAGGAGTAAGGAGTGAGGTAATTAAATCAAATCTACCAATAGAACAACAACAAATCTGTTAATTTAATCTATGCAATTCTATTGGTTGATTTTCATAGTCCTGACACTTGAGGAAATGAGTCTAAAAACATAATCAATAAAGAAAATATTTATTCAGTTTACAATCTAATAAATGTTTATCTGTTCACAGGGCAATGCACATTCTCGACATGTCGCCTACTGTTCCCATCGCCTCTTGAGGTTGTCTCTGAGTAGCTTCATTTTTCTTTAACTTCTTGCAGTTTATCTTACTTGCGTCTTGCGGCTGCAGCCTTTCAATTTACGACTTGTCTCTCGACTCGATAATTCTAACCTCAAAAAAAGGGTGTCTTGATTTGTTATAAATGTAGCTGAACGGAGTCACATACCATTTTAGAATATATTAAATAAAACAAACACTTACGTCAAAATTATCTTCACTGAAATAAATAGGAGAATAGACTTGTTTCCACTAAGAATGAATCGGATGGCTTTTAGTTTCTAATGATTAACCATGATAATTAGTTACTAAGCAAAGTTTTTTATTTACTAATTATTAGTAAATAAAAAACTTTGCTACAAAAATAATAAAAGATTAATAATATTTTTGGAAATTAATATCGACGAAATGAGGCGTTTAATCACGTGACATTAAACACCAATCAGAGAAGCGTGATGTCACACCTCGGATAAAACTACGTTGTAGCTATCATTTTCGTATAAAGTGAACAGTTTATTACAAGTTTGCCCCAATTGTTGATTAAATGATGGATAGTTCATTTAATAATTTTATTAAAACAATAAATGATGTTTGGGAATATTGACTTCATTAAATAAATCAATTAAATAGTAACACTTGCTTGGAACACCAATGTACAGACGAGGCCTTTTCTCTATTTTTTTAATCACATTCATTAAAGGTCACTATTGCTTCTACAATAAACTTACTATTGTCAGAAGAGGATTTAACTTGCAAAGAATGCACAGGTGAGCAACTGGTGGTACATAGATGTAGATAGTACATAATATGTACTATTTATATTATAAATAAATGTCACTATTGGACTGTTTTGTTTCATTAGACATATTTCTTGTAGTTTTGCTGAGACCGGACATAGAAGGACTTGAATTTATAATGGTTTCTGATTTTAACGGGGATGTGGAGGATTCTATTGTTTTAATTGTAGTCTGGACAGCTTTACTTCTGAATATGTGTGTTATTAATACTTCAGATTTATTTGCTGTTAGTTCACATAAAGTTTCAGGTGTTTCAGGTACATTATCTACAACTATTTGAAACTCTGGAATATAAACAATATTATGCTCATAATAATAACAATAACCGCATACTTGTTTCAAACTGCAATCTGTTTGTTTTGTTTGATACCTACCTGAACTTGTATTAGCAGTATCCTGAACAGATGTCCGTGGGTTACTTTGTTCTGGTTCATTCAAACAATCTGCGATTATGGACATCCTTCGTTTTTTCAACATGTATGGTCGTTCCTTATAGCTGCACGTCCGTTTCCTTCTATCTTCTTGGCATTCGAACTTCGTTGGTATACAACCTGGTTTCATGCGCACTTGAGAAACTTTCCCCATAACATGATACTCTGTATAATTAATCATATCGTTTGGCAACTAAAAATATAAAAAGAGTATGAATTATTACATTTTACTGTTACTGTTACTGTTAGCCTCTAAATCCCATTGTTGGGCAAAGACCTCCCCCCATTTCCGCCACTCTTCTCGATTATAAAACGATTACTACATTTTATAAAACGGAAATAATATTTTAGCTCAAATAAATCATAAAACCCTATTCAAGTCATAACATTTTATAGGTTATGTGTGGTATATAATATATACCACACATATTACCTATATAATATTATTATATATATAATATTATTATATTTGCTAAATTCTTTTCTTTTACTGTACATTTATAAATAGATATATCAAGTTGTATTTAATACTTACATCAAAATGATCTTCACAAAAATGAATTGTGGATTTAGTTGATAAAGTAAGAGCATCTTGCCTCCTTGCCATTTTTAACCACTTTCTTCGTATTTTTTCATTGTGTGGAACGTTTATGAATAATTTGTCTTGCGTTTTATTCGTTGTACTTTTACATTGAGGCACTATACAGTATTTATTATACGAGGAATTCATTATTTAATAAAAAACACACGACTTTCATACACAAACACGGCTGTTCGCACCTGTGACGCACTGACTAGGCATGTCGATCTGAAATCGATTAATCGAAAAATCGATTATTTAGAGTAAAATAATCGATTTTTTAGATCGATTTGGAATGCTACATCGATTCGATGAATCGATGCATGAACCCCTCGAATCGGACCGATTCAATTAAATTCAAGAACTAGCAATATAATTCCTAAATTGGCTACGATATTTTAGTCTTTCTATATATTGCTGTTGTCGGAACGCATTGATAATTTGAACGGATAAAATAAATATCTATGAACGCATTTAAATGTCAGACTGACATTCAAATGCGTTCATAAATATTTATTCTGACATTGTCAGTATAGAAGATGGCGTTACTTACTAATAAAAATAAAAAAAGTTGTCACTACTGTCACTGTTACTCTAACCTATTCATTCTGTCACTGTCTGTCTGTGCAGCCTGTGCAGTAAATTTATTTTATTTATCAAACATATTTTATAGTTAATAGTATGAGTAAATATTATATTTTAAGATAACGAAATAAACAGTATTGTGTGTGTTTGTGTAGCATTCCTATAATTTGATAAATAGTGAGTGACTTATCGAGAAATTAACCTGCTCTGTGTCTACATAAAGCATGTTTGAAAAATTCGCGATTAATCGAAAATCGATCTTTTAATGCTCGATTTAATCGAGAATCGATTCTAGTATGCTCGATTCGAATCGAATCAGAGATCGATTTTTTTTCAAGTGAATCGACATACCTAGCACTGACGCAGGGCAGGACGCTGACCACAGACCAAGAAACTAACGCTGACGTCCACTCCACGTGACGTCATTCAAGATGGCTGACAGTCTTGGCCTTTTTCGCGGTCAATTCAATTTCATTTCTAACTAAACTCAAAATACTAACGTAAAATAAAACTATTTAACCCCAAAAATATAATATTTTAATAAAAATAGTTCAAAAATTGAATTGAACTGAACTATTTTTATTAAAATAATATTTTTTTGGGGTTAAATAGATGCTAAGCTAGCCTATTAGTTACATACATAGTACTCTGTGGCTTCTTGCTGCTGACATTATCAAATATCAACCACAATATCAACACCAAACAAGAAAAAAAAAATTAGTTGAATTTTAAAGTCATGTTTTTTTTTGTTATTAAAATGTTAGTGATTGACCATACATAATTCTAAATCGATTTGAATATCGAAACCAATGTATACAACGTTGTAATAGGTCCCCGCATATACTGTTCACAATATTACTGTCAAATAAAGTAGTACATAGTAGTAGTAGTAGTAGTAGAAGTATTGTTTACTGCAATTATTTTAGTAAACGCGAACAAAACTAAAACGATGGACGCCACTTTCAACTATTTAACTTAATAAGAAATAGTTATTGCTATAGATAGAACACTGAATAATTTTGACAATATCCCTGCCTGCCAATCCTCAAGATTGACAGTCTTTCACAATTTACGAAGATTCGCATTAATATTGATAGATACACTATTATTTTGAAGATTTCTCAGCATTTAATTATCGTTTAGGAGAAATAAATTCGTGTTTAATACGGGAATAAATATCGATTTACCGGATCGATTCAGTACTTTATTCTAAAAAACCGATCTTTTGTTTAGAAGACGATTCTTCGACTTCAATTTCACATCCCTATTCCTAACAATTTTAATTTCACTGTCTGTCAGTGGTCTGTCAAAACAAATGTCAAGTCACGCGTTTTACGTAAGTAATTTCGTTTATTTACATTCAATTTTAGTTTACCGAGTCGGTAAACTAAAATTGAATTGCCATTATGGCAATTGCGTTGCGTTGCCATTTACACGGCATTTTTGCCATTTACACGGCAATTGCCGTGTTACACGGCAATTTGGGTCTATTCACCAATAAAACACGGCAATCCAATGGTTACAAACTTTTTCCGATAATTTAGATAAGTCGTACATCGTTGGACTACACTAGACGTAGCCATGACTATGAGCGGGGAAATCCCGACGCGCATTCGAGGAAGATTCGCGCACACTTTATTGTTTATTACTCATTTCATTCATTCATTCATTTTGTGTAAAGTACATTATAAAGATATTCTGCTGCTTAACATTTATTTACTTTCTTTAGTGTGGTGTGTGTATAAAGTATTAACATGGATAGTGAGGAAGAAGGGCCATGTACTCCAAAAAAGGTAAAGAAACGAACACATTTACCCCAAAAATACCGATCTCAATGGGAGCAAGATAATAATTTTAAAGATTGGATTCAACCCGTGGATAACGACGTATATAAAGCAAAATGTAAATTGATAAAAACAAAAACAAGAAATAAAATTATTACTTCTACTATAAGTGAAATTTTAGCTAAGCACTTTATCCGATCCCAAGGAAATTGTGTAAATTTCAAACCGACAAAACAAATGATAGACAATATGAAAGAAAAAAATAAATATAAAATGAACAAAGATGAAGAAGAAATTTTGGATACCATAAGAAATTTGTATGATAACTGTGAAGAATAATGTTTTTATGTCATGTTTAATCTTATGTGTTAATTTAAAATAAAAAAATGTACACGGCAATTTTGTAGTTTTTATTCCAAAACACGGCAATCCAGATCCCAAAACACGGCAACTTAAAATTTCGAAATGGTAACCATATTGCCAAAGTCGCGTTTTGGCCCGCTATCTAAATAATAAAAAAAAACTTTTATTGGATTCCCTTAATTAAATCCTCTTATAAATAATATAAAATGGATTTTATTTTTGTTTTTTGCATTAAGATAAATTGTAAATATTATATATTTTGTTAATTATTATTAGTCTAAGATTTTTTATCTATGTATGACAAGATTTTTTTTAAACTCACACGATTTGCACTCACGATAATTAAACGTATTTACTAAAATACGTACCCGACGTTTCGAGCGGATTACACCGCTCGTGGTCACGGGAGAACACATACGTTTATCTAACGCGATACAGACCCGTTTCATTTAGTTATAATGTATGTATGACAAGGACCGAAACGCGGGGGGCCGTCGTGTGACGTCAAATTTTATAAAATAAAGTGACTTGTTAAAACGCATAAGTACCTAGAAGTATATTTTTTGCGGTTTGCTGCGAAAATACAACAAAATATTTCGATTTGTGCTAGCTTTTTAGACTTCATTAAATAAATATGGAGTCAGGCTATACAAAAGCCTATAGTGCAAATCTGCCTAAAGTATATTTATTCATGGTCCAACATTGAGTTAGGTATATATGTACACGAACATATACCTAACTCAATGTAGTCCAAATTCAAAATCTTTGCGTGTAATCCTGACTTTTCTTTTGATCTGCAGAGATTCGGAATGCGAAAACTTCTGTGTAAGAACAGAAGATATAATATCATTCTTAGGTCGAAGAGTCAGTTTTATGAAATGTTTTAAATTACATGTTGTTAAGTTTATAATTTCAGATTTTTTACTTAAGTACATCAAAATGGTCTTCACAAAAGAATATCGGAGATTTATCAGATGTAAACTGCGGATCTCGGCGTGCTAACTGTAACCACTGCTGCTTTCGACGTTTAGGACATTTAGGAACGTGTATAAACAATTTGTTAGGATATTTAATTGTCGTACTTATACACATAGGTACAGCACACGTCTTGTAGCTTGCCATTTTCACAGTTTTAGTAAAAAATCTGTTAACTTTCGACTCAAAATACGCAGAGTTAGAGCGTCGTATTTAGCTTTGTTTTTTTTAATATCGAAATAAGACGTCACAGCTCGCAAATATCACGTGACTGCCTGTAGTGAGAAATTTAAATTAATGGATAAAAATATTTGTTTTCTCTAATTAAATAAGGCTATTTTGTAAAAAAAGATAAAAACACGTTCGCGGACGCTAAATCACCCCTTCCGGACACATATTTTTTGTATGGGATAATGGGATGCTATGGCATCCGTGCCCAATTTAAGTACCTAGGTACTTGACACAGTCTGCAATAGGGCACACCGGCTTGAACCGCTATAGCTTTAACTGCTAGAGCAGTCGTGTCCAATTTGAATACTAACATAACATGCCATAATAATGCCGGGCAACTGAACATTTTGTATTCAATGAGCGACGGGACGGCTTTGGCAGTCGTGACCATCTAGACCAGTGATGGGCAAAGTAGGTACCTACGGCCCGCGGGCCAACTCCGGCCCGCGAAGGTATTTAATCCGGCCCGCCAAAGGTCCATCGACATGGACAACACACGATATGGAGTATATGGCCCGCTATAGTTACGATTTGACGGTCAAGAAGTATAAAGTAGATTTTACTTAGTAGATTAATGCATAATCTATAAGGTGAAGCTAAACTAGCCGCGTAGTTCATGTGTTGCGTAATACGGGGCGCAAAGCGTGGTGAAATGAGAGGCGCGGGCGGCGGGGTCGTTACCATGGCAGGGCCTTCGAATAAAAATTTAATTTAATTACTTACTGTTTATGTTAAAATACTAATGTTTTTATTATTATTATGATTAAAAGCTTTCACACAAAATGCATTTTTTTCTATAATTCTGGCCCTCCTCTAGATTTTTTTTTAACTTTGTGGCCCCCCTTTAAAAAAGTTTCCCCACCACTGATCTAGACGGAGCGCCGAAACCTATAACAACATGATAACTACAGACCACAAAACAAGCCTATAACCTATAACTATATATTTTTATTTCATTGATTGTTCTGGACGTTTCCAAATTGTGAAGTATGTATTCATAATCGGTTAGTCAAAGTTGCGCTTCCTTATCCCTTTCCGACCGAGCTGATACCATCGTGCGGGTTAATTGCAATTGAATTTGAACCTTGTTGTCGGCTCATGCCGTTGTATTATGATTATGTTGTAGTTTATAATAAACTTTTTATTTTTGACTAGCAGCGCCCCGCGGTTTTACCCGCGTTGTGCCCGTTCCCGTGGGAATTTCGGGATTTTTTTTACATAAAAACCTTCCTCTTGAATCACTCTACCTATTACAAAAAACCGCATCAAAATCCGTTGCGTAATTTTAAAGATTTAAGCATACAGACAAACAGACAAACAGACGCGACTTTGTTTTATACTATGTAGTGATATCTACTAGTGGATTGTATTATTTGTAAAGTATAGAAAACAGTAAAGAAAGTTCGATTCATTTTAATTGATGATTATGAGAACGATAGTTATTAGGTATAAATATTGTTTTGATTATTTTTTATCTGCGACTTGCGTATTAAATAGTGTTCTGTCTATACTAATATTATAAAGAGGAAAGGTTTGATTTTTTGTTTGTTTGTTTGTCTCGAATAGGCTCTGAAACTACTGCACCGAATTAAAAAATTCTTTCACCATTCGAAAGCTACACTATCCCTGAGTGACATAGGCTAAGTATATTTATTCCCGAAATTCCCACGGGAACGGGCACAACGCGGGTATATATGTAACCCAAGGTATGAAAAACATGCCTAAAAAATTGGTTATTGGCGTGCGCTACTAAATCTATTGATGATACACAAAAACAATGTTCTACACAATCAAAGTACATATCATTGCGAACAAATAAGTTCGCGAGGGCATATGTCTAACTATTATAGTTAAGACACAATAACCGTTTTAAGTTAAAATTAATTAGTTAAAAAAGGAGTGTAATTTTAAGTTGATGATATTCATATGATGATATGAATCTACATCAAAATAAATGGCTCTATAATCAAGGTTAATTATGTTTCTTTGTGTACCTCTTTAAATTATTAAAATCGGACAGTTAGTTTCAGAGTTATGATGAGAAATATCACTACATAGTATAAAATAAAGTCGTCTCTGTTTCGTGTCTGTTTGTCTGTATGCTTAAATCTTTAAAATTACGCAACGGATTTTGATGCGGTTTTTTTGTAATAGGTAGAGTGATTCAAGAGGAAGGTTTTTATGTAAAAAAATTCCCGAAATTCCCACGGGAACGGCCACAACGCGGGTAAAACCGCGGGGCGCTGCTTACAAAATAGTAATGCTCGATGGCGGGTCTCTTATGGCTACTTACTGTTTCGTGCGGTCAAAGCCCGCGGGGATATAGGTACCTACCTACGAACTACGAACGACGAAGACGTGCTATGTAGGTATTATCCCACCAAAAACATAAATGTAAAAAAGGAGAGCCAAGTTCAATACAAAAATTATGCTTGGCTATGAACTTCGCCGCAAAAAGAATGGAGATCTAAATGAGTGCCAAGTTGTAGGCAAAATCTCAATATGTATTTATAGGAACAAAATAACATTATGAACAAGTATTAAACTCTATTTCTTCTCTTTATTGGATACCTATGACAATTGCTGTTATTTAAAAATGTGAGATCTTAAAGTGGCTTAGATTTGACTTGACCAGTTTTCATTACATCAGTCATTTTATAACGTTACTAGCAGTGCCCCGCGGTTTTACCCGCGTTGTACCCGTTCCCGTGGGAATTTCGGGATAAAAAAATAGCCTATAACCTTCCCGTTGAATGTAGCTATCCATTACAAAAAGAATTATTCAAATCGGTTCAGTAGTTTCTGAGATTAGCGCGTTTAAACAAACAAACAAACAAACAAACAAAACAAACTCTTCAGCTTTATAATATTAGTATAGATTCAAAAAATAGGTATATATTTTTTTTATTCTGGTAAAAACTGGCCAAGTCAAATCTAATAAACGAATAAAGGCAATGCAACTAATTACAGCAATATGAATAATGATGATTAGCCCGACTGCTAAAACGTTTGAAACAAAACAAAATAGATGATTTCTATTCGTTTATAACATAACCAAAACCTTATTTTTGCGTTACGAGTTAAAAAATCTCGCGTAAACTAAATAGTTTACATAAAAATGTATTGAATGATGTTCTAACGACACTAACAAATGGACGAAGCATGTTGGTGAGTCTTAGTCAATATATCAAAGATTAATTCACCACAATGGTGAACGATATTTAACTATTTTTAAATTACTTATTAATAAAAAAGTTATTAGTAATTACCTATGGCGCCTATTTTGTATGTGGTACCACAGTGCTGCCAGATAACAGAAATTTAATGTATGATTGAATGTGGTGTTGCCTGATGACAAAAATACTGACTTATTTTATTCGCATGCATTGCGCAGCGCATTTTGTATTGTTTGTGTACTAAATTATATAACGACCGTGCCAGAATGTAATCAATCAAAGAATTATCAATTTTAGTGCGTTAATCATAAGACTTATTTTTACTAGTATAAATAAATATACTTACATCTCAGAATACAGAAAGTACAAAACAAACTCTTCAGCTTTATAATATTAGTATAGATGTACTAGTATATACTCGTATATGTGGTAGTGACGGCTCTATATAAAGTGACGTGTTGTGTGATGCAAGCTGATGTATTATTCATAAGGGATCATCGCTTGAATGTTTAGTGTTAAGGAGATTACAGATTAGTTGTCCCCGGAAAATAGCGGAGGAAAAATATTACATTATTACTTATTAGTTGTAGTTATTGAGATTAACATTTTTTTTTATTTTCACTTTTACACTTGTTAATGGGTTATATACGATTTGTTCATAACAGCTTATCTCTTGTCTCTACTATATGTTAAAATCAACGTTAAAACTGCAATTTAGTTTAAATAACCCTAAATATTAAACAACAATGCAATACTAATTGTATATAAATAAAAAGTATTATACTTATTAAAGTTCTTGCTAAATATTTTTATATACTTACTAAATATATTTAAGTTTAAAGGGGTATTATGTATACATCTCAATACATATATACTTTGACCAGGTTTAAAGGTCCCATTGTTCCCATTTTCCTATCATCCCCACTTCATAAAAAGGGGGAAGAAAAACCCACATTCAAAACGAATACAGTAAAATTGATACCAAAACAATTTGGACTTTGTTGATACAGTCGATTTATCAAGTGAAGTTAAAGTTAAGCTGGACATACAAAACTCAAAATATAAATAAAACATATTAATAAATATCCTCCTTACGGTACTGATAACTTCAGTGAGATGAGAGGCCTTTGTCCTGCAGTGGGACATAACAGGCTTATACTTTACTTTTACTTTATATTGTTATAAAAAACCGGCCAAGTGCGAGTCGGACTCGCGCACGGAGTGTTCCGTACTTTAAAAAGCGGCCAAGTGCGAGTCGGACTCGCCCATGAAGGGTTCCGTAGCAGCGAGTAACATAATAAAGAAGTTCTTGAAATAAATGTTTTTTTATTTACATTTGAGTTATTGAATGAATAATCAGTATTTTTTTGCGGTTTACGATTTATGTCGTAAAAAAAAAACTACTAACTAGACCTCGTTCAAACCAATTTTCGGTGTTAGATTACATTGTTATGTACATCATATATTTTTTTTAGTTTTATCATTCTCTTATTTTAGAAGTTACAGGGGGGGGGGACACACATTTTACCACTTTGGAAGAGTCTCTCGCGCAAACTATTCAGTTTAGAAAAAAATGATATTAGAAACCTCAATACCATTTTTGAAGACCTATCCATAGATACCCCACACGTATGGGTTTGATGAAAAAAAAAATATTTTTTTCATTTCTAAGTATGGGAGACCCCCCTAAAATTTTATTTTTTTTCTATTTTAGTGTGAAAATATTAATGCGGTTCACAGAATACATCTACACACTAAGTTTCAACAATATAGCTCTTATAGTTTCGGAGAAAAAAGGCTGTGACATACGGACAGACGGACGGACAGACAGACAGACATGACGAATCTATAAGGGTTCCGTTTTTGCCATTTGGCTACGGAACCCTAAAAAGGGCAAAAAATCACGTTTGTTGTATGTATGTTGTATTTGTTATAGCGGCAATAGAAAATCTGTGAAAACTAAACTGTCTAGCTATCATCGTTCTTGAGATACAGCCTGATGACAGACGGACAGCGAGGTCTCAGTAATAGGGTCCCGTTTTTACCTTTTGGGTGCGGAACCCTAAAAAAGGAAAAATTCCTACTCCTACGGAAGAATCTACCCCACCCTCTTATGACTATCCTATCCCATTTATTTCCATACTGGTTTACGGATTAAATATCTAACTTTAATATTAACCCCTTATTGCATGAATTATGAAGGAGGCAAATAAAAATTTTTTTTTACTGAAAATGTCTTTTATATTACCTCATATAATAAGTTGAGATGAGAAAAAAAAAAAAGTCATAATAATTTAAAAAAATAGCCAACGAAGCCACATATGGCTTCGTATGCATTGTAGCAAAACGAAATGAAATCATATATGGCTTCATATGCATTAACAATTAAACTTTATGAAAGTCCAGAAAACAGTTGCGTTTGTCATTAAAACATAGAAAAACCTTAGATTTTCCACATTTCGTGAAGGAACGGTATTTTAAGCAGTTTTGACATATTTATCGAGACTTCATCCAATGGGATTCATTGCTGCAAAGAAAAGAAAGCGAAACTGAACATACATTTAATGCATACCAAGCCATATATGACAGACAGTGAATGTGACTTGAACGCATACGAAGCCAAATATGGCGATTGAAAAAGGGGGCCCAAAAATCAACTAAAATGCAAAAAAACACTGAAATCTGAGTTATTTTATGTTTATGTATGTACAAAGAAAGCATTTTAAAAATCCCGCATTTTTACTCACCGTATTATTGTTTTTATTCCAATAACAAAATCAGCACTAAATAAATTCACTTTACCGGTCGGAGTTGCTAAACATAACCTCTAATAATTTGACAGATAGACCTTACCATAGAAAACAAAAAATACGTTCCGTTCCACGAAGAACTCGATAATATTGTTTCATAGTTGGTTTAGAAAAAATATTAATTTTAATATGTAAAAAAAAATAAACAAAACTAGAAACCATAAATGGCGTTGTATGCGGTAAGGGGTTAAAAGGAATTGACTTTAAACTAACATCGAATGTTGACTGGCAGTTTACATACGAATTTGTATATTACCTACGCCTTTTGATAAATAAAAAATTAACATATTATAATAATGTTATATACTACGCCCTAATTATGATGTATACTTCAACGGCAGTCATTCGTTATGTATAAATAAATAGCCTCTCGAAACATATTGAATCATATTATGCTTTAAATTATATATTAACACATTATAGTCATATTTTTATATTTGCAGAGGCAAACAAAAGTTATGTATGATAGTAAATGTAAGGATTAGATTTCTTTTTATATACTTTTATAGGATTATTTATTTACTTTCATATTGTAGTACTTTATGTCCAAATCACTAAAGACTTATTTTTGCGTTTTATTGTACTAACAGGCTAGTTGCCGATAGGTTACTTTATATATAGGTTGTAATTAGTATATACTATGGAAATTCATTTATATTATATCTGTATCAAAAACTACACTAATCGCAAAGCACTAACGAGTGTCCAATCAGCAACTGGCTCTTTTAATGTTATTTTTCGTGTCCAAATTACCACATTTGATTATTATTCACTTGTATAAATAATTATCTGTTTTACTAAGTTGTATGTATTGGGTTAGTGTAATTAAAACTAGAAAGAAATTGAATATTGCTTGTATTTATTTAATTACCTTGTGGACATTATTCCCGTTTTTTCCACAAGTGGACAACGGGAAACATATTGCATTTGTTTTGTAACTTATGCCTCAGTTCTGTGGCTGTATACAGCAAGTTTGATCAGTGAGACGGGGCCTGTCAGTGACCTGTTAGGCACATTGTATACTATCTACGCCGTCACCAGGCCTGACCAATTCCAAAACCACTGGTAACTGAAGCATTCTATCAACTTCCTTTCTGTATACAACCGCAAATAAGACTGAACGAAATTAAATCAATATTATCTATAACTAGCTGCGCCCCGCGGTTTCACTCGCGTTGTACCCGTTCCCGCGGGAATTTCGGGATGAAAAATAGATGTTGGCCGATTCTCAGACCTACTCAATATGCTCACAAAATTTCATGAGAATCGGTCAAGCCGTTTCGGAGGAGTTCGCCAACGAACACTGTGACACGAGAATTTTATATATAAGATAAAGCATAGCTTTATAATAAAGCTCAGTTTGTTTTTTGTTTGTTTCAACGCGCTCTCTCAGTATAATCTCTCCATTCGAATAATCCTTTTTGTATTTGATAACTTTATTTAATAATGTTGTTTTTTATATTCTTTTATTACGAAATTCCCATGGGAATAGACACAACGCGGGTAAAACCGCGGAGCGCGTCTAGTTGTCATAACTTCGGACTTCGGTATACATACATTACTCTTATATTTTACAAACTTCATAATACAAAAGGGACTGGCAACTGGTGGCCCAAAATCGAGAAGAGTGGCGGGAATGGGGGGAGGCCTTTGCCCAGCAGTGGGACATTACGGGCTAACAGTAACAGTAACATAATACATCAGAACTTAGAACCTAGCTTATATCTAATAAGTTTCACAGAAACCATTTGAATAGAACTAACAGAACTATTTTTCTAAATTAGTCTTTATTACAATTGCTAGCAATTCAGTACAACCAAAAAACAAACATTGATTACTTTAACAAATAAACATTCATTATTTTATAGTAAAAAACTTGGGACGCATTTACATAACAACATGTGAGACACAAACAAAATTATTTACACATCAGTTGACCATTAATAATAATCATCCTTGAAAAAAATAACTATTCGTTCTTGTACTGATACGCGAACGGCGCAAACCGTTTTGGGAAAACGATTTATAACGATAAAATATCAATCAAAGCTGCATGGCAGAATAAACAAATTACATTCACTTAACCCTCACCAAGTCTTACAACAAATTCAACTGAACAAAATAATATGTTTATAAACATATTTCTCCCAAAACTTCCTACACTTGGTGATCATATCGTAACAGAACGCATAGTCAAAATGCACTTCATGTACTTCAATCTTGGTCGGATCTGCATTAGAAAGAAAGAAGTAAGTCTTATTTCTGTTCGTCATGAACATATTGAAATGTATGTTCGCTCTGTACTCGGGGCGGAACATGTTATTGAACATGTATTTCGACTTTGTTTCGTTGGGTTTGACATGGTGGAACTCTAGCACGTGTGTCTCGGAGACTGCGTGGGGTGTCGCCGCGAACATCGGCCAGTCGCCGCGGAGGAAAATACCTTCTTTCTCTACCTTTATTTTAAGTCTCCTTTCGACTACTGCTTTCATGTACGTGATTACGGGGTCCACTGGGAATTCAAATAGTTATTATTAGGCATGTTATACCTATGATAATGTTTTGTTGGTAAAAAGATACATTCAATTTATTGAGGCCTCATTTATATTAGACATAGATTCAAAATTACAATGGGGGTCTCATATAAATTCACTTTCGGGTAGGTTAAGTTCAGCATCTTTTGCGGTCCATAAGATTAGGCAAATTACGAATGAAGAAACGGCAAGAATTGTTTACTTTGCCTATTTTCATAGTATACTATCTTATGGTATACTATTGTGGGGAGGTGCCGCCGATGTTCAATCAATTTTTTTACTCCAAAAGAGAGCTTTTCGCGCGATTTATAAATTGGGGTCACGTGAGTCACTAAGGGAACGTTTTAAATCCAGTCGAATTCTTACCGTTCCTTCGTTATATATGTTTATTTGAAAATATAATGTATGCCCGCCGAAACTTGAGTAACCTCAAGGTGCGCGGAGATCACCACAGTTTTAATACGCGAAATAGAAATAAGCTTGCTGTTGTTAAGTCCAGGTTAGCGCGACCCGGGAAGTCTTTCATTGGTAGATGTATTCAATTTTATAATAAAATTCCCAAGGAGGTAACTGGGCTTAGTGAAGGTAAATTCAAATCGTACGTTAAAGACGTTTTATTGACTAAAGCATACTATAGCGTTACTGATTACATTGAGGACAATATGTCTGGAGTCAAATTCCTGCACCAGCAAGTCAACCTGATTTTGACATGTAATCTTACTTACTAGTAGGTATTAAATTGTATTATACCTTGATTTAAAAAAAATAACCAGCAGAGTTTCTTGCCCATTGTTCTCTGCTGATGTTCTTCCGAATGGGTGGTACGTTCAAAAGAGCCTCTATGGGGCCAAAACTGAATAAAAATATTTGACTTTGACTTTGACTTTCATATGGGATTTTTTGTGCAACCTGGACTATTGTCAACGGAGTTCCTTCCACTTTTCTCTATATTCTGCCATCCTCTTAAGCTGTTCGTACGACACGACATTTGCTCTTTCTTTTTGTTGGTATATTTCTCCTACAACTGACCGAGTCATCAAACTAAGATATTTGTACTGATACGCGACGGCGCAAACCGTTTTGGGAAAACGATTTATAACGATAAAATATCAATCAAAGCTGCATGGCAGAATAAACAAATTACATTCATTTAACCCTCACCAAGTCTTACAACAAATTCAACTGAACAAAATAATATTTCTCCCAAAACTTCCTACACTTGATGATCATATCGTAACAGAACGCATAGTCAAAATGCACTTCATGTACTTCAATCTTGGTCGGATCTGCATTAGAAAGAAAGAAGTAAGTCTTATTTCTGTTCGTCATGAACATATTGAAATGTATGTTCGCTCTATATTCGGGGCGGAACATGTTATTGAACATGTATTTCGACTTTGTTTCGTTGGGTTTGACATGGTGGAACTCTAGCACGTGTGTCTCGGAGACTGCGTGGGGTGTCGCCGCGAACATCGGCCAGTCGCCGCGGAGGAAAATACCTTCTTTCTCTATCTTAATTTTGAGTCTCCTTTCGACTACTGCTTTCATGTACGTGACTACGGGGTCCACTGGGAATTAAAATACTTACTATTAGGCATGTTATATGATAATGTTTTGTTGGTAAGAAATTACATTCAATTTATTGAGGCCTCATTTATATGGAATTTTTTGTGCAACCTGGACTATTGTCAACGGAGTTCCTTCCACTTTTCTCTATATTCTGCCATCCTCTTAAGCTGTTCGTACGACACAACATCTGCTCTTTCTTTTTGTTGGTATATTTCTCCTACAACTGACCGAGTCATCAAACTAAGATACAGAAGTGCCTTACCATTATGATTGTAGGTAGGCGGCGCCAGGATATTCCTGACAACGTCTCTGTCAAGCTCGGAGAAGGCCGCGCGGCTGGCCAGCATCCCGTCCAGCCGGCCGCCGCGTAACCGCCGCGCATACGCCGCGTCGGCCATGCTGTGCTCCCGCGCCGCCGCGCACATCTCCTGCGTGAGCACGGAGCCACTTTTGTGCACGAACTCGTCGATAGACGGCGCGGACACGCCGCGCGCTTCACCTGACAGGACCAGTAATCTAGAGCAACAATTTATTAGAAGACTATGGCTGATAGATAATCTATAATTATTAAAAATGTACGGACAAGACTCCTTTCCTTAATAATGTAAGATCATTCTACATAATTTGCAGTGGGTAAGAATGGACTGAATTATTTAACTTTTTTCCTCACCAGTAGAAAACGTCTTCGGCTGGAAAATCGACCACATTTTAGTCTCGTAAGAAAAAGTAGAGTGTACCTTTGGACACAAGCCTCTTCCAGGTCGAGCGGTGGCGCGGCCTTGTGCAGGTGCAGCAGCGCGGCGAGGCGGTGCTCGCAGCCCCCCTCGCCCTCGCCGCACGAGCAGCGCAGCGCTCCGCCCGCGCACCGCACGATGGCGGAGCCCACACGCAGCGCCGACCCCCACGCACGCACCGAAGGGATACTGCAATACACGTTACATTTAAATCGATTCGAAGCGAGAGCGGGGATAATGCTAACTAATTTTAAGTACTTTACAGACTGGAAATAACCTATCCCGATCAGTGTGTACCTAGGATAATACATCGTCCGGCCATATGTCACTAGTATTCCGTTCGCAATGTTCATGTAGATTCATCGTTGCAGGTCATGTTGAGACACGTTAAGAAATAGGTTGTACCTATTGTATCCCGCCCGGCATTTAATAATAACATATTGTCCAAAAATCTATAACAGAATGCAAATCAACAATAGAACAGAAACACTGGCCCATGTGTAGTTTCTAAACATACTTCGTGCTTACATACCTACTTCATTACCTCTTTTCATTCGTAAGACAATTTTATCCCGTCCCGCGCGCTGACCCCTTCACCTTTTTATCGGAAAAAAGTTTTACGTGACGTCATGAGAAAAACCAATTTTACGGGATTATGATATAATTATATGTTATAAATTATATATCACTGTTTTCGTTGTAAAATTTTCTAATAGCTTATGCCCTCTAAATAGTTTCAAAAAACTTACATGATACCGAAATTATTTAATTATTTTTAAAGTTCATGATTTCGAGTCAAAATCGTGACACATTTGCATTATTTTTTCACTTCACAAAAGATATTTACTAAAACCAACACTTTAACTCTGTAGCATAGGTATTTATGCATAATAACATGTATTTAGATCACTATCTAACACAATAATTACATCAAAAACCGGTTTACAAACTAAAACAAAACACGGCAGCCATTACGAGCGACCGCCGGTAACGCGTCACTCTAGAATCGCCGAATTCGCCCAGAAAGTACCGTCCGCAAAAAAATTCTTTGCATTTTTTTTATGATTTTTATTTTTGTTGATTTCATAGTACCGTTTTACTTGTGGTGGATTGCAATTATTTTTAGTATTATAAAAATTAGGTACCTACCTACTTTCTACTTCAAGAAGTTACCTACGGAAATATTTGATACAAAGTAATACTGTTAAAATAAATAAATAAATAAATCTTTATTTCTAAAAAGCATTACTTTCTTAAAATTATTACATTTCTTAAAAATAAACAATTTTAAATCGTATAATAACTTTATGGCGGTCTCTGCACTAGGCTCTAAGTCTGTATCGCAGAGACCAATGGCGAAGTATAAACAAAAAGATATTGGCGACAACGGCGGTTCAAAACACCGCTAATCTAGTGAAATAACAAAAATTAAGATAAATGTTTGATAAAAAAGATTGTAAATGTTTGTTGGAATATAGTACACCTACTTATAATATGTTCTACATAGAAACTCCTGATCATCATCAGTCGAAAAAAAATACACTGCTGGATATAATAATCTCCAAGAAAGTCTCACTACGCTAAACATAATTACCATTCGTCATAACCTGGGGAAGGAGGGTGGGGGGAGGGGTAACTTATGTTTTACGTAACACAAAAAACAAACGACAAATACAAAAAACAATATATTTATAAAAAACTAGCCGCGCCCCGCGGTGTTACCCGCGTTGTACACGTTCCCGCGGGAATTTCGGGATAAAATGTATCCCATGTGTTATTCTGATGTATAACCTATATTACTGTAAAGTTTCATCCAAATCCGTTCAGTAGTTTTTGCGTGAAAGAGCAACAAACATCCATACATCCATACATACAAACTTTCGCATTTATAATATTAGTAGGATATAGTAGGAAGTAGGATAATAAAGTGCCTATAGATTTCCTTTCATGAGAACATAATGTTGCAGGTTTTCAAAAAACACAAAAAAATTACTTTTAGACATTGTCTATAGTTTTCCTTCCATGAGAACATAATGGTACAGGTTTTCAAAATACACAAAAAATAACAAAAAAGAAAACACTACAAAAACTGTACAAAAAACACTAATTACACAAAAAAAAACTTAACTAGAAGAGCCAGAAAAAGCTGACAGAATATAATACATGGTATCTATTGGGAATGGTGAAAGCGATAAATAAAGCCAAAGTAAAAAGGCTATTTATATGTCCATGGGTTGATCGGGTTCATATCAAAATGAATATTGAATCATCATCGTGTAGTCCTTACTGCTGTACATAAGACTTCCATAGTGTATAAAAAAAACCCTTGCCCAAGCACCCTGAGAACTCTGCCTAATACTGACGGTTACATATGTGTAAATATCTGGCACGTACAAATATGTACCGAGTAACAATTGTCCTATTTATCAAAAGAACATCAATTACTTAACAACATTGCACAAAAATGGTAAGCCCCTCAACAAATCACCCATTCACACATCATTCACGCCCAACAAATCAGCTTCATACTCAATGCGCCTTTGTGCGCCCGCGTGGTTCTCGTCCTTTGAGGTTTACTGAACTATGCCATTCAGCCCAGCAAACTTCAAAGCACAAGAATACGCCACACGTGACACATTGTGAATGAACCATTTTGTTGATGCTCTGCCGAAAACAAACAACACAACGTTTTCGACTGGTTCTGCCAGTGTCGTACTTGGGAACATGCACCACATCTCTTCTCAGCCTCATGAGTTCCTCTACAGGCTGGACAACCTCCGGAAGACAAGCGCAATGCTTGACCACCAAAGATTTGGCCAAACTGTACCGAAACTCGCGATTGTCGTGTACACTGCAACAATACGTCAAGTCACAAAAAACAGCCTAACAACAAGCCTACCAAACCTACTCATCAAAGGGATATAAACTTACCATAGTGGAGGATGTACCATGGGAAGCACCCGAAATCCCGGCACCTCCACCGTATAGCTCTTCGCAAATTCGGCTCCGGTTGTTTCAGTTCTCAAATTATGTAAGAGGCCATCACGCGGCCTAAAACCTCCTGCACCAGGATTGGCCACTGACGTACTCGAAATTATTTAGTTTGTATGAGGTAATCTCAGGAATTATCAGTTCGATTTGAATAATTCTTTTTGTAATAGATAGCCACATTCAACGGGCAGGTTATAGGCTATTTTTCATCCCGAAATTCCCACGGGAACGGGTACAACGCGGGTAAAACCGCGGGGCGCTGCTAGTTTAGTATAAACTATGTAGAATAAACATATAAAATGAAAGAGACAAATATACGTACGCATTGTCCCTTAACTTCGCTATCCTTTCCAGCGTATAACTTTTGTCCTTGGCAAAGAACTCCGCCACATCGTATATATTCACTTGCGGGAACTTGGCTTTGCCTGTCTTGGTGCCACTGCCTGAGTATACTGCCTTCAGTAAACTGGATGGGTGAACCTTTTTTTGATCTTTTTTTATTACGATGAACTTATTAACTTTTTCTCTACCTTCATTGGTTTGTTTTGTATCTTTTTCCTGTATTATTAACTTGACGTCGTTTCCATTAATAAGATATTGAGGTACAGCTACTTTTATGGATTCTTCTACAATAGGTAATTCTTCTTGCATAATGTGCTTCTGTATTAGATCTTCAATATCATTATCATTGTCTAGAGACTCTTCACTTTGTTTCTCTTCAGTTGCTATCACTTCAGTCTTTATCTCTCGTACGTCTGTAATGTAAGTGAGTGTTTTTAATAGTGTCTATACTAATCACTACATAGTATAAAACAGTTGCTATTTTTGTCTGTTTGTCTGTATGCTTAAATCTTTAAAATTACGCAACGGATTTTGATGCGGTTTTTTGTAATAGGTAGAGTGACTCAAGAGGAAGGTTTTTATGTGAAAAAATTCCCGAAATTCCCACGGGAACGGGCACATAATAATATAAAGAAGTTGAAGGGTTTCATGTTTTTTTTTTTGTTAATTTGATCCATCCATTCTAATCTATGGAATAGTTAGACCATATTGGAGGCCTTGATGCGGTCTAAAGACTCCGACACCTGGGTCCTAGTCGAAATGAACGAATGAATGAATACTGAACACTCACCACCATCAAACCGTTCCTCCTCAGCTTCAAACTTCAGCACTACAGGGTCCAGAGTCGCAGCGTCTTCATAAATGAACTCCGTCTGGTCTACGGTCTCCTCATCACTGGAGATTTCCTTCTTCACTATAGTCTCTGTTGACAATAATATTAAGATTATGAGACAGAGAAATTTGATACTTAATTAGAGCTTATAAAAGGCAAACGTCCAGGGCTCTTCCATGTCTGAGGATTTTAGAGACATACAGAAAGTGATAGTGAGAAGTGGGGGGTTGCAAATAACAGGAGCCTGGAGTTCCTGAGGGTCTGAGTCCGGCCCTGATGATGATACAAAGTTTTGAAGATGTTGACATATGGTGATGGTAGGGTTTTATCAAAGTAATCATGGAAGTAATGTCCTTCGTCGACTTGATACTACCTGCCCCCACTGGGGGGCTGTGTTGTCCCCACCCCAGGGGATGTGTTGAGGAGTCAGGAGTGAGGTAATTAAATCAAATCTACCAATAGAACAACAACAAATCTGTTAATTTAATCTATGCAATTCTATTGGTTGATTTTCATAGTCCTGACACTTGACGAAATGAGTCTAAAAACATAATCAATAAAGAAAATATTTATTCAGTTTACAATCTAATAAATGTTTATCTGTTCACAGGGCAATGCACATTCTCGACATGTCGCCTGCTGTTCCATCACCTCTTGAGGTTGTCTCTCAGTAGCTTCATTTTTCTTGTGCATCAATCTGTTTGTTTTGTTTGATACCTACCTGAACTTGTATTAGAAGTATCCTGAACAGATGTCTGTGGGTTACTTTGTTCTGGTTCATTCAAACACTCTGCGATTATGGACATCCTTCGTTTTTTCAACATGTATGGTCGTTCCTTATAGCTGCACGTCCGTTTCCTTCTATCTTCTTGGCATTCGAACTTCGTTGGTATACAACCTGGTTTCATGCGCACTTGAGAGACTTTCCCCATAACATGATACTCTGTATAATTAATCATATCGTTTGGCAACTAAAAAAATAAGAAGAGTACGAATAATATAATAATATTTTAGCTCAAATAAATCATAAAACCCTATCCAAGTCATAACATTTTATAGGTTATGTGTGGTATATTATATTATATTTGCTAAATTCTTTTCTTTTACTGTACATTTATAAATAGATATATCAAGTTGTATTTAATACTTACATCAAAATGATCTTCACAAAAATACATTGTGGATTTAGTTGATAAAGTAAGAGCATCTTGCCTCCTTGCCATTTTTAACCACTTTCCTCGTATTTTTTTATTGTATGGAACGTGTATGAATAATTTGTCTTGCGTTGTTTTCGCTGTACTTTTACATTGGGGCACTATACAGTATTTATAATACGAGGAATTCATTATTTATTTTAAAAACACAATTGACTTTTATACACAAACAACACGGCTGTTCTGCGAAGTGTGACGTCATTCATTCAAGACGGCATGACAGTCTTGGCCATTTTCGCGGTCAATTTCAATTTCATTTCTTTTAACTCAAAATACTAACGTAAAAAAATATTTTTCTTAAAATAATATATTTTTGGGGTAAAATTGATGTTAGGCTATAGTTTTAAACTAATTTCCAAATTTTGTCAACTAGCCTATTAAGACTGAGGCCTGTTGGATCTCGCCGTGCAAGATTAAACTACTTATTTCTTATTTTGTTGTAGTTTGGAACGTAAACAAATAGTTTTAATATTTAAGCGTTTTTATTGATGTATGTATTAACCCACAGAGGGAGGGAAGGCACACCACATAAAATAGAGGACTTCATAATTAGTTACAAAGTACTCTGTGGCTTCTGCTGACATATCAACCACAGATATTAACACCAAACAAGAAAAAATATTAGACAGTTGAAATGCCAATGTCATTAAAATGTTAGTGATTGACCATACATAATTCTAAATCGATTTGAATATCGAAACCAATGTATGCAACGTTGTAATAGGCCCCCGCAATATACTGTTCACAATATTACTGTCAAATAAAGTAGTAGTAGTAGTAGTAGTAGTATTGTTTACTGCAATAATTTTAGTAATCGCGAATTAAAATAAAACGATGGTTTAGAAATTGAACGCGAAAAAGGTAAATTAAGCCGCGACTTTCAAATATTTAACGTACTAAGAAATAGTTATTGCTTTAGAACACAGAATAATTTAGACAATATCCCTGTCTGCCAATCCTCAAGATTGACAGTCTTTCACAATTTACGGAGATTCGCATTAATATTGATAGATACACTAATTTGAAGATTTCTCAGCATTTAATTATCGTTTAGGAGAAATAAATTCGTGTCTAATACGGGAATAAATATCGATTTACTGGATCGATTCAGTAATTTATTTAAAAAAATCGATCTTTTGTTTAGAAGACGATTCTTCGACTTAAATTTCACATCCCTATTCCTAACAATTTTAATTTCACTGTCTGTCAAATCAAGTGTCAAGTCACGTATTTTTACATAATTTCGTTTATTTACATTCAATTTTAGAGTTCACATCACACTTCACATTGCTACCGGTGCAGTAGGTCGGCATTTATTTAGTTAGAATTCACACATTGATTTAAAAAAAATTATGTCGGCAAAAGTTGCAGTGGTTACTGGTGCGAACAAAGGCATAGGTTTCGCTATAGTCCGCGGGCTTTGCAAGCGTTTCGACGGGATCGTGTACCTTACATCCCGAGACGAAGAGCGCGGCAAAAACGCTGTGAAACAACTGGAGCAAGAAGGTCTTCACCCCAAATACCATCAACTAGACGTCACCAACAAAGATAGCTTGGAAACGTTCCGTGATTATATCAAGAGTCATTACGAGGGGATAGATATTCTCGTGAATAATGCTGCGATTGCTTTTAAAAACAGCGATCCCGCGCCCGTCTCTGTACAAGCAGAAGAAACTCTTTTCGTAAACTTTTTCTCTCTGGTCTCCACATGTGACATTCTATTTCCAATTTTAAAATTTGGCGGGAGAGTAGTCAATTTGTCCAGCTCTTGCGGCCACCTGCGAGGAATACCGAGCGAAGAATTGAAAAAGAAACTGACGGACCCTAATTTAAAAGTTCACGAGTTGTGTGATTTGATGAAAAGCTACGTAGACGCTGCCAAATTGGGAACACAGGCTGCGGAATGGGGCAACTCGTCATATGTTGTGTCAAAAGTTGGTGTTACTGCTTTAACTAAAATACAACAACGACTTTTAAATTCTAAAGGTAAGAACTTAAAACCTTATTTTATTAAATATTTTGCAAACTTTTCTATAATTATGGATCTTTTATGATCATGACCTGTTAATGAATTTCATTGAAATATTATCAAAAGAGCTCTTTTCATACGTTTGATATGTTCATTGTTATCATATCAGTGAGTTTCAAGTATTCACTATATTATAAGTACATAATAAGATGATAACAAGCAGTTATTGACCTTGTTTACTGAACAATAAATGAGATAGAAGTATTTTTCATCTATACTTCTATACTAATATTATAAAGAGATAAAGTTTTGTATTTGTTTGTTTGTAAGGGCTTATCTCAGGAACTATAAATCCGATTTTGAATAGTTATTTTTGTAATGGATAGCCTCATTCAACGGGAAAGTTAAAGGCTATTTTTCATCCCAAAATTTGCACTGGAACTGGGCACAACGCGGGTAACAGCCTTATCACACTTGCGATTTACAAGCGTATTGAAAGCGAAACGTACGCGCGGCGTGTTCGTCGCGTTCCCGTAACCAATTCGCCGCGAGTGCGTCGCGATTTTGCCGCGATTGCGTAACGAATACGCTGCGCAGCCGTCAGTAAATCGCTGAGAGTGATCTGGAGGTCTACTCTGTTTCTCTCAAACGAAACTTCGCAAACGAACGAAATTTAAACGAAGTTTCGTTCACTACCCTACTCTATTTCTTTTTCGGACGCGCAGACGATTTTCGGATTCATAGACAATTTTCGTGAACGATTGGAATGAACGGGACTAATAACCGACTTATTTGAAGAGTACTATTTCATCCCAACAATGCATAGTAACCATAGTAACATCATAACATCAACATGTCAATTGTCAACTTGAGTTTTTTTGATGCAGTCTTCATTTTAGTTTAGTTCGCAAGTTTGGATTTGAAAACTTTGTAAGTAAATAATATATTAATTATAATTATGTATTTATTCACTAAAATCACCTCTTTTGAATATTCTTTTATAAATCTTTTCAGTTTGAAATGGCTCCACATACGGGTTCCGCTACTTCCGAGCAAATAGACACTCTTCTCAATTTCTTGGACGAGCATAGGGATCTAGCCCGCGGGAGGTTGAGGAGTGCCGAAGGAAATGTCCAGGCAAAGAGGCTGTGGGGAGAATTGTGCAATTTGCTCAATTCAATGGGCGGTTGCACAAAGACCATTCAGCAGTGGCAAAAGGTATTTAGTTTTATATAATGTAATTAATAACATAATAATGTAGTGGCATAAAAATCTCACGATTTTATGATTTGCAGGTTTGGGCTGATAGAAAGCATTTAGCCAAGAAAGCTGCTGCTGATTTTCGGAGATTAGACATTCTGCTGCTGGCAATGTCAGAAGCAGATTGTTTCAATATGAAGAGGGGCGTATAGAGAGAGAAACAGTCAGGAACACTGAGCTTGCAGGCATCAGGGCTGCCCTGTTAGAGCTTTGTGGCCTTGTTAGGGAATATTTAACCCATAGAAATTAAGATTATTTTGTTATTTTTGATTATTACTATTATTGTTGCCTTTCTTTTTAATATTTTGTTTCTAGGTAGAGTTAAGTAAATAAAACATTATTATAAGTTAAAAAAAATAAGCTTTTATTTGCATTCCTTACTACAAAAAATATTTCATAAATGTCACTAACATAGGCATTAGTGCAACAGTTAGAAATATGTATGATAAAGTTGTTAATCCTACCTATTCCTTTCTAACAGTTGCACTAATGCAGCTCTTGCCCTTCGACCAGCCTGTAGGGATTGAGCTGAAGTAGCAGCGGATTGAGCGGGAGCCTGTCTGCTTCTTTCAGCTCGGAGTTCATCTCCTGTCAACTCGGGAACATCAATACCACCTCTTATACATAGATTATGTAAAACACAGCAGGCTATTATGTACTTCCTTAAAATATGGGGTGCATTGAGGGCAGTTGTGACCTCCTTCAAACAACGAGAAACAGTCTGCTGTGCCATGGGCCCGTCCATGTTTTGCCCCACAGACCCTTGGTAACTACCTCGGGCATAAAAATTTAAGGCCGTAAGGATCTAAAAATGTTGAGAATTGTGAACAGTGAAATGCTTATTTTTATTGAATTATATGAATAGAATAAAAAGACGTGTGGCACTCGGGGACTGCCGCGGTAAAGCTATTGCATTTATATTGGCGAGTTGGCGCAATCGACAATCGCCAACTCGCCAGCTCGCCAGCTCGCCAGCTCGCCAGCTCGCCAGCTCGCCAACTCACCAACTCGCCAGCTCCATGACGTCTTGCCTTCGGAGGTAATAGAGGCACTATTTCCTGGCACAACTCTTCAAACAATTGCCGACTGAGTCTATAATTTCCTGTAAACTCTTAAGTCGGGAATTTGGCTGATATTGAGTTGGTTGCGCAGACGGCGCCGTCTTCTTCTACGCTCTAAACGCTCTTCACGTAGAGCAGCCTCTATTAAAAGTATTCTTGTGACCATTTCAAACAAATTTCCTGACAAAATGCACACAAACAATTCCAACGAACGACTAACGAAAATCAAAAGATAACACTTTTGGTTTCGTCGAATTGAGGTTAAAATTCCGAACAATCATCTGTCAAATTCAAATTTTCGTTCGCAACATTTATCAATTAGAGTAGGTTTAGAGATTTTAAACGTCAAACATTTTCGTTCGAACGAAACTTCGGAACGAAAACGAATTGTAGTAGGAAACAAGCGAAGTTTCGATCGATATTTCGTTTTTCGTTGAATTAGAGTAGACCTCCTGAGTCTTGGACAGTCACTTACATAATGGATTCCGACGAGGAAACACTTCTGTTAGCTTTATTGCTTCGAAGAAATAAGATACGGAAACAAAAGCAGAAACGGCGTGTTTGGGAGGATCCATTTTTAAGTAATCGACTGCAAGAGAGCGACTATTATGTGCTGTTTCGTAAACGAATCAAAAATAATCCCAAAAAATTTCGTTCCTATCTGCGCATGTCAAGACTTACATTTTACGAGTTGTTAAATGTGATCCAAAATGATATAAGACGTGAAAACTCGCGTTTAACATTGTAAAGTGGGTAGAAATGAATTTCTATGACGAATGTACGGCATGATGTCTCAACTCTTGACGCGGCGAACTCGCTGCGCAGTCGCGGCGTATTCGTCACGCGGTCGCGGCGTAATCGCGACGCCTTCGCGGCGAATTGGTTACGGGAACGCGACGAACACGCCGCGCGTACGTTTCGCTTTCAATACGCTTGTAAATCGCAAGTGTGATAAGGCTCTAATACCGCGGGCCGCTGCTAGTATTATAAAGTTAAGATGGCCTAAGGTGTGTTTCCATTGGAATAGAGCTGAACTCAACTCACGAATCACATTGCATTATGAAAATATATTTACAATGTGTTGTTTGACAATACAGATGCACTGTGATTGGTAGATAGGGCTCTCGGTTGGGACTACACGACTTCCAAATTGCCTTACTCTTGAATCTGTTGTTCCAACGCTAGGGTTATGATATTGGAATTTAAGGACCACCCCAATGGCCTCCTGCATGACAATTTCTTTACCACTTAGTATTAAATTATTGAAATATTTAATTTTCAGACATAAAAGTGAATGCTGTTCACCCCGGTTATGTGGATACCGACATGTCTTCACACACGGGTCCTCTGAGCATTGACGAGGGTGCAGCTGCCCCCCTGTTCCTGGCACTGGACGCAGCAGACTCCGTCCGAGGAGAATATGTGTGGTATAACAAAAAGATTGTAAGCTGGGACGGAGAGTATCCCACTGATTAGTTATAATATAAGGATAAGTTGAAGAGGCAAATTGTGATTTATGATGAAATTATATGGAGATTATTTTTATATGATTAAATAATTATAATAAAACTCAATCATTGAGGTATTAAAAACACCAAATACAAAAAAAAACTATTTTCTGTAATTTTATAAAATATAATAGTAAAAGTATTTTAAGAAACAGTTAAAATGTTGTAATAGTTATAAATAAATACTCATTCAATACTCAATAATTTGTGTAGCTTTTTTTTTTCGGTGCAAAATATGCGTCGAAGTTAGTCTAATATTTTTTATTCAGTTTTGGCCCCAAAGAGGCTCTTTTGAATGTACCACCCATTCGGAGCAACATCAGCAGAGAAGATTGTGCAAGAAACTCTGCAATTTATTGAGTGTAATGTTGGTATCTTTTTTTTAAATTCTACTTTTTGTTAAGGCTTTGACCACCTTGGTTGATCATGTCAGCCTCATGGTTACTTGTCTATGGTCTACCCAGACAACACTATAAATTTGTTAATTTTTAATAGCACTGTCCGAGGTGCACTCTGATAACCAGCAATTTACTTGTCCATTATAGAGGTGGGCTGGGCCTCCAAACAACTTCACTCTCAGGTCAGTTCGGACCGCATTCCAGCAAGATATGCGATACTTCTTCCACTCTATGGCAATCCTCACATAGAGGTGATGGTTTGATACCCATCAGATGAAGGAACTTATAGCATGGAATGTGACCAGACTACAACAATATTGGTATGTTATAAAATAAAAAAAGTAAGAATAAGAGGTACCTGTACATTGGGCCCAAGACTCTTTAACTAGCTCCTTTGAAACAGTAGTAGTAGCAGTTCCATAGTCAATATGCTTTTTGTGTTCTGCCTCATTTCTGACTTCTAATTTTATTTTATTTTCTAAACTGTTAGTCATATTATCTGTATTCTTCTCTTGGGTAGATTTATTATCTGTCTCTTTTCTTTTCTTGTTAACCCAGGGTGTTGATTTTTCATTTGTTTTTCTTTTCTGGCAGTCAAATTTTGTAGGAATACAGTTCGGTACCATCCGGATCTTTGACACAGAACCCATTACACAATATCGCACATGGTTTTCCATGTCCTTTGGCAACTGAAACAAAAGAAGGGTATAGTATAAGATATACCTACTATAAAAACAACAGACTTTTGGGACTTATAAACATAGGATTACTGTATCATCCATCCATAAAATGTTAAGTGGGTGGTTGAAAATGATAAGAAATTGTAAAATGCTAGATTTTTTAAATGTACCCATTTCTTTTATTAATTTTATAAATACATATGTACGTTTTATACATTCATTATCCAGAAGCCACATGTCCAAATTTGGTTTGTGGTTGGAGATACCAGGTTTTAAAATATCAACATCGAAGGAGTGAGCGCTGCAAGGTAAATATTTTAGTGTGTAACATACAATCATAATATGAGTACTACTAAGGTAGTAGGTAATCATTATTAAGTACCACCAGGGATGTTAGTACCATGCAAATTTAAATTATTATTATTATTTACAATATTTACATTGCCAGTTGTCCGTCCGGATTCCGATCTACAAAACTCTTCGTACACTGATAAATGTTTTTGTTTTAAATGTAATTTTAAATTTGTTATCGTGCTTTTGTATGAAAGTGTCTTTTTACAGTAATTGCAAACTGCTTTTTTATCACATACATTGTCCACAGTAAAATAATTCCAAACGGCGGAACTTCGAGCTCGCGACATTTTTCACAAATATGTTTTTACAATTTTATAACTTAAAAACTATTTTACACACACAATAAATTTATTATTTACAACACTTATTAACTTTTGCATCAACTTTTTCGAGTAAGAAAATTCAAACAAATACGTAACGTAATTTCGCAATCAAAACAAACTTTCTAATGAATGAATATACCTACACCAATAAAACAACAGCGAAGACATGAATCTATCTTCATACGAATATAAAATCAAAATTATAATAAACTGTTGTATTTTAATGAAAGTAAAATTTGCTCTTGTAGTTAGTAATTTAAAGTTCATATTCGTCTAACGCTCTACGATGTGAAGTTCGCTATCATTATTTTTTAACCTTGACCTTGAACCTTGAATAGTTGAATTTGAGTCGACATCGGCTTCGGTTCGGTCCGTTCGGAAATCATCGGAGATACTCGGTACCGGTAGTTTCTAGTTCTACTAGTTACCGAGTATCTCCGATGATTGCCGAATCGAGGCGCACGATTATAGGTACGTAATAAATATTACAACAGTCTTTGTCGAAAATAAATAATGGTTGTTGTTGCTATAAAATTATAATGAAATATATTATTTGTTGTATGTTATAACGCCCAAGTGTAATTAAGTATATTGTTTTTTAGGGTTCCGTAGCCAAATGGCAAAAACGGAACCCTTATAGATTCGTCATGTCTGTCTGTCTGTCTGTCTGTCTGTCCGTCCGTCTGTCTGTCTGTCTGTCCGTATGTCACAGCCTTTTTTCTCCGAAACTATAAGAGCTATGTTGTTGAAACTTAGTGTGTAGATGTATTCTGTGAACCGCATTAATATTTTCACACTAAAATAGAAAAAAAATAAAATTTTAGGGGGGTCTCCCATACTTAGAAATGAAAAAAATATTTTTTTTTCATCAAACCCATACGTGTGGGGTATCTATGGATAGGTCTTCAAAAATGGTATTGAGGTTTCTAATATCATTTTTTTCTAAACTGAATAGTTTGCGCGAGAGACTCTTCCAAAGTGGTAAAATGTGTGTCCCCCCCCCCTGTAACTTCTAAAATAAGAGAATGATAAAACTAAAAAAAATATATGATGTACATAACAATGTAATCTAACACCGAAAATTGGTTTGAACGAGGTCTAGTTAGTAGTTTTTTTTTTACGACATAAATCGTAAACCGCAAAAAAATACTGATTATTCATTCAATAACTCAAATGTAAATAAAAAAACATTTATTTCAAGAACTTCTTTATTATGTTACTCGCTGCTACGGAACCCTTCATGGGCGAGTCCGACTCGCACTTGGCCGCTTTTTTTGTGAATGTGGTGACAGCCAAGTGAGATTGTGTGTGTGTGTGTGTGAGAGAGAGAGAGAGAAACTTATGAAAATCAACTCCACTCCACTGGATTATCGCAGGGATAAGGTATTGCTACCTATAACACGAGCATAAATGTAACAATTGGGTTTTTGTTCCAATTAATTAAAAACAATTAAAAATTGATGAAATCATCAATCAAATGAAAATCACGTGACTATAAACGCGCCATGATTGGTCACCATAGTTGTGACGTCATAATATTATAACTATTTAATATCAGTACAGCGTTTACGGCTATTACACGTGACTAGACAATAATATTGAAAATTTAGTGCTAAAATACGAGTTGTTAGTTGGTTCGGCTACGTGTGATAAAGGATTAGATAAAGGAAAAAACAGAAATCATAACAATTATTTATATGTTATTATAACAACAAAAAAACCACCTTAACATAAAATTTAAAATATTTAATACCTACTATAGTCAAATACATAACCTCGAACGTTATAAAATTATAAATATATCAAATTGAATCCAATCATTAGATAAAGATACTACATAAATGTATTATTTAAGCACTTGAAATTATCAATAAAAAAAATTTAAATGCTATGATTTTAAAGGTTATGATTTGGAGTCCAGTTAAAAAAAATATTTACTGAACTTTACTTAAATATAAAATAATTATTTTATTTGTATACTTAGATAAATAATAATTAATAACAATGGTACTAAGAAATACTTACATCGAAATGATCTTCACAACAAAAATAATTCGATTTTGTTTGGGGATTAACACGGTGCACTGCTTGAAACCATTTATTTCGACGTTCGACATCTTGGGGAACATTTAAAAACATTTTGCCAGGAGTTGCCTTTGTAGTATTCGTACATAATGGTACAAAACAAGAACGATAACTTTTGAGGTTCGACATTTTTAATATAAATTTAAATATTTAATAATGACAACAAAATTAAATAGATCAAAACACTGAATTTATTATTTTTCTATCAACTGCAATGAGTGAAAACTAACATTATGTCGTCACACGCGCTCGTGTTTGTTCGGGAGTTGACGGCGTGTCTTCGGTACCGGATTCAAAAATTTATTTTTATTTTGAAATAGGTAACTTTTGAATTATTGCGAAAAAAAATAGTTTTGTTATAAAACTAATATCTATATAATCTTTCCATTTATCACAAAAAAAAATGTTTTTTCAAAAACCCAATTTTTGAACAATTTGTTTAAGTAATTTACGTTTCGTCTGTTCCCCTTTATATGTCTGTGATTTTCTTTTTACAAGTATTAATACATTATGATAAAATAATATCAGTTTTCCCGACAGAAAACTAGCATGACATGAGTAAATGTAATATTACAAAGTAGGTACTCTGTGGTAAATATGAAAGCGGCACCTAAATAAAAGGCCACGGAAAAATAAAACAGTGGCCTGTGACGTACTGACCAAAGAGGAAATAAACACTACGTTTTATTGACAGACATGAGGAATCTATGGTTCCATTTGTTTTCTATTCGGTAAAGGAACCCTAAAAATAGTTATATTACTTACTGTATCTTCAAAATGATCCTCACAAAAAAATACATTGTCGGAAACCACTGAATTCGGTATTATGCCTGCTTGCCGTAACCACTCGTTTCTGCGATTTTCCGCTCGTGGAAGATGTATAAAAAACTTCTTCGGATTTTTTATTGTACTATTTTTACATCTAGGCACTGCACAATACCGATGTTCGGAATGGGAACTCATTTTAATTTGACCAGTAATTACGTTCGAGTTTCGACCGGACACAAATTGTAAACAAATATGGCCGACTAGCAGACTTGCCATAGACAACATCAATCTCTCCAATAGACAACAACAAGGATCAAGGTTTAATGGTCGCGGAAGTAGGCAGATTTATCATTTTGTAAAATCTGTTTATAAAATAAGGTATTACGTACCATGCGATAAAATATCTAAAATTGTGTAAAAGCAAACAAAGATTGTAGAAACTTTAATTTTTTTTTTTTTCACTTAATTATAAGCAATTAAAAATTGATGAGATTTAAATAAAAATCACGTGACTATAAACGCGCCATAATTGGTCACTATAGTTGTGACGGCATAATGTTATAGCCTCAGAATACAGTAATTTAATAACAGTACAGCGTTTACGGCTATTACACGTGACTAGACAATAATATTGAAAATTTATTGCTAAAATACGAGTTGTTAGTTGGTTCCGATTAGCTATGTGTGATAAAGGATTTATTAAGGCAAAGTCTATTCCTGATGTTGATATATTAATTTCAGTTCATTCAGTCAAATACATAACCTCGAACGTTATAAAATTATAAATATATCAAATTGAATCCCAATCATTAGATAAAGATACATAAATTTATTATATGCACTTTAAATTATAAATAAAAAAAGACGTGTGGCACTCGGGGACTGCCGCGGTAAGGCCCATCGCAGACGACAGACTATTTGTGCGATCGAGTCTGCGGCGCACAAAAAGTCTGCATGGCGCGCAAAAAGTCGGTCGCGGATTTTTCACACTCAACGCACACGACGCACATGTTTCACGTAGTAACTATTTAGTAATCTGTGATTCTGTCGGCAGAGCTGTAGGGACGTAGATGCTATGGAAATCGCGCAGAGATCGCGAAGTATCATTATGTACATGAAGTACAGAAAAAAAAGAAGAAACAGAACATTTTGGGTACATCATATACCTTCGGAAAGATCATCAATTTTTTTCACACACTTTTTGCGCGGAGCGGCGCGGCGCGGCGCGGTGCGCTCTGCCCGAATTCACGGATTTTTTGTGCGCCGGACTTTTTGCGCGTCGTGTGCGTTACTGCATATAATTACATAGGTTCTATTTTCACAGACTAAAAAGTGCGTCACGGATAGTCTGTCGTCTGCGATGGGCCTAAAGCTATCTATTGCATAGTTATTTTTTATATCACTAGATAGATGGCGTTAGTGGGGAGCGTGAGATTTTTTCATTGTTAGGTTTTTTCATTACGGAATTTCTGGATTCGGTCCCCGCGCTCAAGGCCCGCGATAGAAGCTATGCAATAGCTTAAAAATGTTTTAATGCTATGATTTTAAAGGTTATGATTTGGAGTCCAGTAAAAAAAAAAATTACTTAACTTTACTTAAATATATAATAATTATTTGATTTGTATAGGTACTTAGATAAATAATTAATAACAATGGTACTAAGAAATACTTACATCGAAATGATCTTCACAACAAAAATAATTCGATTTTGTTTGGGGATTAACACGGTGCACTGCTTGAAACCATTTATTTCGACGTTCGACATCTTGGGGAACATTTAAAAACATTTTGCCAGGAGTTGCCTTTGTAGTATTCGTACATAATGGTACAAAACAACTACGATAACTTTTGAGGTTCGACATTTTTAATATAAATTTAAATATTTAATAATGACAACAAAATTAAATACAAGATCAAAACACTGTATTTATTATTTTTCTATCAACTGCAATGAGTGTAAACTTAACATTATGACGTCACGTCACACGCGCTCGGGTTCAGCCTGTGTCAGCTTCGAGGGCAAGTTGATTGAGCTCAATAGTGATAATATATCTATCTCTTTCTTTTGTTCGAAAATCTAAGCAGGACAACACGATTCAGGGGCGAGGTGCATGGTGATTGGTGGGTGAAACCACAGAGTGAACATAAGAGTGAACATGCAAAAGTACTCACACAGTCAGAGTGAGTGTATTTATTGTATTTTACTTTACGTCATCCATCTTGATGTTTTCACTTAAATTCAATCAATCTGTTTTCCCGGTTTTGTTTTGTTTTTTTATTTAAAAATCCGTAAATAACGACGCAATGAAGCTACAATTTTTAAGACGACGTGTGAACACGCTCATCGCGTTTGTGAGGGGTGAGGTATCTTCCCTCCGCGCTTTATGTTCGCGGACCTATCACTTTTATAAATTTATGTTACTGGAAATCTAATAAGGGTCCCCGTACACTTGATCGGCTATCGGTATTGTCTTTACAGATACCGATTTATTTTTCATCAGTATGAATGAGTTGACGTGAAATTAAGGTCAACGTACACTTGACCGGTTATCGGTAATATCGGTATTGTTATCTTAGCGCAGTCGGGGCAGACATTTAAATTAAAAAAAATCCGGGGAGCGATTTTTTTTTAAACGTCGTAGGGGGGTGGTTGGGAGTATAAATCTCGATTTTCGAACTAATCCCGGTAGAGGGTTCGCCACCATCTTGTTTAAAGTTAATTTTTTTCGTTTTTCTGAAATAACTCGTTAATTTTCAACTTTAGAGCAAAAATGGTCCTCTTCAAAGTTGTTGGAAATTTAATTTTCCACAAGTTTGGCCATGATCATTTCTACGCTAGGATCAATATTTGCAGAGTTATACTACCAAGTTTATTGAAAAAATCGTAATCGGTGGAATTTTATTTTCTTCAACTTTTGTTCTCGCACTTTTCACTCCACGGTCAATATTAGTTTTTTTTATATTAGCCTGTAATGTCCCACTTGTTGAAAATTGAAAATTAACGAGTTATTTCAGAAAAACGAAAAAATTTAAATTTTTCCCGGTAGAGACCGGGATTAGTTCGAAAATCGAGTTTTATACTCCCAACCACCCCCCCCCCGCCCCACCATCCCCGACGTTTAAAAAAAAAATCGCTCCTCGGAATTTTTTCTATTTCAGGCTAGTTTTATGTCTACCCCGACTGAACTATCTATCGATATCAATTTATTTTTCACTAGTATGAGTAGAAGTGAAAGGATCACCGTAAATTCGTACGTAGGTACGTGACGGCCTCTGTAGCGTGGTCGGGCGAGCGCCCGCTTACGATGCAGAAGGTTGCGGGTTCGATTCTCGATTTGTGTGAACCACATATTATGGTCTATGGGTGTCTTTTTAATGTATTTACAAATGAAAAGTACTTTGTGTATTCTATCAGTTGTCTAGCCCTCGTAATTCAAGCTTAAGCCCGTCACAGACTTAGCTATAATATATATTAATATACCGTACTTCACAGAAATATATATTATAGCTGAGTGTGCGGTCACGCGAAAATCAGTATAGAAAATATATAGTAATATGCCTAGTTATAAAAGTATTAATATATATTATAATTATATTATAGCTAAGTCTGTGACGGGCTTTAAAGCTTGAAAAGTGGGCGCTCAGAAAGTCTGCATGGCGCGCAAAAAGTCGGTCGCAGATTTTTCACACTCAACGCACACGACGCACATCTTCGATCATTCTGTCGGCAGAGCTGTAGGGACGTAGACGCTATGGAAATCGTGCAGAGATCGCGACGTATTATTTAAATTATTTTGTACATGAAGTACAGAAAAAAAAGAAGAAACAAAATGTTGGGTACATCCTATACTTTCGGAAAGATCATCAATTTTTTTCACACACTTTTTGTGCGGAACGGCGCGGTGCGGTCTGCCCGAATTACACGGATTTTATGTACGCCGGAATTTTTGCGCGTTGTGTGCGTTACTGCATATAATTACATAGGTTCTATTTTCACAGACTAACGGCGGATCCCAATATCGAATCTTCTATCGGGAGATCGGCTCAATCCAAGATAGAATGCGATCTTCCGATCGGTCTGATATCTACATCCCAATAACAACGGATAGCAAACGTCAATCGATTTTCAGATTGGATTGGCGGTTGATCCTTCCCTCCCGTACGTTCCATTTTAAGCAGTCTTCATGTTTAATGCGTTATAGACATAATAAATAATTTAGATATTATTTGCGCTGCACCTAAGATATTATTTGCGATGTTCGTACAGAACGAGCGAGCGCGACGAAGCAGTACGTGTCTACTCCCAACAAAGCCCCGCGGCCGACTGAGCGACTAGAGTAGAGAGAGAGCTGAGAGAGCACCGTCAACGCGAGCGCTATACTTATGTTTTATTTCATTGAATAAACTATCTTCTATTTCAGAGAAAAGCCATCTGTACTACCTTATGGGATTTGATGTAAGGTTTATGAAAATATAAAGGACATCATTCATTTTGGGCCAAAAATGAAAGTGCCGGCCAGAACAAAAAAATAGTATATTCGGATAGAATACACAATTACTAACATTTTTTACTATGACGTCCAATCTGTGCGCACAATATTGACGTCGTAAAAACATATTGAAAAAAAAAAATTGCGGTATCTAACCTGATACGGAACCAATAATGTTCCACTTAAGAGTCAATCCAAATCAAAAGAGAGACCCATTGACAGTTATATCGAAATCGACCGCCAACTCGGTGTTTTCGACCACCGAAGAATTAGCACAAAAGGTGCTGTGGAGCCTGGGCGGAATGCTCAACTGTGTCATGACCTATGTCATGACATACAATGACATCAAATGACATAGGTCATGTCACTGTTGAGCATTTCGCCCAGGCTCCACAGCACCTTCAGTGGTAATTAATTCTTCGGTGGTCGAAAACACCGAGTTGGCCGTCGATTTCGATATAACTGTTTAGAAGTGACTTGTACAACTCTTTACGACCTTTTATTTCGTACATTGTTAGACCAAGAAATGAAAGTGCCGGCCAGAAATAAAAAATACTATATTCGAATAGAATACACAATTACTAACATTTTTTACTATGACGTCCAATCTGTACGCACAATGGTGACGTCGTAATAACATATTGAAAAAAAAAATTCAGCGATAAAAAATGTTGATTATCCTTACCTTATAACATGGTTGTAAGGTTGATGAATAGTGTTGGAAAAATATTTAGTCATGAAAATAAACATATTTATTAAGTACCAAACAGAATTTATTCTGATGGTAATATATTACAAACTAAAGGCAACATTACTAAAAGAACTTGTGAGGTGTCAAGGGACACCCGTATGGAACGAAGTTTATTT
The DNA here is from genome assembly GCA_951394245.1 of Cyclophora punctaria. Lineage (NCBI taxonomy): Eukaryota > Metazoa > Arthropoda > Insecta > Lepidoptera > Geometridae > Cyclophora > Cyclophora punctaria. Next base: position 812,203 of record OX596188.1, read on the forward strand.
ATTATCAACAAAAATAGTCGTCGCTACACCACACTGTTCAATGCGAAATAGAAAGACGAAACGAAAATATCAGGCTTGCTTTCTATAAGACAGAGCAAAAAGTAAATACATTTGCAGTGCAAAAAAAAACATATATTAATCTAAATATACTTAAAATTAACACAGTGGTAATAAGTCAATAACGTATACACTTAAACATTTTCTAATCTTACAAAAACATCATCTAAATTAATTGCGGGTGGGCTGAGGTAAGGATCATGTCTAGCATAACCCATGTACCAGACTATGCACATGGTATGGGAGCAACATCCGATGATCCTCTTCCCTATATTGCATGTGCAATAATAATGAGCTATTGCTCGACGCCCGGTTGCTACTCTATCCAGTGCAATATACACATTGTAAGTTTTATATCGGATATGCCGGGATTGTATTCGCCCTCTTATCAACCACAAGTCCTCTCCCTCCAGTTCTCTTACAAGCTCTAGAGGAATTCCAGCAGTGAGCTCGATGATAAAAGCTCCATCTGATTGAACGTGCTCTCCATAATAACTTCTCGCTTGTTTAAGTTGATATATACCGAGGCTAAATAATATTAATTGTTCTTCGGTCAGCGTTGGAAAATCATTAAATTCTGCCATATCCGCAGACATGGGCTGGAACTGTGCTCTCCTTCTGTTCAAATAAATGTCTAACAATGTATGAAATAAAAGGTCGTAAAGAGTTGTACAAGTCACTTCTAGACAGTTATATCGAAATCGACGGCCAACTCGGTGTTTTCGACCACCGAAGAATTAATTACCACTGAAGGTGCTGTGGAGCCTGGGCGAAATGCTCAACAGTGACATGACCTATGTCATTTGAAAGGTCTTGAAGAGTTGTACAAGTCACTCCTTGACAGTTACATCGAAATCGACGGCCAACTGGATGTTTTCTACCACTGAAAAAGTGCCCCTTGAAACGTAATTCTTCAGTGGTAGAAAACATCCAGTTGGCCGTCGATTTCGATGTAACTGTCAAGGAGTGACTTGTACAACTCTTCAAGACCTTTCAAATGACATAGGTCATGATACAGTTGAGCATTCCACCCAGGCTCCACAGCACCTTTTGTGCTAATTCTTCGGTGGTCGAAAACACCGAGTTGGCGGTCGATTTCGATATAACTGTCAATGGGTCTCTCTTTTGATTTGGATTGACTCTTAAGTCGAACATTATTGGTTCCGTATCAGGTTAGATATCGCAATTTTTTTTTTTTTCAATATGTTTTTACGACGTCAATATTGTGCGCACAGATTGGACGTCATAGTAAAAAATGTTAGTAATTGTGTATTCTATCCGAATATACTATTTTTTTGTTCTGGCCGGCACTTTCATTTTTGGCCCAAAAATGTATGAAAAGTGAATGATGTCCTTTGTACTTGTTTTTTCTTTAGGGCCATACCTCACCGGGACGCCATGGCGACGTGGCCAGCGACGTCGCCAACTAGTTCTTATTGAGATGTATGACGGCTAACTCACTTGGCGCCCGACTGGTGACGTCGCCAAGTAGCCAGCGTCGCCAGAGTCGACCGCTCCGCATGCGGCGACTGGCGACGCTGGCTACCTGGCGTCGTCGCCAGTTGTTTGCACGTGTTTGAATGCTCCGTCACTCACTTGGTCGCCAACCAGTCGCCATGATGAACGCACGTCGTATTGAGAGCAAAATATTTTTCAGGACTTATAGATTTTCTTAATATTGTATGTTTAGTTCAATTATTCCGACATAAACTCAATAATTCATCAAATGATGTTAGTGACATCCTCAGATAATTGAAAAAAATTTCAGGGTATTTTCTTAAATCTTCATAAAGTTTGAGAAAAACACCGCTTTGGCTTCGGTTTGATACAAACGGATGTACCCATATTTTTTTCTTTTTTCGTTTCATCTTGAATGCATTGGCGACGCGATTTGGCGACTCAGTCTGGCGACGCAGGGACGCCAGACGTAGCCATGGTGACGTCGCTGGCCACGTCGCCATGGCGTCTCGGTGAGGTATGGCCTTTACAATCGCCGCGCGCCGTGAAACTGTAAAATTTCAAAAAAATGTAGATTTTTTACGATTTTCACGATTTTTTTCTATCGAGGCAAATCACTCTAATCATGTTTCGAAGTGTATAACAATACAAAGCATATTTTTACCTTTACGACAGTAGGAATATCATTCCATAGATTTTAGCGGTTGATATCCAAAAACTGTTTCTAACACAACTCTTTCGCGATATTTTACGCTTCTGGTCTTACCACTTCGTCTTAACTAATCACTAAATAGTTACCTCGTATAAAACAAAGTTGCTTTCCGCTGTTTGTCTGTCCCTATCGTGGTCCCTATGGTATGCGTAGATCTATAAAAGCAACGGATTTTGACGCGGTTTTTTTAAAATAGATATAGAGTGATCGAAGAGGAAGTTTATTTATAAAAATCCCGAAATTCCCAAGGGAACGGTCACAACGTAGGTAAAATCGCGGGGCGCTGCTAGTATTATAAAAAACAGTGGAAATATCCGAAATGAGTTGCACGATAGATTCTGTTAAAAACATTAGCTTTATATTAACCTCAAATCAATAACAAAATATTTACATTCTGAATGTAATCTATACTAATATTATAAAGCTGAAGAGTTTGTTTTGTTTGTTTGTTTGTTTGTTTGTTTGTTTGTTTGTTTGTTTAAACGCGCTAATCTCAGAAACTACTGAACCGATTTGAATAATTCTTTCACTGTTAGATAGTCTATTTATCGAGGAAGGCTATAGGCTACATTTTATCCCGAAATTCCCACGGGAACGGGCACAACGCGGGTAAAACCGCGGGGCGCTGCTAGTCTATACTAATATTATAAAGCTGAAGAGTTTGTTTTGTTTGTTTGTTTGTTTGTTTGTTTGTTTAAACGCGCTAATCTCAGAAACTACTGAACCGATTTGAATAATTCTTTTTGTAATAGATAGCCACATTCAACGGGAAGGTTATAGGCTATTTTTCATCCCGAAATTCCTACGGGAACGGGTACAACGCGGGTAAAACCGCGGGGCGCTGCTAGTAAATTATAAATCTACTTACATCGAAATGGTCTTCACAAAAGAATATCGGAGATTTATCAGATGTAAACTGCGGATCTCGGTGTGCTAACTCTAACCACCGCTTTCGACGTTTAGGACATTTAGGAACGTGTATAAACAATTTATTAGGATACTAGCTGCGCCCCGCGGTTTTACCCGCGTTGTGTTCCCGTGGGAATTTAAGAACCGCTCGACCGATTTTGTCAAACTTCACATAAACCATCTACTAAATAGTCCGAACAAAGCCTCAACATTTAGTTTGGACTAGCAGCGCCCCGCGGTATTACCCGCGTTGTTCCCGTTCCCGTGGGAATTTCGGAATGAAAAGTAGCCTATAACCTTCCCGTTGAATGTGGCTATCCATTACAAAAAGAATTTTTCAAATCGGTTCAGTAGTTTCTGAGATTAGCGCGTTTAAACAAACAAACAAACAAACAAACAAACAAACAAAACAAACTCTTCAGCTTTATAATATTAGTATAGATTTAATTGTCGTACATAAACACATAGGTACAGCACACGTCTTGTAGCAAGTCATTTTCACAGTTAGAGTAAAAAATCTGTTAACTTTCGACTCGAAATACGCACGTTCGTATTAGCTTTGTATTGTTTAACGAAATAAGACGTCACAGCTCGCAAATATCACGTGACTGCCTGTTTTACTGCACAATTCAAATTAATGGATAAAAATATTCGTTTTCTCTATTGAAATAAGGCTTTTTTGTAAAAAATATACATTTAACACGTTCGCGGACGCTAAATCACCCCCTTCCGGACACATAGTTTTTGTATGGGATGCTATGGCACCCGTGCCCAATTTTAAGTACTTGACACAGTCTGCAATAGGGTACACCGGCTTGAATAGCTATAGCTTCAACTGCTAGAGCAGTCGTGTCTAATTTGATTACTAACATAACATGCCATAATAATGCCGGGCAACTGAACATTTTGTATGAGCGACGGGACGGCTTTGGCAGTCGTGACCATCGGCCGTGACCATCTAGACGGAGCGCCGAAACCTATATATTTTCATTTCTTTGATTGTTCTGGACGTTTCCAAATCGTGAAGTATTCATAATCGGTTCAAAGTCGCGCTTCCTTATTATGATACTGTTAACGCGCCTAACGTAATTTTAATAGTAATGATGATTTATTTTACATCTACTGGCAACATTTATATTTTTATCATTCATTCACTCTTTACTACTGGCAACATTTATATTTTATCTTTCTCTTTAATAAAAAATTGTAAAAACCTAAAGCGCATTACATTACATCATTTAATTATCTAAATAATTAACATTGGCGACCGTGAAAAGAATCTGCAATTGAATAACAGTAGTCACCATCCGGGATATTTGTAACATAAAGTACCGAAGTTTGGAGCAGTAAAAGTTACATGAGTTGCAATTTCGATCTTTGGACCCCGGAGGAGATGCTGTGAATCCATACAATTTGAAGTGAAGAAGTCAATCAAAGCCTTGATTAATACTTGCTGGACGAAATACTGTCTTGTTGGACCAGTGGAGTACCTAAAACTTCACACCACCGGACGATCATCCCAGAAAGTTAAGTGCCCTTCCTTCATTTTTTCCTACCAAGTTTTATTCCAAATCATATCCTTAAAATTGCATCAAAATATAATAACATTCATTGTTATATATTATAAGTAATTAACTAACCATACACTTGCAATAATAAAGTAACCTATCTATACAAAATAATTGCTAAAGGTCATTTGTAAAGTACCTAATTTCATTATAAAATCCATGTGTATAACCTACAATTTCACAAATACATTAGGTACTATTGTTTGATGAATCTCGTTGAAAATGGTATTAACTTAGTTATCTTTATGTTGAAATTAAGTCACAATATTGTATTGTACTACGTATAACTGATTTAAGGTATCTATATTATAATAAATTATAATATTAACTAAAAGCATCAGAAAGCTTAATTACAAAATTGTTAATCATTTTATTACCTACCTACTTGTGTTGTAGTAAAATGATTGATTAATTTTCTTATTGTACTACTTAAATAATTAATGTTTTGGTTAAAATTAATATTAGTCTGCCGAACAATTTCAGAAGCAGTGTGCTCGTGTAGTGGGAAAATAAGATCATACAATTTGCACGGATTATTATCGCCGCTAAATCAAGCAATCAGCTGTTTGTAATCCCGTTACACGAGCCCCGAGCTTGGGCTACTTGTACGCCTGCTTTCTGCGGACTTCGCCAAAATGAGGAACGTGAGATTTTTTATTATTTAATAACATCTTGTGTCTATTTTGAGCTTACTTTAATGGTCATTAAATTATTGTTCATTTCATCAACCTAATAACTTATAGAAGGATTTTAAATTCATATAAATTAGTGTTAATTTGTTTTCTCAGTCAAATATACATACATAATGGCTACATTAAAATCGTTGACAATTAAACGAAGCTCAATAAAGGGACAAATAACCAAGTTTAAAAAGTATATAAATGATTTGTTCAATTTACAAAACGATTTAGAATCTTTACAGTCAGCCGAACTTACTCTTAAACTTGGTAAATTCGAGATGTTGTCTTCTAAATTCGAAGAGGTGCAGAGTGAGATAGAGATTCTAAATCATGAAAACATTGACCAAGAGATTGATGAGCGTGACGTCATCGAGTGTGACATAATAAAATTAATGGCTATGGCTAAAGAGTTATTAGACCAAACTAAAAATAATTTAGAAATCTCTCGAAGGGATTCCCGCGCTCAATGTGTTCACGATCATCAAGAAGTAGGTATTAAATTGCCAAAAATTGAAATAGCAAGATTCGATGGCTCTTACTTTCGCTGGTTGGAATTTCGCGATACATTTGCATCTCTTGTGCACAAAAATGAACGTTTATCGTCAATTCAAAAATTTCATTATTTAATATCGTACCTAGAAGGTGACGCAGCTAGGATCGTTTGTAATTTGGAAGTGTCCTCAGATAATTACCCCACTGCTTGGAGTTTATTATTGGAGCGTTATGACAACAAACGATTATTAGTAAATCACCATCTCAAATCATTATTTAATGTTCAGCCAATTACACGCGAGTCTGAAAAATCGCTGCGGTTTATAGTCGACCATGTCACGAAGAATTTGCGTGCACTAGCTAGTTTAGACCAGCCTACTTCCCATTGGGACATATTAATCATATATATGCTATCATCAAAATTGGACAGTCGTTCTCTTGAGAAGTGGGAAGAAATGCGTAATAATCTCCCAGATATACCTACGTTAGAAAATTTTAATAAATTCTTAATTGATCGAGCGGATGTGATTGAAGCTTTGAATCGTTGCAAATATGATAATAACACAAACTCACAAAATAATAACAATAATAAACAAAATTCATATCAAATGGGACAGTTATCTTCTAATAACAATCAAAAAAATCGCTCCAACTATAATAATCAACAATATCGTCCCAACAACAACAATAATAATAATAATCAACTACATCGTTATAACAATAATAATCAGCAAATCAAAACATTTACGACTTCTACTCAAAACCCAGGTGCATACATATGTATAATTTGTAGCTCCAATCACAAAATTTACGATTGTCAAATATTTAAATCGAAAAATATTGCTGATCGAATGGCAGATGTGACTAAATATAAATTGTGTGTAAATTGTCTTAGACAGGGTCACCCAGTGAGCGAGTGCCGCATGGGGCCTTGTCGAGAGCGAAATTGCAACGAAAAGCACAATTCGTTATTGCACACTCCTTCTCAAACCGTGGTAAATTTTTCAAAAGATGGCAGCACCAGTATGGTGTCCAGTCATGTAATTTTGTCCACGGCTATAATTGAAATTCAAAATCCTCATACTAATCAAAGCGAAAGGCTACGCGCATTATTGGATTGTGGCAGCCAGTCTTCATTTGTTTCTAAATCGCTTCAAAAACGATTGACTTTGAAGACTATTACAATTGATACGGTTAATGTCGTCGGAATCGGCAATAACTCTAATAACACAGTGACAGAAAGCTGTATTGTCAAATTAAAGTCAATGACAACGCAGTATAGTGTAACGTTGTCATGCTTTGTACTTGATGAATTGACAGGAGAAATACCAAAGTCTCCAATAGACATCAAGAATCTAAAAATACCACAAACCATAAGATTAGCTGATCCCAATTTTGATCAGCCTGGTCCAATTGATATTTTAATTGGGGCAGACATATTTTGGGATATCTTAGGATGTGATCAGCGTTCTCTAGGCCCAAATAATCCAAAACTCAGATCTTCTAAATTTGGCTGGATAGTAACTGGCCCTATAAATACTACAAAATACAAACCTCAAAATATCCATTGTAATCATGCTGTTGTTTCAGACTCTCGTCCTATAGCAGCTGATAACTTTGACGAAATGTTAACAAAGTTCTGGACGCTTGAAGAGTTACCTCTAAAGTCTTTTTTAAGCCCAGAAGATAAGATGTGCGAAGATCATTTCAATTCTACTGTATCACGGTTAGAGTCAGGCAGATTCTGTGTAGAGTTGCCCCTAAAGGACTCACCTGACTGTCTGGGTGATTCGTATAGCTTAGCTAAAAAACGATTTTTCTATTTAGAAAAACGGTTTCGAAAGCATCCTGATATTAAAACTAAATATGTAGATTTTATCCGTGAATATGCTGCTTTGGGGCATCTATCTAAATCACCCATCAGTAAACCGGAACCTTCGTATTTTTTATGTCATCACGCCGTAACAAAAGAATCCAGTGAATCGACAAAATTTCGCGTTGTTTTTAGTGGATCGGAACCCACCACTTCAGGCTACTCAGTAAATGATATTTTGCTAAAGGGCCCTCGTGTACAAGATTCTCTCTTCTCCATTTTGGTTCGAGCTCGTCAGTATCAGTATCTACTTACCGGAGATCTAGATAAATTCTATAGACAGGTATATATTGCGACAAATGAAGACAGGAACTTGCAGCTCATTCTGTGGAGAGAAGATGAGTCGTTACCTTTGCAAACTTTACAACTTAATACTCTTACTTATGGTACAACAAGTGCGAGCTATTTAAGTACAAAATGCTTATGGATGGTGGGGGAAGAATGCGATGATCAGTTAATAAAAGACATAATTCAGCATGATTTTTACGTTGATGACATAATAACAGGCTGTAATGATAAACAACAACTACAATATATCCTAAATACTGTGACAGAAACCCTAAAATCCGCATGTTTTAAATTACGAAAATTCAAATCCAATGCTCCTCAATTGCTAAATGAAATTTTATCAGGTAATAACGAATCCCTAGTTCTCAGCGAATCTACTAGCACTCTCGGTCTAGGTTGGAATCCGACTAGTGATTCATTACACTTTCCTTTCAAAATGCCACCCCAAAGTAATGATATTATAATTACAAAAAGATACATAATGTCGAATTCTTTTAAAATTTTTGACCCCTTGGGACTCTTAAGCCCTTGCATAATTCAACCAAAAATGATTTTACAAAAGTTATGGCAACTCAAACTCGATTGGGATGAACCAGTTCCAATTGACGTTAAAGAATCATGGATGGAGTTTGTAAATAACTTACCTGCTCTTTCCACTTTGCAGATCCCTCGAAAGGCTCTCTGTAAATCCCCTAAAACTATTGAAATGCATGTTTTCAGTGACGCGTCGCAATGCGCATACGGTGCGTCTGTGTACATGAGAACTGTCGATGCTAATGATGAAGTCATGGTAAATCTGTTATGTGCAAAATCAAAGGTCAGTCCTCTAAAACCTACCACCATTCCTCGTATGGAACTTTGCGCCGCGTTGCTCGCTGCCAGGCTTTCCAAAAACATTGTAGATTCCATCAGAATTAAACCGTCTCGTATAGTGCACTGGTGTGATTCTAGCGTAGTATTATCGTGGCTCACCAGTGACGCTAGTAAGCTAAAAACATTTGTCGCTAATAGGGTCGGAGAAATTATCGAAATATCCGCCGAATCCTCTTGGCGCTATGTACCAACTGATATGAATCCTGCTGACATGATCTCTAGAGGAGTGAATGCCAGCCGACTTCGCGATCTAGAATTATGGTGGTCGGGACCTAATTTTTTAAAATTTGACGAATCTGAATGGCCTACTTTGGCTCAACCTATACACACTCAAGATTTACCTGAAATAAAAACTATGCCTTTATCTATACCTGAACCCATTGTTAATTTTAATAAATACTCTAAATTGAACAAAATCGAAAGAACGTTTGCATATGTAAAAAGGTTCATACATAATATAAAAAATCCTAAAAATAAAATAATTTGCCATTTAACTGTACAAGAACTAAATCAATCGTTTCTTTATTTGTGTTCTGTTGCTCAAAAGGAATCATTCCCCGGTGAATATAAAGTATTGTCTAAAGATAGTATGCTAAATCATAAATCTAAATTGCTTCCATTGTCACCATTTATAGATAAAAAATACAATTTAATCAGGGTTGGTGGTCGAATTGATTCTTCTAACTATGCCTACGAAAATAAACATCCTATAGTGCTTGACTCATCCCATCAACTGACTAAACTTTTATTCGAGCGAGAACACCTACGTAGTTTTCATTGTGGACCGCAATTACTTTTGGCGACTATTCGTCAAACAGTTTGGCCAATTAATGGGCGTCGCCTCGCTCGTCAAATTGTTCATCGATGTGTTCGATGCAAACGTGTGCAGGGCAAGATCTTACAACCAATAATGGGAGACTTACCTGCACAACGTATAAATCCTGATTTTCCTTTTATTTCCGTAGGAGTAGACTTCGCCGGTCCCTTTCAAATATTAAATCGTAAAGGACGCGGTGCTAGATTACAAAAGGCCTATCTGTGTTTGTTTGTGTGCTTGAGATTTAAATGTATCCATCTCGAAGCTGTGTCAGATCTGTCTAAAAACGCATTTATGATGACTCTGCGTAGATTTGTTGCACGGCGGGGTAAACCTATCGAGATATTTAGTGATAATGGAGGTAACTTCACAGCTACTGCTAAAGAGCTAGGTACTTTCTTAAAACAAAATTCAGAATCTCTGTCTGACCTCGCATCTCAGGAAGGAATTAACTTCATATTCTCACCAAGCTACGCTCCTCATTTTGGCGGAATCTGGGAGGCGGGCGTGAAGTCTGCTAAATATCATATTCGTAGAATAATGGGAAATTCACATTGTACTTTTGAAGAGTTAGGTACTTTATTTGCACAAGTGGAGGCCATCTTAAATAGCCGTCCTTTGTGCCCTCTCTCTTCCTCTCCTAATGACCTCCTTTTCCTATCCCCAGGGCATTTCTTGATTGGGAGACAATTGACCGCAATGCCAACACCAATTTTGTTGGACGTAAAGGAAGGCATTCTCCGACGCTATGCTCGTGTAGAAAAGCTGAGACAGCATTTTTGGCAAAGGTGGCAGAAGGAGTATATCTCAGAATTACAAATGCGAAAGAAATGGAAGACCGACAACAGCAGTCTAAATGTTGGTGATTTGGTTTTGCTGCATGAAGACCACGTTCCTCCTTTAAGCTGGCGTCTTGGAAGAGTAACAAGACTATATACGGGACCTGACGGGATAAACCGTGTTGCTGACGTCAATACTACCAGAGGGGTTGTTCGTAGAGCGCTTGTTCGTCTCTGCCCGTTGACAAATGAAGAAGAAGATGAAGATCAATAGGAGTTGAAAATCTAGCTTTTCAACGGGGGGCAAGATGTTAACGCGCCTAACGTAATTTTAATAGTAATGATGATTTATTTTACATCTACTGGCAACATTTATATTTTTATCATTCATTCACTCTTTACTACTGGCAACATTTATATTTTATCTTTCTCTTTAATAAAAAATTGTAAAAACCTAAAGCGCATTACATCATTTAATTATCTAAATAATTAACAGATACTATCACTAGGTATCGGTAATATGGTATGGTATCTCAGGGTAGAGGTACCTAACGAGGTAGACAGCGTCATCTGGTGAGTCGAAGAGACAACTGGAGGTGTAAGATCTGACAGTTGTTTCGACAAATCGAAACATCTCGCATGGATAACCCGCTAGATGGCGACTGTTTAAATATTGCAAAAATTAACCCCACATCAATGATCGTTACATAACTTTATACCTACCTAAAGTTTTTTCGGGCTAATCTCGGGAATTATCAGTCCGATTCTTTTGTATTAGTTAGCCACATTCAACGGGAAGGTTATAGGCTATTTTTCATTCCATGGGAACGGGCACAACGCTGGTTCACCAGCGGGGCGCTGGTAGTAAAATATGTAGACACGAAACACGCGTCACTCATAGCGATTCAATGCACATGCAATCTCATCCTAATAGGGTACCAGGTCAGTACTAAATTAAACTGCCATAAATAAAACCGAGCAATATCGATATTTTTGTTTTATTCATTACTTTAGAAAAAATAAGTCACATATTTTATGATGTAAATATATTTCAAGTACACAATAATATATTTTTAGACACCATATTTTAGACGAACGCTGAGTAGGTCTATGTAATAATATTAAGTAAATTTTTAGGCATTACTCATTAAGTTAACTTAGACATTAAGTATAGTTAAAAACTTACAATTAACTTGTATAATTATTAAGGACGGCATACACAACACTGCTTTCAAAAGATGGTGAAACAAGTATTAATTATACTTATCAGTGATACTGGGACACACTGGCTTAGAACAAAAACTTAAATAATTTGATTCCTTACTAGATATACCTACTACAAATAATTATAAAAATAAATTAAAATAAGTTTCCAGATTTTTATAATAATCTTGTAACAAGTCTCTACCTATGTTTATATTTTAATAAAACTTTCTTAAAGTCCCGTCTTACATTCTTACTTCCTACTAATACTATAAATGCGAAAGTTTTTGAGACATGTATGTATGTCAATTTCACGCAAAAACGTTTTGGGCTTGAAAATTGAACCTGGGACCTCAGTCTTGGCAGGCGAATGCACAAGCCACTGCACCATCGAGACATTAATCTATATATATTGTACGCTGAAGTTTGTTTTTTAGTTTGTTTGAACGCGCTAATCTCAGAAACTACCAATCCGATTTAAATAATTCTTCTTGTAATGGAGTCAAATTCAATGGGAAGGTTATAGGTTACTTTTCACCCCGAAACTCCCATGGGGACGGGCAAAACGCGGGCATAGCCCCGGGGCGCTGCTAGTAATTATTAAATTGAATTATTCTAATTGAATTACTGCTCCTGTGTCAGCAAGTAAGGCAACGCATCATCTATAGCCACATCTCCCAGCACGGGCACGAAGAACACATCTTCAAGGAATGACGCGGAGAAGGCGCGTAAGGCTGCCAGTTGGAGTAGCAGCGAGGCCGCTCGGGCTTCGCCCCGGGGCTCGCCGCGGGCCTCGGACCGCAGCGAGGCCAGCACGAGCGACTGCTGTTCCTGTAGCTTACGAGTCAGGAATTCTGGGACGCCGTCTGGAAGACAAAATATTATTAACAATGATTTTGGGGACAACACATGTCTGTACAATGCAATTTGTGGTTTTTGACTTCATTGACAGTTGAAGTTTGGACACCCGCTTTCGGCTGTAGCTACAACGATAATATGTTTTTTTTCTTATGTGACGGAGAGTTTGAGTATTTGTTTGTTAGAATAGAATAATCGGTCGAACTACCTAGTCCGATTTGAATAATTCTTTGTATAGATAGCCAATTAGCCCCACTGAAGAGGAAGGTACTGAATAGGCTACTTTTAATCCCGAAATTCCCACCGGATTGGGTAGAACGCGGGGCGGTACATACCGGGAGAGAACAGACACAGTGCTCGGAGATGCGCGTGTTCTCGGTCTGTGAGCCGCAGCTGGTCAAGTGACGTCACGACTTGCTGCAGCCGGCACAGTGACGTCACCACCTCGCCGATACGCTCCGACGAGTAGTCGCATATTGATATCTGAAGAGAATGACACGCTTTAAAAAACTTCACAATTGAGCTAGACAAAACAGATTACTGAATAAAATCAATCAGAATAAAACCAGTCGAATCCAAAAATCAGTTTAAAAAATATCTCTTAAATTAATTGTGTTAATACAGTAATAACTGATTCAAGAAAAATATGCTTAGAAATTTTACATTTCGACGTGCATTAACACTGCGCAATGTAACATTTTAATTTCATTACGCCAAAACCTTTTTCGGTTGTGGCCCTGTGATATTAGACATACCATATCACGGGAAAATCGGGATGAAAGTCATCTTGCGGATAAAATGACGAAGAACGACTAGTAGTGTTATACCTCGGGCTGCGCGTCGGTCTCTATGTCGCGCTGGCCGCTGGCGCGCTCGCGCAGCTCGGCCTGCAGGTGCGCCACCATCATGGGCAGCAGCGAGCCGAGCGCCAGCCCGCACGAGATCTTCGACAGCCCCAGCACGAACAGCTCCGGCCAGCACTTCTTGAATAACGTCACTTGGATCTCGAACCTGGCACATGACGTTGTTATAAGGTTAATGTAAGCGGCACAGCGGTCCGTTTTATGCTTATGGTTTTTACAGTAAAGTAAATAAGTTCGAATAGGTCTAGAATCTAGATAGTTCTTACGCCAAGTTAGTAACTTAAAAATATAGTGTTAAATGTATTCATTCATTCATTTCGAGTAGGTTAGTGGCCAACCCTAGTGTTGGAGTTTTTAGACCGCCTAAAGGCCTCCGACATGGTCTAACGATTCAAACAACCGGGACCGACGCCTGATTAAGTCTTTGGTTAATTCTTCTTTGGTTAAATATTCCTTATTCTCGCATGAGAATATTAATTTAAACTATTATGGTAATGATACTAACGGCAGCGCTGCAAAAGGTGGCATAGCCCTAGCAGACCGCGCCAGCGCCGCGAGCAGCCTGGCGGCGGCTTCACACGCGGCGGGCAGGCGCAGCGCTCCGCCCCCCGCCGGCACCGACACGCGGAGGGATATCGCTTCTGAACCGCCTAGGATGCTGCTGTTTTCCGCTGTAACAAATTAATATTGACTAACTTAAAAGTAACCATTTTACATTTGTCTATTTTAAAAAACTACTGGACGGATTTTATGCAACTTTACAGTAATATAGGTTATATTAGAATAACACATGGGATACATTTTATCCCGAAATTCCCACGGGAACAGGTACAATGTGGGTATACACGGGGCGCGGCTAGTCTATAATAAACTTACGCTCAGCATGTTGTGGCTCGGCGGTGGTATGTAGCGCTGCTAGAGGCACTTCGGGTGGAGTCGCGCCGTACGCTGATTGCAGGTATTCGTTGATAGCACCTGTTGAAAGAAAAACCGGAAAATTTATTGAACGAAATGGCAGAGAAAATAATGACAAAACATGACAATGTTGGGCATTATTTTAATGTTCTTCTTCTTCTTCTTCTTTCGAGTCAATGGCGCAAAATAATTAGTATTTATATTTTCCCGGACCAGTAATTCACAAGAGAGAGGGCAGCGTCTGAGACGTCCAGTAAGTCCTCTTTAGTGCAGGTGGTAGGGCACAGAGGACAGGACAAGAGGTGAACCATGTCCTGGTCTGGGGCACCGCAGTCACACTCCGACTTAGTGGAGTAGCCCCACTTTACCAGGTTTGACCTGCAGCGACCTACTCCTGTCCGGAGACGGTTGAGCGTATTTTAATGTTATCGTCATATTCAAACTTCTAAAATCCTATAATACTTTGTTAACAGCTCTACCATCGAAAAGCTAACTAGTAAGCTTAACTTTGGTTATTAAAAACAAAAGCTTCAATACTAACCAAATTGTCCCATCTTGAACAGGTTCTTGGCAAGTTGTGTCTGCAGCATCAGCTGCTGTCTCCTGGCACCTTCTATGTCTCCAGGGTTGGCTGGCAAGTATGGTGACACTGTGTGAAGAAAAAGCATTATAAGTATGTAAAGTATTTACCAAAAACTTTTGAGTTCCAACTTCTCTCTACCTTCCTCTAACTTCTCTCTACCTTCCTCTAACTTCTCTCTACCTTCCTACTTCTCTCACCAACTTCTGAGTGAAACCGAATTAAAATTTGTTTAGTACTTTTTGTAAGACAGACGCGGCGGATTTTGTTGTATATTATGGAAAGAATTTTTCTCCCAATCGTGACTGTTCTGACAGGATTCAAACTGTAGAGATGATTATGATTTAACTACTCCCAATGAACACCCTTTGCATTTTTGTTTGTTTGGACATGCTAAATACAGAAACATACCAATACAGGTATGTTTCTGTATTAACAACAAAACAACACAACAAACAACAAAATACCAATCAGATTGGAATAAGACTTTTTGTGATGGATAGCCACATCCAACGGGAAGGTTATAGACTATTTTCATTCCGAAATTCCCGTGGAAACGGGCACAACGCGGGGTGCTGCTAGTTTACTTATATTTGTCGTGATTATTTTCGTATAATACGTGAAGGTTCTGTACCTGGGTTGCCCTTATTGAACGCGACGGCGGCGGCGAGAGCGAAGTTGATAGCGGGAGCGGCGGGCGACACCGCGCCGAACGCGTCGCTCGGCTCCTCTTTTGGATTGATCTGAAATTACATAACATTCAATTTATTCATCACATAGTACATTATATTAGGCGACGACGTCGCTGGGTGTCAATTATATATTCTTATAAAGTATTTGTGTATGTATATTTTGTAGTATCAGTGATAGGTTTAAGTCCTGTTTTTATAAGCCAATTTTGTGAGTGAAAAATAAGCATTTTTTATTTACTAGGTGTGTGGGGTGGACTTCGACAAAGAGTGAAAAGAAGTGGCGAAAGATGGATCCAGGTGGAAAGAATTGGGGGAGACCTTTTAGCTCAGCAGTAGGACACAACAGTTTAATTTTTTAAATAAAGTATGATTATAATTACCTGTCCCGCCTGCTGCCCCGCCAGCCCTAACAGCTTGGAGTACGCGTGTCTCTCGTGCATGTTGTCCCTCGGCTCTCCCTTGCCTTTGTCCACGATTGGCTTCCGTTCATGCTGGACCGCTGTCGGGTACGTAACAAGAATTACTGCTCATTGAGCTCAAGCTATGTTTTACAGATGGCTTGAATGGTTTGTTGTTTGGAAACGATTTTGATGTTGTTTTAATTGTTCTTTGAGAGATATCAAGAACATTATTTCAAATATCAACAATTAATTCAGTGAAATTGTGCTTTTTTCCTTTATCTTCAGTATTTAGAAGTATTCCTAAGTCTTTGGTAGATTTTGAAAAGACTATATTGGTCCATGGCAATACTCAGTTAAGTGTTTCAAACAATTTTTAAAGTTACAAACACCTTGAACATATTGCCTTGAAGATAAGATTTCTGATAATGTTACATAAATTACATTCCTTTTAATTATACTCACAGTCACTCCGCATGCCGCATGCGAGGCACTTCTGCAGCCGGCAGTACTGGCACCGGTTCCGATGGTGCTTGGTCACCTCACAGTTCATGCTGCCCCGACATTGATAGCCCAGCTTCTTTCTAATTGATCGCTTGAAGAAACCTTTGCAGCCTGGAGATTGAGATGTATTTTTGGTGGTGCTCATAGAATAATTAACTACATAGTAAGGTAATTAAGGTATAGTCAAGGAATAATTAACTTATGAAGCTTATGGGGCCTCAAGAGTGCTATATAAATCAACTAAGCTTTGTTTTGGTACTGAGTATCATATTAACATAGTTTAGCTCTGATGGAAAGGAATTAGTAGTGTACATATTATTACAGATATCCACCTAGAATAGGCATGCTTATTATAAATTGTAGAACTAATTTTAGAGAACCAGGACCATTCTTGTTGACTAACATTTCAGCAGTCTAGAATTACCTACTGATTTAAAATAATGCAAGAGTGGCCCTGTAATATTTAACCTGTCATAAATTAGAGTGAAAACCCCTACCTTCACAACTGATAGCTCCATAATGTCTCCCAGAAGCCCTATCTCCACACACAATGCACAGTTCCAAACCACCAACATCATTATTTCCACTAAATTTTATCTCCATTTGATCTTGGCCGTCCATCTTTATTCAGTCTGAAAAAAAAAATTAACATGGCATTGTGAATGACCTTAGGATTCAAAAAGAGAACCTTTTGTTTACATTGGCTTACGGGGACATTCACATTACGATACCTTTCACTTCGTGTGGGGCGACTTTATTTCGAATACAAACTTGGTTTTACTACGTGGGCGCTTTGCTTAGGTCTATTGATAAGAAGAGTTAATAAAAAAGCCCACGCCATGGTCACTGGACCGAAGACATGAGTAAATTATACGGACACGGGGCATAACTTGAACCTCTCAACTTACTGTGGCTTGCCTGTTGTCTTTTTGTATTTCAGGGATGAACAAGTTAATATAAACTTAACATTTTATGCTGTTGCCATAATCGTTCACCGAATTTAATTACAATAGAAATAAATAAAACAAAAGAAAGGGACACGTTTTTAGAATAGAAGAATTTCTTTTCAACTAAACAAAAAAAACAAAAAGAAAAGAAAATCTTATGACATGAGTGAACAGTGAACGAATAAGATTTTGTGTCAAAGAGGATGAGTGAGTATGAAATAAGATCTATTTCATATTTTTCCTATGTATCGTTGATTACTTTCTGTGGGGTTATATCCATGGACTTATTATTATGTCCATGGTTATATCATGTGTCAATATTGTCACAGGTTGCAGGTATTTCAATGTCAAATACCGAAGACGTCTATCGTCTATCAATCAAATCAATCAAAGTCAAATTCAGAATAACCATGTGCACCGCGTGTGTTTTGCTCTGTTTTTATTTTCGCTAAACTAAATAATTAATCACTATCGTTATAATTTCATGAAAATTTCACACTATGAATAAAAGCAAGAAACAGTCCTGCCCTAAAATGGAGGAAATTGGCAAGAAATTTGATGTTTTCACTCAAAATCCTGTAAAGTTCCTCGGTGTTCAGACTGACGTGAAGCAAGATATAACAAAATTGGTAAAATCTTTATATGATTTCACAAAAAGTCAGGAAAAAGGTATAAAGAAGGTAAACAACAATGCGCTCCCTCAGCTTGTGATTCAGGAACTGGATGAGGAGCAGATTTGGCAGCAAATTGAGCTTCAAAACAATGAGTGTTGGGACAACCTAGTTTGGGAGGTAGCAAACTGTATGTCGCTCAAAGACGACTTAACTTTCCCCGTCCAGCTCGGATCAGAGGAGGTAGAGTCTGGCCAGGAAGAAATTAAGCCTAAAAAGCCATCCAAAAAAGCCTTAAAAACAAAATCAGCAGAGATTGAAGAGAATGTTAAAGGTCCAAAGAAAACTTCTAAGAAAGTTGAAGTGAATGCTAAACCTAAGCAAAAGACTTCTATTGTAGATAACAATTTTTTCAAGCTACAAGAGATGGAGCAGTTCCTTCTGAGAGAGGAGAGAAATGAAGGTAAAAATGTTCCCATGGACAGTGACGAGGAATCAATTGATATGTTTGATGAAATTGATGATGACGATGATGAAGAAGCCGAGGGTGAGCGGGATGCAATGTACACTGACTTCTTCGAAGGAGAAGATGATGGCATCAATGGTCATGACGGTAAAGATATGAGTGGTGATGACGGAAGTATGAATGATGATGATGAAGGCTTGAACGGTGATGATTTAGATGACGATGGTGAAGATTTAGATGATGTTGAGAGAAAAAACTTTCAACATGATCATTTTGATAACAATGATGAAGGACCAGAAGGTGAAGATGATCAATCCGGTGATGATCAAGACCTTAGTTTAGATGAAGAAGATGAAATGGAAAGTCCAGTAAAAAAAGATAAAAAACAAAAATCAGACAAAAAAGTCAGATTTGAACAACCATCCTCATCTTCTGAAGATGAAGCTTCAGAAACCAATGAACCTAAAACAGATGAGAAGAAATCCGAATTCGAACTCCGCCAAGAGAGGTTAAAGCAAACCATAGACAGGTTAGAGAAGAAGAACTTAAATGAAGCTCCCTGGCAGTTGAAAGGAGAAGTAGATGCTACGAAACGTCCTCAAAACTCTTTGCTTGAAGAAGTAGTAGATTTTGACCTAACATCTCGTCCAGCTCCTATCATAACTGAGCAAACGACAGTAACTCTTGAAGACATCATCCGGCAACGCATCAAAGATAAAGCCTGGGACGATGTTGAGAAGAAGGAAAAACCGGTAGACGATCAGCTCAGTTTCCGGAAAACGGAAATCCTTGATCATGCTAAAAGCAAAATGAGTCTCGCTCAAGTATACGAGGCAGAGTATTTGAAACAAAAGCAAGCAGCATCAGGGGAAGAAGTGGAAGAAAAAGAACCAGAAGCTCACATGGAGATCAAAACTTCCATGAGTGATCTCTTTGCCAAATTAGATGCCTTATGTCACTACCATTACACACCGAAAGCAGTACAGGCAGACGTCAAAATCGTTGCTAACACTCCCGCTATTTCGATGGAAGAGGTTGCTCCTGTAGCAACAAGTGATGCTACATTATTAGCACCAGAAGAAGTTAAGAAGAAGAAGAAGGGCGACCTGATGACTAAAGAAGAAAGGACACAAACAGATAAGAATAGAGAGAGGAGGAAAAAGAAGAAGTTCCAGAGAGAGAAGTTGACTCCCAAAGTAATAGAACATAGGAATACAAAGAAGGGAACAGAAGTGAACAGTGACAAGTCGCTGAAGACGTCCAAAGCATTCTTCCAGCAACTAAACGATGATGCAACTAGTATATTAAAAAATAATAAAAATAAAAATGTTAAGAATAAAGGGAAATAAATAATTGTTATGTTATTTAAATGGCTTTTTTCTTATTTATAATTTTAATGAATATTAAGTACATGTATGCTGCATTGGTTTCCCAGACGATAGCTTAGCTCCTTAGTTTAATAATTTAATCTAAATATAAATTTAGTCCCGTTAAAGAACAACTCAAAGGAGGGTGTAGAGTGCGTGAGAGGGTGGTCGAAAACACCAAGTTGGCCGTCGATTTCGATATACATGTCAAGGAGTGACTTGGACAACTCTTCAAGGGCTTTCAAATGTTATAAGTTATGTCACTGTTGAGTAATACCATTAGGGTCAACTGCACATAAACCCAGTGTCATTCTTCGGTGGTCGAAAACACCGCGTTGGCGGTCGATTTCGATATAACTGTCAAAGAGTGACTTGTACGACTCTTCAAGAGCTATCAAATGACATAGGTCATGTCACCGTTGAGCATTAGGATCAGCGTCGATACTTCGGTATGGCATAGCCAACTCCATTCTTCGGTGGTCGAAAACCCTAAGTTGGACGGCGATTTCGATATAACTATCAATGAGTGACTTATAAAACTCTTTATGAGCTTTCAAATGATATGTGTCATGTCACTGTTGAGCAATACGATCAATGTCGATACTTCGGTGGTCGATAACAACGAGTTGGTCGTCGATTTCGATATAACTGTCAAGGAGTGACTTGTAAGAGCTTTCAAATGACATTAGTCATGTCACTGTTGAGCAATACGATCAGGGTCAACTGCACATACACCAAGTGTTTTTTCTTCGGTGGTCGAAAACACCAAGTTTGGCGTCGATTTCGATATAACTATTAAAAAGTGACTTGTAAGAGCTTTCAAATGCGTAAGTCATGTCACTGTTGAGCATTCCGTCCAGGCTCCACAGCACCTCCAGTGGTAATGCTTCGGTGGTCCAAAACACTGAGTTGGCCTTCGAATTCGATATAACTGTCTAGGAGCAACTTGTACAACTCTTCAAGACCTTTCAAATGACATAGGTCATGTCACTGTTGAGCATTGGGGCAGGCTCCATGGTTACCTGCCCGAGTTCCTTAATTTTGACATTTCTGGAGCGTGTAGTTCAATAACAGTTGGGAATATGGAAAAAGTGGATAGAATTAAAGTTATAGAGAATTATATAAGCTTTCATTCCATCATACACTTTTTTTTGCTACATTGCACCGTTTTTGAGATATTCGCGAATAACCTAAAACTGAGACCTTTGTCACCCTCCCTTCCCTCCGGCGCACCTCCTAGACGTCAGGACTTTTAGTATGTTTTTCCCCTGAGCACCCTGAATACGTTTCTGAAGAAATCGCTTAGGTACCCTCTCACGCATTCTACAACTACTTCGTTGACGGGACTAATTAGGCACACATAGGACAATTTATTATAAAGTACAAAGTACTAAGGAATCATTTTTATAAATAATAATGTATTACCTATCTAGATATTTAACATATTGAGTTGGTAGTAGTATTAGGTTATAATGTCCCACAGCTGGGCAAAGGCCTCTCGTCTCACTGAAGATATCAGTACAGTGAGAAGAATAAAGCGTAATTAAGACGCTTGATTAAATTTTAATTTATCAAATTAGCCGAAACCTGTCAAAATTTAAATTAGGTACCTATATAATCTATTTTAGTTATTATATGTTTTAAGTATGTTGTCTACTTAGTCATTGTAGGAACAGTAGTACACACAGTACAGCGAGGCAGGCTACAATTACACAAAGCCGGGTAAACATTAAGGTTGTGGGACCACAAGCGGTGTCGAGGGCGAATAGAACGAATCCCGCAAAGTGGTGGCTTTGAAAACTAACTCGACTCATAACGGCGCACTAGCAGTAATTAGCGAGGGAAAAACCTGGCGATATGGCCCGAGACGAATCAGGGGACCAGGAGTTGGGAATAGTGGAGGTTACTGATGAATATAACGGAAGGATGAAGTGGAAAATAAAGAAAAAGTTGGCTTAGTACTTTAACTATGTAAGGCATGAGTTACATACTTACTACGATTTAATTTTTATAAGTAAACTAGCAGCGCCCCGCGGTTTTACCCACGTTGTGCCCGTTCCCGTGGGATTTTTTTTACATAAAAACCTTCCTCTTGAATCACTCTACCTATTACAAAAAACCGCATCAAAATCCGTTGCGTAATTTTAAAGATTTAAGCATGAACAGCTTGAAAAAACAGACAGACAGACATGAAAAAGAGACGAATTTATTTTATACTATGTAGTGATTTTAAAGTTAATGTTATCTTTAAGGTGCCTACAGTCAAATCGCTGAATCTTATTTACAAGTTCACTTATGACTGTCGGGTCCTACAATTTCTTATTCGAGAAAAACTTTGGAGGAAAGATCTCTCATTCGCTGCGATCTCTCACTCGCGGATATCAGTACGGATATCAGTGCCTATCTTGCAATTGCCGTCGGTGCAGTGTGGCTCTTCTCCGTTCGATTTGTGATATCTGAAAACGAGGAGTAACGCCTGTGCCTACCTATATAGTCTAACTAACTAAACTAATTAAGAGAGAGAGAGAGAGAGAGAGAAAGATGGCACAGGCGTATACCTATATAGGTACAGTCTTACTAGGTAATTACTTTAGAGATAGAGAGAGATACTAGGTACTGATGAGAGATGCTACTTACCGAATTATCATGAATTTTCATTTAATATTCAAACTCCGCGCCTGGCACCTCCATCGTTTCCCAGCTCCGCGGGGCTCCGTATTGCTCCCGCCAGCCGACTCGGAAGTTGTATAACGTGTCCCGTTAGTTTTTACATCCGCAGTTCAAATGTTACATACACACAGACACTGTAGCTACCACTTATTGCGCACACACTTTATATAAACCTAGTTGTTAGACATAGTAGTTATATCAAAACCTAGGTCGGTACTTTTGTATGTACCTACCTAGTAGTTAATAGTTTGTACTAAACCCTGCGCTGCGTTATTATCTTGTTAATATAAGACCTAGATAGTATGCTGACTAGATTTTCTTTAGAACTTCCTATCGGTACTTAAAACGAAACGAAAAAATCTAAAGTAACGTTAATAACGGTAGGTAATCAAGGTATTGATTAATTAAATACGATGTCAAAAGTTTACACTAGATATTGTAGGTACTAAAAGTAATTAGTATAGTAAAATAAGTGATAAATTAACCGTAGTTACATGACGTAGCCATTTTTCATACTATAAAATCTATCTATTTCAAAGAAAGTCGCCAATAAATAATTTTCTTCCCATAAATCCGTGCTACATTGAATTCCACGATATTCACGATATATTTCGGAATAAATCCCTCTAGTAAAGTTCAAAGCCCTCAGCCAGCACTGCCGGGGTCGGCAAGCTAACTAGTAATTGCCCCCACAAATACGAAGCGCCTAATATCGTCTCCTGGAGCACACTTACAACTAATTGCTATTAGTTTTTTTGTAGGAGCTATTTTAATTTGTACCGAATTTAAAAACGTTTTTATTAAATGTTTATAACTAGTTGTTAATAGTTAAAATGATGCTCGTAATATAATTATTATAGTACATTTTTAACCCCCGATGGACATAAAGGCTTCTGATTAGACATGCTTGTCTTGTGTGTTTGCCTGTGGCATCTTAGTTATTTAGCTGTTAAACTTTAGAGCTATAATTTGGGCAGTGTGTCAATTTGTTCTGTAAAATATTTACCTATATTTATTTCGCTAAGAAACCATCATGCCTTACATTCCATTTCGAAAGGCATAGGCAATGTATCTTGGTGTAACATTCGTTGCTCCCACCACGCTGAATAATCGTCTGTATTTGTATCGCCGAGCCCGGAGCCCCGCCGCGTTTAATCCACACACACCCAGTCGGTCACAGATTTATAATTTGAACAATTATCTGCGCCCTCTAGACTTTTGGGGTTGAAAGAGTTGCTAACTTTTAGACCTGGGTTTTTACTAATGAAGTGGTTTTGTAGTGGCAGTCATTTTGTCTCTTTTAAGGGTGCTTTTTGTACAGAACTAGGCTACGTATCTACCAACCTTTCTTATAGTATAGATTAGCGCAGGTGGTAATTTACCTTACTGCTCTTATGTAAGTCATTATGTACCTATGTATCTTGTGAGGTGAGATGATTAAAACATATTTGGATGCTTAATTATAAAACATCTAAATAGGTATGGCCACCTAAAAAAATTGTGTGCCTAGCCAACATTTAACTATGCAGTTGATATTCGGTCATATCAGTTCAGATTAAAATCTTACAAAAATATTTGTAGAACAGCTATAACTTACATTGTTTTGATATATTCAGTTTTGTGCTTACAAAGTGTCCTAACAAGCTAAAACCAAATAAAAATATGTCATCTCTAAACATTCCGCTGCCGAGGTACCAGGGCGGCATCGTCGCAGGAGCTACCAGACAAATAAATTCACCAGATAACCGACGCATAAATCTCGAACGCACCCGCAAGCAACGCGGAAAAATTGCAAGAAATATAGCCGTCCCCCTTACTCCTATATGTTACTAATTATCTATGTGTATATCTATCCTGCTCTTTGCAAGATGGCCGCTTCCGCTTTAGTTTTCTAGTGGTGAAAGGGATGAATCAATTTGATTGTGAAGCATCAATGTAGTGAACTTGTCTAGATTGTTCATAAGATTTTATCTGTTTCACAAACTTCGTATTGTGTCGGGATTTGATTAGGTTTGAAATTTTTCAGAAAACTTTTATCTGAAAGTTGATAGTGTGATGACTATCATTTTGCTTCAGCTGCAAATGGTATCTTCAATTGTAACAATGATCTTAATGACACAAGGTTTAAACCGTGTTTTAATTGTTCCCATAGGTACTCCTACAGTGGGTTTTCACAAAGGTATCACCACACCAAATACAAAAATAATTTCAGTTTGCGGCAGTTATGTAAATTATAAAGAAGTTGGTTAGTTTTATGGATATGTATAACTAGAAGCTTTGTTGCGGACATCTAACTGCTAGGTAATCAAATTCTAACAACAAATTCAAATTCTAAATAAGTAAGTAACGTCTTCTAAGATAAAGAACGTCTTAACCTTAACGTCTTAGTGCGCTCAAAATGAGCAAGCCACGCTACTATTTCACACAAACTAAACCCCAAACTGTATAAAAGTTGATAGTATTAAAAAGGACATTATGGTGAAGCGAGAAAATTGCTATTTTCCTCACTTGCATTAAAATGTTTCATAGAAATTTGTGAATATTGGATCGGAATTTATATTGCAGCGCGGGGCGGCCCTGCGAGGAGACCGAGCCATGGCCAGAACTGTCAGGAGACTCTTGGGTAATATATGTAGGTTAGCTAGATCACGGGTTACATAGATGCACATAATCGTCAGTAACTTTAGGACCTTACTAATAAAACCGTTTCCCGTTCGGTATATTCAATAAACTGTTGCTCATTTTCTCTAGTTAGGTAAAACTAAAAAGAAGAACATTTAAGACAGTAGTTATGAGTATTAGCAAATAATTGATACGTTTTAGATCTCGTTCCCAATTGTCGGCTGTCGGATGCGACTTTTAATCGGATGTAGTGCGGCAGAACATACATGAAGTTATTAACACTTGTCAGACCTCTATTCAATCTCACTTTTGGGTCTGATCCGACAAATGTTTTGCTACGTGAACGTTCGTTTAAAAACTGGGCCTGACAGCTGACAACTAGGAACGGCCTCTAAAACGTCTCGACGAGTTTTAATAGAAGATTGTAACATCGAATATACCAAAAACTGCGAACACACTCACAAACATTATTTTTAATAATATTAGCAAAACTCTAGCGCACCTTAGCTCTACCAGCCCCAAGATTATCATTTGATGTAGGCACCATTTCGCGCCTCCTTTTAAACGACCGCGGTGGCGTATTATATGAGCTGCATGCTGTCGCGGCATTACACTTTATGGCACTAAGATATTACTGGTTACGAATTAAACGTTCCTCAGGTTAAATAAACAGTTTTAAAGTGTGGTTCGATTGAGCGGAGCGGAGTGTCCGGAGCTTAATCAACCAATCACAGCGCATTGTGATTGTCAAACAACGCATTGACATTGTCAAAATCTTTTCGTAATGCGTTGTGATTGGTCAGTTAAGGTCATGATAATGAAACAATGTCTTCGTTGACTGGGCTATTATAGCAAGAATGCACATTGCACACTTACCTACACGCTATATTTTTGAGGAGTTTAAATATATCGCACATCCGGTGCAAAACCGTCACTTATGCAAAAAATGTAATTGTTCAGGAGAAGCGTTTGAAAATTCAACAGTGTAGTGTAACGTATACTTCTTCTCGACTGAGGAAATAAACTGATAACAGTGAAACTACAACTTTAAAGTTCATTTTAAAATAAAAGCAAACATCTCATTAATTACTATTAAAAAAATGTAAACGTTTGAAAATTACAACCCTCCCAGAAGTGACGTTATGGCACTAGAAAAAAATTAACCGGACAATTGTGTCAAAACAAATAAAACACCAAATCATACTTTTCTAAAAAAATATTTATTATAGTAGCAATGAAGTATTACAAAATTTATTAAATCTACATTTTAGCTTTAGGTACTATTAAATTACTGGAGCTGCTACTTGAATTGCCACTGGAACTACTACTGGGGCAACTGCTGGAACTGCTACTCGAGCTAGTGGATGAAGACGTCCTTGTACGATGGCCAGGGCTGTATTCATCACCGGAATCAGTGCCGGAGAAATCGGCTGTTGGCAAGAATATCATCTCGTCCTTTTGATTCTTGCATCTAGCATTCTTGGCTAAATCTTGCACCTCAACCGAGTTATGATTGCCACTTGAAAGTGCAAGTAGCATGAGGTTTTTGCCGCGTTGGTTCATTTAAGATCTGTAAAGAAACAAAATACCTACATAATGATAACAAACACAAAAAATAACAACGATAACAAAATGAAAAGCATCATAGAGCAATAACGTTATTAATTGAATAAAAATAAAAACATTAAACCCTACAACGTAACAACAACATTGTCACAATAACATTGTCACAATTGTAAATTACCGATTTGGCTATTATCTCTTAGTCTATAAGGATTGGGGAAACAACGTCACTACGTACACAAGTGGCTTTGTAATTTTAAGAAACAAATGTCACAACTAACTTAAGTGTCGTTATTGCTCCAAAAACATAAAAATAAATTGTCACAATTACCTTAGTGACGTTGTAGCTCCAGGAGACTGCTACTCGTGCGAAGGGCCGCGCGCAACTGACCAATGAGACGTTGTTTCTCCCAGTGGTGACCAGATTCGCGCAAAACCATAACGACATTAGTGCTCTCTCGCGGATAGTATGCATACTACACAAGCGACAATAACGCACCAAGTAAAGAGCTGGATTAGGCGTATTTTTTCATACTCAGTTCAATTTTGACAAAAATTGCATAAGTGACGTTATTGCACCGGGTGTGCGATATATGGTTGATTTTGCAGCAGAAGACGATTTTAATTGAATATGAATAATATGAGTAAGTTTAAGTGATTTCATTCCAAATCACCCAATTAGGTGTCGAGTCTAGTGAGAAAACGACGTTTCATAGTCGAAGGAGATTGGAATAAGTTCGGTGACCGCGTTGGCCAAAAGAAATCTCTCTCTCTTAAACTTAAGAGCTGGGCTCTTGTCTACGGAGTTCTTTCCGTTTTTCTCTATCTTCTGCCAAACTCCAGCTGTTCGTACGACACGACCTTTACTCTTTCTTTCAAGAGAAGTAAGTAATCTGAAAGATTAAGTCCCGTCTAGATTAGTGTTTACAATGTGTTCATATCGTGATAGTTTAAATAGTGTAACTGAAAGAAGAAGTTGATCCTTCCTTACGTGAGTGAGCGAGTCATTTGATGTGTGTGATGTGGCGGCCTTCTGATTGAACTCGCCAGCTCGAACAATATAAACAAATGAACCTCCTACCAAGTCCGTATTTTCCTTGCAAAAAGTCCCCCACAAGCGGCCGTTCCTCGCGGGACACCCAGTAAACAGCAGATACGAGGAAGGCAGTTATTGACCGTAATTCTTTTTTAATTTCTGTGCACTTCCAGTTTATGTATTCAGATAAATGCCGGCCCGAGGCGCGGCCATCGAACAAACGGGACGGGGAGGATGTGCAACTTATGGAATAGACAGTGGGGAGTTAGGTTAGGTAAGGATCGTCGCAGACTGCATACTGTCTGAGAACACTTTGTGGCAGTAGTTTAGTCTGTCGTTATCAAGGTAGTTTATACCTTATTATCGTATTACTAGAGGTTTTTTCGTGACTCAATAGATTGTTTCAGCAAGTAAAAACACTTACTTAGTTTACACTGTCTGTAACCGCTCTTAAAACAATTGCAAATATTATTGTATAGTTTGACAGACAAAAATGTATGTACAGTATGGTATGCGCGAGTTCTAAGAAAGTAAAGTGGTGGTCTATATAATGTTCAAAAATTCGTTGGATAAAGATTGACTTTTATTAGTACGTTGAGAAGATGTTATGAATCAGTAGATTTGCTCATTAATACAGTGAGGATACGATGAATTACCAACTTTAAAGGTAAGAGTTGGATCAGCGACTGCTGCAGTCGACTGCAGACTGCAGGCAGCAGGGCGTTGCAGTCGTCCGCAGTGCAGTCTGCAGTCGCTAATTCACTGCCGACTGCACACCACATAATCAACGTTGCCAATGTGTGAAAATTTCCCCAAAATGCGGGGAATTACAATTAATTAGAGATTCAATAAAACTATTTAAACGTAATGTAATGGTCAACTCGCACATACAGGAAGAATTTACAATTTACGTAAATAGATTGATATCGTAAAAAGCCTCGAAAAGGACAACTGGAATTCGAATGCTTTTAATTTTTATGAATTCGAAACTATTATTCCGATCTGATCCATATGCAAATCCAATTGTTATTACATATTATTATTTAATCCCAGTCTGATACCCTAAACTCCCTAGAAATGGTCTAAATAGTTAACTTATTCCATCTTATACAAAATAAATTAGTTCGGTTAAAGATTACCTGTGCCTTAGAAAAGGAGTACAGCTCACCTATGATGGTATTAATACAATTTTAAGTTTTTGACCTCAATGGATGTGAGTGTTAGCCACCATATTTAATCGAGGTGCCAAATATTAGATTTTTAAAATAAATTTTTAACTGTTGAAAGGGTGATAAAAGTATACGAAAAAGTCCCAAATTTAAAATTAATAGTTATTTTGTATTAGGTATAAAATTATTTATAAGTGTACCATGAAATCAAACGACTAATTATGATCTCAATACAAGAAATTATTCTTTTTAATAAATAAATTGAGGAGTAATTATTTTGAAAAATGGTAACCCAAATTCATTTTTCAAATTTTGACATAATACAATTTATGGTCGGAGAGCCGACCGCCATATTTGCTGCCTACCGTTGCAGATACAAATGATAATAAATAATCGAACGTTTTCAACACAATTTGAAGAAACAAAACAACGTTGGTAACAAATATAACGTGGCTTCGATTAAATGAATGTCAATTGATAGTTATTAAAATACTGGTTTAAAAATTTCGGTTTTATAATGCATTATGTATTTATTCAAATGTTTATGTACTTCGATCAATAATACTGTTAGCGACGATAGCGGATAGGTCTCTCATAGTGTGTATGTAGTTTAAGACTGATTAGGATATTTAAGAAATGTACATTATTAAGGTGAATAACAGCGCACTTGAAAGTGCTCTTATTTTATTCATAAGATTTGCTACTTTATTTCTAGGTGTCATGGTAGTAATTAGGTTGAAATTAGAAATGATTTCAAACTATTGTCTCAGTTCGGTAGTAAACAAATAAAGATGTCCCCACGTCATCCACGCGGACAGCATTTAGCTTTGATTTTGAACGTGACTCTTTATCTAGTTGTGTGTTGATCGAAGTGTAATTCATCAAATTCTACTTATTCAAAAAACTAAATTTGTTTTTGTTTTTATTTTATGTCTGTCACGTCGTTGGAACTAAATTAATATTTAAACCTCAATATTTCATTGAACTGATTTTATATTTTTTGGGGTATACAGTCAAAATGGTCTTTTAAAAAAATGGTGGTGGCTGTCAAAAAAGTGAATTTATATTATACTTTTCAAGTTTTTATTATACTACGTAGCAGAGATAAAAACCACGACACCTTGATCTATGCCACATTTGTCAATCTTAACATAATGATTTTCTATTGAGTAAAATGATTAATCATTACTAAGCAACCTAAATTGTATTAAAAAAATAACATTAGCTCCTACACTATTAATTTTGTTCGTTTTTCAAAATATTTTTCTCTTATCTGCTGTTGCTCTACGTCACGACTGCAGGACAGCACTCCGCGACCGCAGCAGAAATGTCACCGCGCGCTCGAAATTTCATAGAAACTAGTAGTGAAGCTGTGTCTGCAGTTGCAGTCGACTGCTGCAGTCGCTTTACCAACTCACACCTTAAGTAAAGAAGAACAATTTTTTATTATTTATGTTTCTATGTTACTTTTCAAAACCTTACCAAAATCGCCCATACATTTTGTTGGTCAGGAAGAAAATATTCGACTTTATAATTAGTATAGATAGATAAGCTAGAACCTTTTTCTATGCAATGGAACTTTATTACTGTAACAACTTCTAATTCATTGTAACAAAACACTACAGAGTCCCTTCTATAAGTCGAATACTCCGTGGTTTTTGTTATTTGAAAACGAACCGCGCGGTATAGAAATATGTCTGTTATCAGTAACAGCTATAGAAATAGCAGATATCGCGTCGATAGTACAATTGTTTATTTCGATAATAATTATTGTAATTATGGGGATATTAAAGGTTATTTCTATGACATTATAGCGTTATTTCAGGAACTTATAGTTATTTCTATGTTTAAGTTTGATTTGTACGAGCTTTTCGAGAGTATATTTAATACTTTTTTCGGAACAAGAAAATAATGTACACGAAAATATTCAAGAATTATATGTTCTTCTTCTTATCGAGTTATTATTAATTACTTACTTATACGTGTCTGAACCAGAATTTGGCCATCTCTATCGCACTAAAAATAACACTTATAAAAATTCGTCTAGTAAGGTCTCGTAGCAATGACTACGGCGTAGCACCGCAACTACGTTGCTACAAATCTGCTACGACAACTAGCTATAGAAAATAATGTTGCCGTATTTGGTGTTGTTAAGGTAGGCGTGGATTATATAGAGCGAGTTTACAAGCTGCAAGTCAGCAACTAAAGAAAAAGTTGGCAAAACTAGCGAAAATAATCACAATCTTGTGTTTCTTTATTCAGAGTTTTTAGCTCAGATACTCGTACATTAGAAAAAACATGCACACACTTCTTTATAGTATACTAGCCGCGCCCAACCGTGTACCCGTTACCGCAGGATAAAATGTATCCCATGTGTTATTCTGATGTATAAACTATATTACTGTAAAGTTTCACCCAAATCCGTCCAGTACTTTTTTCGTGAAAGAGTAACAAACATACATACATCCATCCTTACAAATATTTATACTCGTAATATAATATTTTTAGGAAATAAATATAAATATACCCGGACAAATTCACTCGACTCATTATATTTGATGTATAAGTACATAAAGTGATTAGTTGGGAATGTATATGTTACTGCGATCCGCGGCGCGGTATGGCGCGGTGACACAGGATACTTCAACTTACAGAGGGTGATTGCAGACACTAGTGGTGACGCCAAGGTTCACTTGCTTGAGTTTGAATCGTCCTGTCATGTCGCAGGCCGATCAGGGACCATACCTATTGAAGTTTTAGTTTGATTTTTGTCTTTTATTTCACTCATTTTTTCAAATTGGTATTATTTTATGTTTTTAGGCGTAAGTCCGAGTAGGTTAGTGGTCGAAATTTTTAGACCGCCTAAAGACCTCGGACTTAGTCTGACGATTGATACAGCTGGGACCGACGGTTAAATGTGCCCTCCGAAGCACGCTAGCGCTCATATAGAAATGCCACTATCAGCCACCCATCCAAGTAGGAGCCTAGCTACACGTTGCTTAACAATCGTAATTTGGCAATGATTCCATATAACTAACCTTATATTTTTGCTCAAGGTAAAGTGCAAGACTAACATAGTGCGGGTCGGATGCTGGTTTCGTGACGTTGTATTCCATGTATTCGTATGAAGGGTGTCACACTGACCCGTTGCGGGTCTGATGCTGTCCCGCATCCGGAATATGTATCTTTTGCGCTCAAGTTAACTTTAAGATAACTGCAAATTGCATTGTTAAATAAGCTTAGCTTATTTCAAAACATCCATTTCTAACTGGTCTCAAATCTTACAAAACTGTATTTCAAAATACAAAATAACAAATGACTCCATCTGTCCCCTGCACAGTGCACACGATCAAATAATCAGCGGCACTAAATCAAATATAACCCGAACAAAACCCCGACAATATTATATTAAGTAGGAACGGCACGGGAAAGCCGCGCCGTGTGCGCGCAGCCTTATGCCGCTTTTGATTGTAGCTTCCGAGAGCGCGGATTTTAACTTAAGATTTAGCGTATACTGACGCAGATGTTTTTCAGCAACAGAATGTTTATTATAAAATTAGCGTTGAAAATTAGTGAACGTTATTTTGCCATATAGAAATTAGGAGTGGACCACCCTAATCCTATCTTCCAAGTTGGATCAAATAGCACGCAGTGTGCAAATCAAGTTTTAAATCGCTTCAGCAGTTTAGGAGTCCATCGCGGACAAACAACGTGACACGTAATTTTTATATTTATGTAAAGATTATCATATCTGCGTTGCTTCCCTTTCTTGGATCAAAAGTGGCATATAACTTTCCCGAGATTAGCGTATTATACAAACAAACAAACAAAATGTTCAGCTTTTCAAGTATTATACATATAAGTACAGGTAACGGTCGATCTCTATAATCTAGAGACAAATAGAAATACCGTAAAACCTTGATTTTCTACGCGAGAAAGCTATCTTACTGGCGTAGTCAGACATGTTAAGTAATTAATGCGTTTTTTCATTACATGTCAAAAATCATTCATTCATCTCTTTTAGGAAATCTTTTGACGTCTAATTACGGATTTAAATAAATGTTGGGACTGTCTGTAAGAGTATATTGGTATAATATGGATTAACAACAACAAAGTCACATTATAATCATACTAGCAGTATCCCGCGGTTTTACCCACATTGTGCTCGTTCCTGTGGGAATTTCGGGAAGAAAAATAGCCATAATTTTGCAGTTGAATGGGGCTATCTATTACAAAAATAATTATTGAAATCGGATTCGTAGTAACTGAGATTACCGCGTTCAAACAAACGAAAAAACTTTTCAGCATTATTATATTGGTAAGTATAGATTAACTAATTTAAGCTTTTTATAACATAAATCACTCACTAATCTCTCCTAAAAAATATTTAACGTCTGTGTACGGCATTTATATAGACATTAGGAACTGCCCGTAAGAGTGTATTGGTAAAATATGGATTAAGAACATTACCAAGTCATATTATAACCACATAATCGACCTGTCCCATTCGCATGCGAGCGGCGTCGCCGCGCCGTATGCGCTCCGCATTATATGTTTAAGTTTAAGCAAAAGCTCGTGAATGTTAAATGGATCGTCTCATTTGAATGGATGGGTGATTAGTTTATTTGATTTAACTTCCAACAATGTCTTCCACGTTTTAAGACGTTGTGCTTGGACCTGCATAGAATTTCCGTGTTTCATTTTAACATTTTACAGAATTTTCGTTATGTAACTTCTGTGTGTAGTCTATGTCTGGTTAGCCCTGCAGGGAAATATTGTAACCGTTTTATAAAGATTACTAGCCACCCCCGCGGTTTTACCCACGTTGTATCCGTCCCCATGGGAATTTCGGGATAAAATGTATCCCATGTGTTATCCGATGTATAACCTACATTACTATTAAGTTTTACCCAAATCCGTCCCGTAGTTTTTTCTTGAAAGAGTGACAAACGTACTCGTACATCCTATACATCAATAGATCCTTCCTTACAAACTTTCGCATTTATAATATTAGTAGGAAGTAGGATGTTATTTTCTTTCTGCGCTATATTTATTACATGTTAAATCACACATAATGTCTCTATTAGGGAAGTATTTGACATGTTTGAGTACAGCCATAAGTATATAGTTAAGCACCGTGAGGTCGCGGATTCTAGGACAAATAAAACACGTTCGTCTACACTAATATTATAAAGAGGAAAACTTTGTTTGGTTGTAATGAATAGGCTCAAAAACAACGGGACCGTTTTTAAGAATTCTTCCACCATTCGAAAGCTATATTATCCACGAGTAACATAGGCTATTTTTCGTCCCGAAATTCCCACAGGAATGGACACAACGCGGGTAAAACCGCGGGGCGCTGCTATATTCTATAAAACTCGCCGGCTAATAGCGTGTCAACTTGCTTAGTCTCGACGAAGTTAGGTGTGTATTAATTGAAGCGAAGCTGGGCTGTGCGGAGCTCAACTGACCAATCACAACTCATTACGAAAAGATTTTGACAAT
Organism: Cyclophora punctaria; assembly: GCA_951394245.1. Taxonomy (NCBI): domain Eukaryota; kingdom Metazoa; phylum Arthropoda; class Insecta; order Lepidoptera; family Geometridae; genus Cyclophora; species Cyclophora punctaria. The sequence continues at coordinate 846,678 of OX596188.1, forward strand.
GTCAATGCATTGCTAGACAGGCTGCACTCCAACCTTGGTCGTCCGCCGCATGCAGCACACGGTGACCGCAACAATCAAAAGAATACGGTAGCAAGCTACATCCGGCGAGCGACAACAGTTGTTACTTAATTAATTAAGTGTTGACGGACCGGAAAGCTCTGGGTGCGTTTACGTAAGCGAAGCCGTGCTGATTTCAAGTGACCAATCAAGATGCATTACGAAAAGATTTTGACACGCGTTGTATGACAATCCCCATGCGCTGTGATTGGTGAGTCGGGCTCCGCTCCGCTCCGCTCCGCTTCGCTGGACGCACTCTGTGCGTCTCCATTGAAGCGGAGCGGAGCTGTGCGGAGCTCGACTGACCAATCACAATGCGTTACGAAAAGATTTTGACAATGTCAATGCGTTGTTTGACAATCTCAACGCGCTGTGATTGGTTAATCGGGCTCCGCACAGCTCCGCTCCGCTTCAATGGAGACGCACCCTTATGTTTCGATGACGGTTGGTCAACCAAATTACACTGAACGTATGGCATGGCAACCGCATTACTCTACTCAGCAGGGTAATCGAGGCATTATAAATCATTATTATAGGCATTAAAAAAGAGTTCAACGAATGCTGTTATCAGATATTTTTTATATTGCGTCAAATGTTAACTTAAAAAAATAGTTAATTTATTTCATTCATAAGGTTTTCTAGAGACATCTTCTAAAGGGTATCTAGAGGCTTCTAGAGGGATAAAGTCGGCTTATTTCAGGTTGTATAGCGTTAACTCTGTCACACACAAACTACGTGAAGTTTGACGCACTGACAGACAAACGTCAAACTTCACACCTGTAGTGTGAGAGTCATTGCTACAAAACTCAGTTAATTTCAAACAACCAACTATCACCCTCTAGAAGCCAACGAGAGTAACATTTCACCCACACCTACACGTGACTTTTCCCCCTTCGTAAAAAAGTGAGACAACACGTTGATGGCTTAATCCAGTCGAATGAAGTTTAACAAGAGCTAAAAATGCCTCAATTTAGACTAGACTTTAAAACTACACAGTTTCTAAACATCTAACATTACGTAACAAAAACAAAACATCCAAAAAATTAGGTTAAAATTATGTTTTAAAAAATCTGCCCAAACTATCCGCCCAAACGTAGCGAATGTTTTTTTTAAACACACTCATACGAAACGCACACTAGTATGTATATGACATTTAGAGACTCGTCAGCTGAAAAACCGGTTCAGACGAAAATGAACTTTGGCTGCAAGAAACAGAGGAGTAAAAGCAAGAAATTTGGTTTGTTAGATTAGGATATTTCAACATCAGGAACTTTTGCTTGATGACTTTCTGTTGTTTTGTAATTTGGGCTTTGTGTCCTTGGGATAGAGTTTAGGGTGTCGTGTGTGCGAATGCCGAGTTTTAGGTTGCCGAGAGTTGCCGAGCGCGTACCGATCCGGTCCGAACGGCGCCGAATGGCCGCGAGTGCCGGGAATGCATTACTACGTCGACCGGTAGGGCTGCCGCCCGGGGAAAACTGGGGAATTTATTTTGTTATTTTTTGTTGAGATTTCTTGTGATATTGGGATGTTGAAGTAAAAATGATTCACGTCAATAAGTTATTTCTTAGCACAGCTTCCTAGTTAAAGAAAATTTAATTAAAAAATGGAAATGGTGAAAAAACATTATACTGAAATTTTCAGTTTTAATTTTTTCCATGATTGTGATGTTGGTTCACTTTTAACAATATTATTCGAAATAAGATGAAGACCAAAGATGTCTATTACTCATATACTAATTGCACGCATTAAATACCTAATAATATCATATAAGCATGCTTAACATACTTAAGTAAATCAGGCCACACTACATAAACACACAATGAAATATAAGCCCCATACCACAACTCTGCGCCCTTCCAAATCATTACAATCACCACAATTGCATCTGCATACAGCTTAAAGTAAATCAAGAGCACGTTGGTGTTGGTGTTGCGTCAGCCCTGGTGTAGGGCGGGCGGCGGGCGGGCGCGGCGGGCGGCGCGGACGGGCGGGCGGGGCGCGGGCGGCCGCAGTCAGTCGGTCGCGGGCCGCCGCGAAGCCCGCTCGCGTGCGCGTCATGTAACGTATTATGTTCCTACCAGACCTCCCGCGCGCCTGCATGGTGGACGACGTAGCTACATACCTCCAAGCGCCCTCCTCGGGACAGGTGGCTACAATATATTAACAACAAACCCATATGTAATTAACAATGATCATATTAACAGATGTTGTGAGCTACTGTCGCTTACCGAAGCCGCGTCCGCCGCCCGGGTATTTTCGGTACGATTTAGCCGTCAGATCGATTTGGACCCACGTGATTCCAACTGGCCGAATCTAAATCACTGGCCATTTGTTAAAATAATATGTCATTCTTTTTTTGAAAAAAAATTGACAGCCACGTGGCGTGTAAAATATTCTGCCGCATAACTAAAGGAGGTTGATCATTAAAGTTGTAATAACGTAAAAATGTGTTGTAAATGACATGCAATTAACGTAAATTGAAGAGGGAATGGTGTTGAAAACAAACTCGGTAAACAGATCGATAAAGGTTGGTTATAAACAGGGTTGACGGAGCTTTCTGTGACGTAGGATGTGTTACAGAATCGACGCTTCACGGGAAAACTGTATCGGAAAACAAACATGGACGAATGAAAAAAAAACGGTAAATCAATGCAGTACTTTTTATAAACAAAATAAATGTTAATAAAAAAAGTTCCGAAATAAAATAATAGCAAAATATTCAAATTTAAAATAAACAGTGAAAAGTCAGCAAAAATATCAAGGTAATTATATAAAAATAAAGTTTTACTTTGAGTCACGAGTTTTACTCACCGGAAAAGCATTTGGAATATTCAACAACGACATTATGTTTGTTAAAAGCTTATATTAACGATGAATACATTACTACAGAAAAGCGAAGATTAACAAATACATAAAAAAAGTTTTCTTAAAAAGTTATAAAAGAAAAAAAGTGTTTTTCAAATTTCAAGAAAATCGATAAATAAAGTTCAGTCTAAAAGCTTTGGAGTTCACTTGGACATTATGGAGACCAAAAACGTTTTTACAAACTTTAATTGTTATTTAACTATTTATGTTATTATTTATAAATTATTTTGATTAACTCTAGGTTATGATTTATTACTTCCATTGAGTTCCTACTATTTTCAGTGAGCAAGGTCTTTGCTCTGCTGTTCGATGTTAACGTTTATTTACTATCATTGCGTTGTCTTAGGGGCAAAAGGGAATATTCAGGGTATTTTAATATAAACTTATAGTTAGCCTTGGGATAAAAATTATTCAGGAGATCTTAATTATTTATATATATTTACAAGTAAATAAGTTACGCCATTCAAGTTAGTAATTTTGGAAACCGTAATCTCTTTTTTCATGATTATATGTAGAGTTTGTGACATAAATATTATATGTCAAATGAAAAGCATATTTAAAACTGAGATTTTTTTTTTTCTATTGAAACTTTTTCATTTTAATATATTTTCTTAAGTATGTCAATCAAAAACAAATCCATAACACTGATATGAAATAAAAACACGACTCTACCATAGCTTCCGGTCTTCAAAACAGTTGAAAACAGCTTTCAAAACCGACACCCACTAACAAACCGAGCCCAAAAAGCTTCCATATCAATCGAACAGAAAACTTAATTCAAAATATTACACGAAAAACTTGTAAAAGTCAAAGTTCGGGGAAGACTTATAGATTCTGTAAAGTGGTAAATCGATATGGGGTGGCAAGATATAAGCCAACTGCAGGGAAACTACGGCATTGTAGCGTAACGCCCATTACTATCTGCAGTTCCATCGGTAATGGTAGATTCTTATCACTATTTCACTATTTTAATTTCGTATAAAGACGTTTGAGTAAATTATAAAGAAATGTAATCAAGAACTGGGGATACGTATTTACGTTCGATTAGGCATTCTTACTATGCATTGATAGCATCAGTGAGATGAGAAATCTTTGCTATGCAGCGGGATACTATCGGCAAATTTTTCCTTGCTAAATTATTTGTCGTATAAGGTATTTTAGTTCGATTACGCTTTTTCACTGTATTGATAGCATCAGTGAGGTGATAGACTTTTGCCCTGCAGTGGGATACTAAGAGTAAATTTTACTTTCTTATTTATTTACAAATTCGTATACGTTTCATTTATATTGGTTTTTTTATGATGAGAATATTTGACTTGTAGTATATAAATGTTTTAATTTGTTAAATTTAATAACAGTTTCTTTGATAGAGGCAACTTGATTTGAAAGTTAATGGATATAATTTAATCGATTTAATCTAACGTATATTGATTAAAGTAACTTTGCGTTTATGTACTTTTTGCTCATTTGAAGAGCACAATATAGGATATGTTCATGTATTTCTAAAACTAACACAATGCTTATTGATGTACGTAAAAAACGTGGAAGCTCGAAGTGATTTCGGTTTTACCGATTTATCTCTACAGCAGTTTAATTCAATCTGTCAATTTTCGACCATCTGTCAATATGTCATGTACATTTTTAATATACATACGTTGTCTGTCAATTTATCTTGTTGTTATGATTTCACGCGTTCATTTGTTTCTTTCTTTTTAATTCTTATTTACTGAACTATGTTGCTATGTTCGAAATCAGAATAAATATAAGACTCACGTCAAAAGTCACATTAAAATGTATATTGATTTTGTTATGTTTAACTTATGTTTCGCGATTTAATGTAACCAGTTTTTTATTTTTAATATTTAAATCTATTATGCGGTAGTTAATGATATAAAAGATACAAAAGATTAGAAACTGTCTCTTCTTACTTGTTCATAACGAAAAAAAGGTTATGCTTTGACATCAAACTTTGTTAGTTAAAAAAAAGTTTAAATTATCTTTTAAAACAATAAATTCAGACACAACTAATCCAAAATCACTTCTTGTAGAGTTGTAAAAAAAAGTACTTTTTTCAATCTCGTAATAACTGAAAAATATTAACGCGTTATTTTTTACGAACAATGTAGAAATGAATTAGAGTTTTTACGACGGTTATTAAATGTTTGTTTACTCAATAGCGTTTTGTTAGGACCACTCTGAGTCTTGATAATAACGCGAAATGAATCAGAATACATGTTGAAGATTTGTTTATTGTTAATTTATTTATGAAGAAAATCAGGTGTAAATTAGATGAAATATTCTCAAATGGATACTTTTTATCGAGATGTCATAACGGAATAGACAAATTAAAAAGTATTCTGTTTAAGTTTTTTTAAATTAACTTATAATGTTTTATTTCTGGGAATTAGTATGTATACTTTCAAATATATTAGTTTCTTTATAAATAAAAAATAATTGGGAAAAAAACTAATCAGACCACAATTTTCTAAACGCCTGTCTATTTGGTTGCTTTTAAAAATCCCATTTTTTTTTGTATCGACGTCCGTTATTTTTTTACCAACTTAAAAAATCTAATCAATTTCAAAAGATTTCAAAGAACTAGCTCAATTCTAAAAGAGGTTATTTAAGAAAAAAAGACATTGCAAACTTAAAAAGAAGACTTGAAAAAAACTTGCAAACTTGAAAAAACTTGAAAAAAGTTTACTAAAAAGTAATGGTTTACAAAAACAAATTCTTATTTCAAACCGGCATTATCCGGCGGAACGTTTCTATTACCGGCGCGCTTACTCGGCAAGTGGACTCAACCGAAACCGGCTGATATTTGAACTGAACAAAATTCTAATTTAATTCTCTACGTGTTTTGGGTTGTTGCCTTTCTATTACTGGATGAGATGTAGTTTGCATTTACATTTTAAAAAGTAAGCTTTAATAAGAGCTGCTGTTTATGGCAGACTTGGTACGTTTTTCAAGTTTTTTTCCAATTCAATTCAATGGGTAGTGTTTTTGTTACATGTCATATAAAATTGAAACACAACTAATTCAAGACTGAAATAAAATACATGGTGAAGTGATAAATACAAAACTCTTAGTGAAAAAAAACAAATTATAGATTTACTTAACAATGATCCCAAAGCTTTGAGATTGAAGAAGAATATATTAATAAAATTAAAAAAAAGTGTTACAAAAAATATCACCAAAAAAAACTCATGGAAAAAAAATAAGTGAAAAAAGTATTGCAAATTTAACAATGGAATAAAAACCTTATTAACCAGATAATAAAAGTTAGTTTAACCAAAAACACCCGGCCGGCTGTCGCATGCTTACCGCGTCGCATCGGTGTTCCGTACAAACATTTATCAATGTACCCCCTCGATGTTATCTCTCTCCCTCTATCGTGTGTTTATTTATATTTCTATCTCTCTCACCTTTTCTCACTCTCAATGTTTGAATGTTTATCACTAACTGTTAATGTTGATAACCTATGTATGTATTTATGATGTTGTTAGATTTTCTTTGTGGTATGTATTTTGTTGTGTGGTTTTACTAAAAATAGTCGATTAAATATAAAAAAAACTGATTTTGGAAAAAAATATTGTCACATCGTTAAAAAAGTTAACGTCTCAATATCTAAACGAAAACTTTAAAAGCTCATTCATCGTTAATCGTTTTTAAATAAAGAAGGATTTTACCTATCAGGAATTGCCTCACACAGCAAAATGTATAACATTGACTTTTAATTTCAGTTTACGTCAATTTCAAATTCAAACTGCTAATTTCTATAATAAATATAAAGAATATGAAAATGGCGTAAACAATTTTTATAATTATTTATTGTTAAAATAAATGTGACTTGAAAAATAAATCTTGAAAAAAAAAAGGACTTATTTTTCAAGTCCATAATACTTTTTAGTAAATAATTTACTATGTACATGTGCATGTATCCCGAATGCACCCTCAAAGCAGGAATGTTGCACGATTTTATTTTTTATTCCGATACTTTTTTTTAATTTAACTGACTTTGATGGGCGAAGAGTCCATTAACAAAATGGATATTCGAATTTCAAATATTGGAAGTTACAAGGGCTTGTGAAGTACTCGAATGATGAAAGAAGGGTTTATTTACTAAAGAGTTTTAATATCAAAAGTGATGTTGATTTTTATAGGTCTACGAAAAAGGTAAGCTTGATATTTTACTACTTAGCTCGTGTTCTTTACAAAAAAACTTTTTTACCTTTTTAGCCTACAATACCTTGTTTTTCAAGAATTCAACGAGTCACCGTTTCCGTTGTCTTATGGTTCCCTTCATATTTACGGCAACATTAAGCTGAATAACGTTCAGCTCGGACACTATTTGATAAGTTACCAATATTATAATTTCTCTCAGAACCCTACGTCAAAATCAGGGGTCAATTATTATGCTCAATCACTTGTGTGTCACTTGAATTTCGATTGGACCGCGATAGAATTTGACACCTTTTTTTCGTAACAGAACGCCGAATGTGTTGACTCTATCACCCAATACAGACTTAATCGACACACAATTGATTTAGCAGAATCGACCCCCTATTTAGTCTAAAGGCTGGGCCAAACCAACGCGTTCAGCTCGCGTCCGCGGTGGCGTGCGCGGTGGCGGTCAGTTGTTGTGTACGAACTTGTAGCGACGTGTTCACATCGATGCGTCCTCTGATTGATCGCGGCGTCCGATGCAGCGTCTGCACGCGGCGGTGGCGATCAGATCGGGCTTGTTACGTTAGGACGCTGCACGCAGCTATTTATTTGTTGAGAAGAACTACATATTTTGTTGGTTGGTGGTGGAAACGGAAAAAAATATAAATGAGGTTCACAAATACCCATTGTTGTATGATACTTCTCATTCTGATTATAAGAATAATAGAAAAAAGGACCTGGTGTGGGACGAAATAGGAAGGAGACATAGAATAAGTTTCTCTTCATCTTCAATGAGAGCAGACAGAAGTATTCATCTTCGATTTCACTATCTGTATCAGAGAGCATTGTATTCAATGACGTGATTCCAGCCTGGTGAACGCAAGAACAAACGCGACGGTGTATACAACTTTTGCACGCGCAGTATCGCCACCGCGCACGCCACCGCGGGACGCGAGCTGAACGCGTTGGTTTGGTCAAGCCTTAACGCACTAGGTAGAGATGTCAAATACTTCATTAGTAGAGATTTAATGAGTGATTTGGACATTTATTCATAACCGCTTACTAGCAGCATTTTAGCTATCAAATGGTTTGTCCCTTTCTGACATACGCTATTTTCCAAAGAGCAAAAGAGACAAAACACTCACTGATAGTGTTTTAGTTAGAGAACGTTTGTAAGGCAGGTAATGTATAAAAAAATACATCAATTTACTAAGTGTCGATTCTTCTTCATATCAAGTCAATATGGTTATTGTTTATTATATACTTATATAAGGTGCTAACAAATTAATCACGGATATTTCAAGAGATGATACATTACATTAAAACAATTAATTTTTAATTGTAATTAAGGAACCTTTGTATATCATTTTTTTGTTTTAATTTACCGAACAAAAAAAATATTATAATAATTTTTTAAAATAATCACCCTGTATTATGTACCTGTCAAGATGTTTAACACTGTCTGTCATGTCACGTCAAAAGTTGTTTTTCTTAAATTTCATATGTTTGATAGTTTAAAGAGGTTCTAGAATATGTCTAAAGAGGTCTCATTTAATTATCTTATAAACAGGGTGTTTTAACGTAGCAAATTTGTTTCCTACTTTTCTCCAAAAAAACATAACAAAACCTATGATGTTTTATACTTAGATGTACTCCGAGAACCGAGTACTATCAGCTGTAAAAATATCCGTGACTAATTTGTTAGCACCTTATATACGTCTGGACCAGAATTTGGTCACCTCTATCGCACTGGGTTTCCAAAAATCCTTCATAGTGCAGGACACGGGGCAGTTAAGGCATATTGTAAAGGACGGCTGTTAATGTCTAATCCTACTAGTGAAATCTTCTACTTTACATTTCTCCATTGACATACAAAATCTTGTCAAGTATCCCTTCTTAAAATTATTTCAAAGAAAGAGAACATCTCAATATATTAGTATTTGTTTTATACATCTGCAGCGGGCACCACTTATAGCGTCAATAAACTTTATGTCAGTTTGTTTGTCACAAATATTTTTTGCGCATGACAACAGTTTTCCTTGATACACATTATGGCGGAGTTTCTTTTATTAACTTATTTTTTTGGAAAACTGTTTGGAGTGGGAAAGATAATGGTTTAACGGTTGATAGTAGACCGTTCTTGAGGCTTTTCGGAGTCTAAAGCAGAATTTACTTCGATTCTGTCGAAGAAGCTGTAGTAGATAACGTTTTTCTGTCGCGATCAGTTACCTTACTCTTGATTCAGAAACGTTTCGTGTTTGCTTTATATGTTAATTTTACTTAATTAAACCTAAATCATATTTTAAAATCTAAAATTATTAAGGGACGATAGCATATATTAGATACACTATATGCTACCGTCTAAGTTGAGCGAGTTTACAAGCTGGCACTTTACAAGCTCAAAAGAACGCGACCGTCACATAATACTCGGAAGTCAAATTACTCGGCTTCGACCCCTACTTGGATGAGTGGCAGATAGTGGCATTTCTATTTGAGCGCTACGAGGGTACGTTAAATTGTCGGTCCCGGTTGCTGCAATCGTTAAACCATGTCGGAGGCCTTTGGGTGGTCTAAAAACTAAGACACCAGGGTTGCCCACTAACCTTTTCGAACTTACTTACTTAAATGACTCACTCGCTCGCTCACATTCTCATGAACTCGCTGACTCGCAACTCACCCAATGAAATACAAGCTGGAGTGTGGAATAATAAAATAAACTTTAAAACAACATTTTCAAACCTATATTTAGATATTCTAACGACTCAATTTAAGTACCACATCAAGCTCAGCTCAGAACGGAACTAGCCTAGGCTTAGGTATAAATCAGCTCTTATCTTTGAGACCTTGGTTGCCTAGATTGCACCTAGTGCTTGCTAGGTACTTATCTATTTCACCAATATTTATGTAAAATTCGTGATATAAAGAAATCTTGCGTTGCCATTTGGCTTTGGAATCCTAAAAAGGATGGAAATATAATTAGCCGTTATGCTAACGTTTGTGTTCTTTTTTGCAAAAAATCGGTTGTTCAGGAATACAAGAAAAAACAAATGGTATCTATATTTGTATGTAGTAGTTAGTGGTAGATCCTCGTAGCAAAATAGGTTACAAATTTTAGGGTGCTACTACGACGTACAGCGTAGTAAATTCGTAGTCTACGGTATTGCTACGAATTTGCGGAAAAAATAAATATGTTTTAACTATGATATTTTTAAGTATTCGGATTTTAATATTACTTTGAACGTTATAGTTAAAGTTAAAGTATCTGTAAATTTTAAATATAGTTAAAGCTTTTGACTAACTTGAAAAATAAACAGTAGGTTATCAAATAATGTGCATCATTTTTGAAATGTTAGTTACCTAATATTTTCGTTGTGTATGGCTAAAAAAGATAACGATCACATTTTCACAATCGATTTGAACAAAGTGTAGTGTAAAGAATCGGTCGGAGTCTATGAAGATCTTTTCTCTAAATCTTGTACGATGGTGTTTGAGCTATTCAATTTGAGTATATTAGAGTACATTACATAGTCGAGAGAGGACGACCCTTTAAAAATGTATGGGGGCATAAAAACAAATGTTTATATAATGTTTTCCCCTATGGACGCGGGAAGAGGAAAATCGAATACTTGTCTATGGGCTGTTATGTATCCATAGACAATAAAGATAAGGAACTCTATGTCAAGGACAATATATTGGCATATTAGGGGTATTATAGTTTGTGGTATTAATGGCGGTGTTTGGAGGAAAGATGATTATTAGCTGATGAAGTTTGGGAGCTTTCGTTTCAAAGTTTTTGGTTTTCGAACTGTTATGACGTTCTTTTGTGTTGACCTAGTTTTCAAGTTAGAGTTCTGCAATTATACAGAAAGACCACGGTTCCTTAAAGAGGCTGACATAAAAAATAATAAAAGTGTTACGTAGTTTCAATATAAAGAAAGAGTTTTAAATTTGACATGTGTCACGTGACTGACTGTTTATTTAATTCCATGTATTATTTCTGAAGACACTTTGTGTGTATGCACGTTTCAAACAAAAATAACTAAATCAAAATCGGTCCATTCATTTAGGAGCTACGACACCGGAGACAAACAGATATAGCGGTCAAACTAGTAACCCCCTTTTTTGCGTCTGCAGTTAAAGAAAAGACCACAGCCCCCATATCAGTTCAAACCACAAACAAACCAATTTCCAAAACTAAACATATAAAGCAAACTTTTTACTCATCCACATAATTTCATAGCAAACCAAACTCATATATTTTACAGCATTTTTATGGTAAGTAAATAAAAGAATACATAAAACTATGTATATTAGCTATGGTTCCGCGTTCCCATTAGTATGCGAGAAGGCTGTTGGATCCCTCCCTCAGATATGACGTCACCATTCATGTGCCATAGACTGTTCATCATTGTTGAAGGTCATGGAATCATTTGTCTTCGGGATGGTATTAGGTCAGAGCCGATGTTGTCTTAAGGGTGGATTTTCATAAATACATACCAATCACAACGCTTTAAAAAGACTTTGACAATTTCAATGCGTCATGATTGGTAGATTGAGTTCCGCATGAGCTCCTCACAGCTCCGCTTCGATTGAATGACAACGTTACCTTATGATAGGACCCATTAAGTGTTAATCTACACTAATATTATAAAGAGGAAAACTTTGTTTGTAATGAATAGGCTCAAAAACTACTGGACCGTTTTTAAAAATTCTTTCACCTTTCGTTACATTATCCACGAGTAACATAGGCTATTTTTCATCCCGAAATTCCCACAGGAATGGACACAACGCGGGTAAAACCACGGGGCGCTGCTAGTATTTTATATATTCGTATTTTTTAAATAATGTCAAATGGCAAAAAGACAGATTATGAGAGAAACATGCTTGTCTATTGTTGGATTTTGTCTATTAGTACTTGAATCTTTTTTGCGGGCGAATTGTTCTCATATAGAAAAAAGGTAATTTTCCAAAAGAACAGCAATAAACGCGAGTCATACATGTCTAACATCTCGCCTGACATTCTCTATTGAACAAGCCTGCTCGCAGCTTCTTAACTCGCTCATGTCGTCTTTGTCTCTTTTCCTTACCAAAGCCAGGTCAGCCAGGTCATCACCAAGTGGAGGGTCGTCGGAACTTGGCACCGGCCTCTTGAACTAACGTTTATATCTAACAGTTAAAACTAACTCTCACTACACGCCGTTTTACTCAAATTGTATGCATTTTGATGGGCTCATTTGGGAAGATTTTGAACGTTTTTTAATGGTAGAAGATGGTTGGTTTGACAGAGTTCTAATGTAGGTTTGTCTTGTGAGTTTTGAATATTTGTGAGGCTTTGAATACATTCGGTTAGGTTAGGTTAGCCGCCGTATATATGCTAGTAGCCCATTATCGATCACTCATTTAGGAGAACGGGTATTCCAATTTTCGTTATCGTATCTTATTTCGTTTAAACTCATTTAGGTCTTTACCAAATTCCAGAAGGCTGTGAAATTTTCGTGTTCCATTTATGAAAAAGATATCTAACGGTCTGTTCTAGCTGTACTGGAAATCTTAATCAATTTGTTGACAGTTTCCATGTAAAAAAATGTCGTTTCATTAGGTATTTTAACCGCCAAAATTTGACATGTATCCAATAGAGGCAACATAAAATTTTTATCAGCTATTTTAGAACCTTAGGTTACCTAAGTTTTAAGGCTAGTCGTAAAATTTTCCACCTAATCTGTTACGATACCTAAATTCCCATTTTTTCTGTAGCGTGTAATGACAGTGACACCCAGTGTCAAGGCCACGTGTGACAGTTGGCAGGACAAACGTCATCTTTTGCCAATTTATTTAAACCGCAGAAAAAGTTGTTGTTGCCCCGTTAACTAACAACTATTCTCTTTGAAGCTTTTTTTTCTTTTTGAGTCATATCCCTTGTCGTTTAGGGTCAGCTAGTTTACTAGCTGCGAGCTCTTTCTAAATTCTAAAGATTGATCTAAAGACGCTTGCTATTTAACTCGCCAATTATCGGTATGTTAATTCACGCAATGTCGACAACGCGAGCATTGTATAGGTTTTACAGATTTCAACACAGTTTAATTCTTTGACCATGAAGACCACGTCGATAGCCTCTATGAGGTCTAAAAATTCTGACACCAAATTATTTTAGAGGAGATTAATGACAATGATACTCGTTCTTAACTATGATTTAAGAAAATATACTCTGTGGGGGTATAAGTATAGATGTTTTAAGTAAAGTAGGTAAAAGATTACCCATGTTAAACATGTAACACCTCTTTTTTCACCGAGAGCTACTATTAAATCGTAGCCACAGATCTGAAGCTTTGATTCCCGATTCTACAAGCTATGACCGGGAATTACACATCCAAACTGATTTACAAGTTTCCTTTAGTTTCTTTTATCTTGATTACTTAATTGTTTCAATGCTATAGTTTATGGTACACATTAAAAGTCACAGCTTTCGAAATAATTTGAAAGGATTATTTGTAAAATTGACAGAACTACATGAAAAATTATGCACAGAAATGCTTCAATAAATTCAATGTGGTTTCTATTGAGCGAGTTTACAAGCTGTACTTAAGCTAGTCAATTCAATAGAACACGAGTGACACATGTCAAATCAAATGTCATACTACTCGAACTTCTTACTTAAAATGAAAACGAACCCAAAATGAACGCATTTTATTGAAAGAAATACGATTATCTTATTTCAAAATCCAGTTTCAGTTCTCATTTACATACATTTAATTCCGAGTATTTTTATCGTTAGACTATGTTCGAGGCCTTTCGGTGGTCTAAAAACTCCGGCACCAGGGCTGGCCAATCTTTTCGAACTAATCTATTGGAACTTACCATTAGTTTTGAATTAAAACTACGTTTACGGATACTGAAGAAAACTTCAGTCTTCGGTGACCACGGTTTCTATAAAGGGGCCGAAACGTCATAATAAAAATGTAAAATAAAAGCGAAGTGAAAACGTAGTTTCAATTCAAAATGAGTAGTGTTCGATTAAACTTAAAAAGCCTTAACTTTAGTTCCCAAAATCGTTAACACACAATGCTATAAATTCATATTATACAAAAATGTAAGTGAACATGAAAACTTTACGATAATCAGTCGGTTCGCCCCGGAGCCGGTATCTGGCGCCGGCACGGGCCCCGATTTGCCTCACCGTATCACTGATATTGTATCGTCCGATACGAAACTCAACTTTTCAATTTCTTTTGAAAATTGCACCGCTTTTTCAAGTCAAGGTGTGCTTGATTATTTTTGTTAGATATCTTCGTATCTCGAAACGTTGCTTCATATTGTGTTGGTTGTGCGATTCGTGAAAATGATTACTTGAAAATGATAATACTTACCTTACATATTTTAGTTTAGTTTGAGGATTCTGTTTGTATATTTGTATAAGTATGTCTGTCTTTTCACTGCACAACACTGCGAGTTAGAGAAAGAAACAAAAAAGCCATGTTGTCCGTTTAAAAAGGGTATACAAGCGACATACGCCAGTGTCAGTTACATGAAAAGTCATCAGGATTGGTCAGGTTGACCATCCACTCGATGAAGAGGAATATGAAAAGTACTTTCCGGCGTCTTTGTGTTTTTGTTGAATTCATTAAAACGAATAAGGTCCCCAACAAAAGCTACCACCGTTAAACGCAACCGTTGCGCCACACAGCTACAACACAGAAAAATCTCTGAAATGTCAATAAAAGGCGCATAAACCTCCATATAAATGAAGTTTCAGAGCCGCCATCAATTTTTCCATTAATAGACGCAGTAGTGATGCGTTGCGCAAACCGCCGCCGACCAAACGACGCTCCCCGCACTAAATTTAGTTGTGCGACTTGCAACGTGTCCCACCATAGAAAACATTAAGCGTGCGATATATGGACACCGCATAATATACCAGCCAGATTTTCGGCGACGCAAATTGGTGTATAATATTCAATTAGGTCCGATATTGATGGGCGAGCCGGCAATATTGGTCAGCGCATCTGTGCCTCGTGTGATATACGATTAGCTCTCGGTTCACGGTTATTTCGATTGTTATGTGCATACACGGCCCTGATCGACGTCATCGGCGGCACTACATTTTAGCAACACTATTTTAACACCATCTAAACCGTTTATTTATATCTACTTATGCAGATGTAGGTACGATTCGTATCAAACGTCGCCAGCATGCATCTCGCCCGAGTTTCTCTGAAATATCTCTGTCGTTCTCAAATTAAACATTCTCCGTTTGTGCCGGAACAGAAAGAAATTCCAATTTTTCAGTGGGAGTATTGGAAGTATGGAGTTGTTTAGTATACATCGGTTAGAGTGAGCCGCCATTGTGTCTCTGTGAGAGATGTATTGGACAGGCGGAGCCGGGGCGGGCGAGCCGCGCGTCGCGGAGTCTGCGGGCGGGCGGGCCGGCGGCCGGGAGCTGCGCCCGGCCCGGCCGTCCCTCAAGGTGCGTCGCGGGGACAAGCGCTATAATTAACCCGTCGCACGACTCTCGGTGATTTTTTCGGACGGCTAGTACGTCCGGCACTCTGCCAACACTACGTCACACGACAGTTACCTCATAAACGATAAACTTTGAGAAAGGACTTTAAAATTAGCAAGGACGCGGGTTGACAGTGCGGCGCGGCGCGGCGGTGCGGCGCGGCGGTGCGGCGGTGCGGCCAGATATAACCGAAGCGACAACACGCTGCGGCCGATAATTACGCAAGAAGTTTCAGATCGGAAGATGGCGGCGCTCGCGGGAGAGGAGAGACGCCTGTCACGGGATATTTATGAAATTCAAACCGAAATAGAATCAGTAGTAGCTTCGGGCGAGTCACCTTGAGCGGCGCGCGTTACATAACACGCGGATCAAACTCGAAAATCGAATTCGAAAATGTCAAAATAGTGACGCGAGCTGTGACGTGTCGATGTGTGACGTAAGTTTAGTGTTGCCACTCCTCCGACTAATAAATTTATTGTTTGGCATGTAAACGAATGCGTTGGAGCCAAGAAATTACAGTGTTCGGTAAAAAAAATATTGAATGAAGCAGTGGAATGATGGCGCAGCGTGATCGCTGCAGGCTGCCAGCCGGGCCTCGCACTCGCCGACAACACTCGCTACTCACTACGCCACTCACTACTCACTACTATTATAATGTTTACAGCCTCCCAGCGGAAGTATTTCCTGATTTTATTGGAGTTTTAATTACTCTTTTCTGTTAATGACGTCGGCCTCCATTGAACGTACCACTTAACTCTGAGTGGAGACGTGACTTTTTATTTCAAGTTCCGCATATTTTAATGACTAGCGTTTGTTCCTTGTTTTTTGTTTTGTCTCATTCCTACGGAAGTTAAAATGGATCTAAAACCATTTTGCATTTTCTGGAAAAAGTTCATTTTCGGTGAAGTTTAATGATCTTTCTTTTCATTAATTACTCACATTGAATATTCAATATAAGTACATTTAAATGTATGTATTGAATTGAACCAAACATTCGGATTTAAAAACAGAACGGCATAATCACTACGGCGCAAAATCATTCATCAATATTTGAGATGAAATATAACTAACGAAACATTCACAAAACCCCATTAATCGAAATTATATCTCCTGATAACTACCCTTCGATGTACTACCATCACGCCCCAGGTCTATTAGTTAATAGTTAGCATTATGATCGTACAGAGTGGACACCCGTTCGGATCTCCATTATTTCGAACATTAAACACTGCAAATCGAGTGTACGTGCCAACATAACCGTAACTCTGCACCCGCATATTACTAGTATCTTATACGGAAGGCAGGGCCGGACTAAGGTACGGGGCAGCGGGGAGGAAGCCTTCGCTAAAGCAGAGTTTCTGGGGGCTAAAGAATTTGCCCACAAGTCCGTACATTTTTGAGGCGTGGGGGAAAGCAGGTTTTGAAGTGACGGGGGGTTTAAATGGCTAAAGTCTTTGCCCCCAAAACTTTTGTGGCTATAGAAATAATGTCAACGTTATACTTAATTAATGGATAATAATTGCAAGTCACAGTGAAAAGTTTTGTGTCATCTTACTTCTTTTACAGCTTATAATGAACTTCGTCACGCACAAGTTACTTACGGATTTAATAATGGATTGAATTACAACGGTGCTTGCTTGTTAAATGTAAATGATCATGTTAGTGTTCCAATATGCAAGTGCAATATCAGCAACTTAAATTCTTTATTTAAATCCTTGTTGTAACAAGGGGCGCATAAAAAAACTTACACACGCCTTTAAGATGAAAGACTCGATTCCCAAAAAAAACTATCGCTATATGAGTATAAAAAAGTGACCATTATATTAGTGGATTTGTAATTATCCTTTATCGTCATGGGGGTAAATACACAAACGCCCCATCCCTAAATCCCTCTCCGTACACTTTATCTTCTCTCATAGACACCAATACATACAATCTTGTGTGCTAAGTCACTCGGATTAGTGACTTGGGGTAGTAATCCCGTAGGATCTCAGAATACCGGGATAGTATTAGCATAGTATACCCGTTACCGTCAACACAGTATTGTGGTGTGTCTTACCGGGACAAATGGCGTGTAAATAGTCCCGGAATTCCCGGGATTTAGTTTATGGTACTTCACTATGTGGACTTTGGCAAGATGGAGGGAAGAATGCTTTACGTAGGATGGTTTAAATTAGTTTTTACAAGGAGAGAGATAGGTAGAGTACTTTATTGTACACCATACTTAATTCACACACATATTTCTAGAGTATACGACGTAGTTAAAGCAAGAATATTTAAGCTTATAAAACTTGAAGACAAACTTTAGGCAATTGACCCTAATAAGAAGCAATGAAATTAATGTTTTACCCTCGACGGAAGAGGGGTGTTATTAGTTTGATGCGGAGTCTGTCTGGGTCGTGATCTCCAAACGGTGGAACCGATTTTGATATTGACTTTCCTTAATATTACCTTGACGATATAGATCTATACTAATATTATAAAGCTGAAGAGTTTGTTTTGTTTGTTTGTTTGTTTGTTTAAACGCGCTAATCTCAGAAACTACTGAACCGATTTGAATAATTCTTTTTGTAATAGATAGTCACATTCAACGGGAAGGTTATAGGCTATTTTTCATCCCGAAATTCCTACGGGAACGGGTACAACGCGGGTAAAACCGCGGGGCGCTGCTAGTAAGTAATATAAGTAGCATTAAGCATTTCAACACTTGATCTATCAAATGTTGAATTTTTTTTTTGTATGAAAGTAATATTCATAAACTAAAGCGCCCTCTCTTACGACAGATGTCAATTTGCATAATTGACATTTCGAAATCCTTCTGTCAAAAAATAATTTGTTTAAGATAGTGTAGTTTGATATACTGGTTTCTTAAGTGCGAACACTACTCATTTTGAATTGAAATTACGTTTACGGATACACTACGGTTTTATTAACAATTTTATCTAACGGCTCCTTTACAGGAACCGTGGTCACAGAAAAACCAAGTTTTTTGATATGTTCGGTACATTTCTAAAATTCTGTTTCTAAGTTGCAGTCGACCTCTTCCCTTTTACAAAACTTATTACCATTAAAACCCAATAAAATCTATATTCATAATTACCCACCTCTTACACAACTGCATACAAACAAACAATGAACATTAACATATAATTTATTTAACATTACAATCCTTGCTATTGTAAAAAACTTTGATTCGTGCTTTGAATACGATTGTGGGTGATTTGCAAATTGTAAAGTGCATCGCACTGTATTCACCTTGCGATGCGTTGGGTGCATACAAACAGACAAGATTTAAAACTTTTAATGTTAACGGTATTCAATCGTGGGATTTATACTTATTATTTTGAAAATAAGTAACAGTATTAGTAATACAAAGATTTTAATTCTATTATAAATGCGAAAGTTTGTGAGTATAATTGTTTGTCCTTCACGAAAAAATTACTGAACGGATTTGAATGAAACTTTGCAGTAATATAGGTTATACATCAGAATAACAGATGGGATACATTTTATCCCGAAATTCATTTAAAACCTATTATGTCCCACTCCTGGGCAAAGGTCTTAACACCTTCTAGTCATTCCTGTTCTGGGCTAGATTAGGCCAATCAATTTATCCCAGATGTATTTCAGAACTCGGACGTATCCATGTAGTATTACGAGTAGTGCTAAACACAATGCATCTATATGCATTAATAGTGTTCACGTGAAGTATTTCAGTTGGATCTAAACCTTGGAGTATATTTAGGCTTCTCTACGCCATTTTGAAATCAACTAAAATACATATGTATTTGTGATCTGGGTATATAAATCGACGATTTATTAACCGACTTTAAAATGAGGAGGATAGCTTCAATGCGAGTAAAGATTGTTTTACCGTAACTGTTACTGTTAGCCTGTATATGTTGTCCTATTGTTGGGCAAAGGCCTCCCCCGTTCCCGCCACTTTTCTCGAAAGATTTTTTCATAAATAAATTATCCCGGACCCAAGACTATTGGACCCAAACTAAGCTCTTACAGTTAAAAACTTACTAACCTTTTAATAATATAACAGTATACATAAAAAGTTGCTTAATTTCAGAGCTGATTTAAAATTATTTTGGTAAAATAAAAAGGATACTTAATTTGGGAGCCGCTTAGTTTCGGTATTCGGTCAAAAGTCAAATTTTTCAAAAGAATGTCCAGTACAGTTGAAATATCGACCCTAAACAATATAAAAGTCACAAGTTTGTATATTAAATCCATGGTCTTAAGATAGCTCTATTCCTTCCTTATTTTAATTTGTCAAAATGTCAACTTTCCTAAAAGAACGAGAGAAAACTTTCGAAGTAGTTTAACAAGAAAACTTTAAGCTCTCCCATTGAGCTTATTATTTTTGGCTCCCACTCAGCGATCCAATAACATAATACCCCTCTCGCCAAGGTCGGGTAGATATAATTATCTACGTGTTTATAGTCAAAAGATTATTATTAAAAATATTGGTTTTATTATCTTTCTGCTATTTTCAGTTTTATTGGTCTTCTTTATAAATATTTCGGAATTTGCAGCGTTGATATTTTGTGAAAGTGAAGAAACTCGTCTTATTCTCATCAGCTAGGGATTACTTTTTATTAATTAATATACATTTCAAAGAACTTTTTTCACATTATTTTATTCCGATTGACAATCATTACGTTTTATTAATACAGGGTTTCCCACGAGTATTAGGTACACACATACTGTTATTTTGTCATTTTCTCACATTCACCTAACTTTAAATTAAATCACCTTTACTAGCTCCCTCTTCAAATAAATATTTTTTCCACAAAAAATCTTAAAAATAGGAATTTCCCCACAAAACTATCTCCTAGTTAATAGGTGATATCCTGATCCAGCACCAGGAAAACCCACGCCCTGACACGACATTAAAACACAAGAGAACATTAGCATTCCCCCTGTATACTGTATTTATTAGCGCGGTGTACTGTCGAGGAATTTAATGCTTGCACTCGCTGGAAAATTGCACGGATTATTTTGGTTAAGAGTGTATGTGTATAAGATGGTCTATGGGTGGAACAGTGGCAAGTTTGTAAGGGAACTTTAGAATTTTAGGTTAAAAGTGTACTGTGTGTTATGGTTGTAAGGTTGTAAAGTTTGGTTGGGTTTGGTATTTTCATTTTTCAACAAGGTTTTAAGGAAGAATTCATTGAATATTTAAAGTTAAGTTTTTGACACTGTTCGTGTATAATACTTATAATGATTATTACAATCGTGGATACATTAAAAAGATAAGATGTGAAAGCTTTATTTGTTGGTCTTACTTCAAATTAATTAAAATTTGAAGGCTGATAAATATACAGCCTGGATTAAGCTATTACATATTAAAATGTCATGCCAAAAGAATTACATTATATTCCCAAGGACTCCTATAAAATGAATTCTGCAATTTCCCACTATCATCGAATTTCACAGATTCTAATTCAACCAATCAATCATTTATACCAATATTTTCTTCTACACGCCTAATAACAAATTCCCCCACAGTACAATAGTACGCCACAGTACTACAATACGTGAAAGCGCGTACTACCGAAGACGCAAAGTCTGGATACATCCGGGAGTGCGCACGATTCCGTGGGACCCACTCTGTATGCGCACCGTGCGCGCTTTATGCGCTTGCGCAGTGCCGCCTCTGAGGTGTTGGATTACTTGTAATTAGCGTTTAATTCCTTATACAATTCAATTAACGAATGAGGAATTATGTTGGTTAATGAAGCTTGGACATCCTTTGTTGTGAAGGAAAGTGATGTGAAGTTGTAACTTGGCGATACTTAATGAACGAATTGTCTTTGGTTCTAATTAATTTGGTTATTATACTAGTTTCTTAAGTTTAAGTGAACACTACTCATTTTGAATTGAAACTACGTTTACGGATACACTTCGCTTTTATGACGTTTCGGCTCCTTCACAGAAACCGAGGTGACAGAAGACATTATTATTATACCTAACTAGCTGTGACCCGCGGTTTCACCCGCAACGCCCCCGTTCCCGTGGGAATTTTGAGATTTTTATTCCCTATAAACCTCACGGAGCCCGAGACCTTTCCAACGAATGCAAAACCGTGGAAATCGGTTCGTGCGTTTGGGAGTTATAGCGTCAGGGAGGAAAACCCGACTTATTTTTATATAGTAGATTAGTAATTTAGCAATTTTTCGTATTTGCAATTCGTATTAGTAACATATTTCTGTTTTGCATCGATCACAGTTTAATCAGTGCCGCTCAACTCACTCATTCGAACAATTAATATGATATGAATACGAACCAGTAGCCGCGCCCGCGGTGTTACCCGCGTTGTATCGGTTCCCGCGGGAATTTCGGGATAGAATGTATCCCATGTGTTATTCTGATGTATGACCTATATTACTGTAAAGTTTCATCCAAATCCGTCCAGTAGTTTTTCATGAAAGCGCAACAAACATACACCCATACATACTGTATCCATCCTCGCAAACTTTCGCATTTATAATATTAGTAGGAATTAGTAGGATAGGATAGGATTTGTTAATGGTCAAACGTCAAAACTAACGTAAAGACAGTCAATTAATTACAAGATGTCAAAATGATTCGCACATTTCGTGCCAGTAACTTTCGTGCGAATCTTCCAATACCTAACCTTCTATTTCTTATGTAGGTAATTCTATTTCCATTCTTACCTAGGTCCGGGTTTATAACTATCAGAACCTAGCCTAGATAAACAAACTTCTGCACTAGTAACTAGTTTAACCTAAATCTAGGCAATAGACACTGAAGATCTAAGTCAAGATATCTAGATAATATCTAGGCATTAAACCTAAGAAGGTAATAGTCGTCATATGAATTCATGACAGCATAACTGTGGGTAACTGGGACGTGATTTAGGTTACCTAGGTATTGTAAGTTAAGTACTAGGATGTGGAAAGTATTCTAGAAATAGTATTACATTTTTGTATCATATTAATAATTTGTCTAATTGTAGGGATCTCCTACTCTCACATATAAAAAAGCGATGTATCTACTATAGCAGCGCCCCGCGGTTTTACCCGCGTTGTGTCCATTCCTGAGGGAATTTTGGAATGAATAATAGCGTATGTTGCTAGCTTTCGAATGGTGAAAGAATTTTTAAAAACGGACCAGTAGTTTTTGAGCCTATTCATTACAACCAAACAAACAAAGTTTTCGTCTTTATAATATTAGTGTAGATTATCAATAAAAGTGATCTTCTTCTTCTCAAGAAGGAGAATAAAAGCGATTAAGATGCAAAAGTAAATTTCATTAATAGGCGTAGAGAATCTGTGTCACTCAATTGAAAAGACGTAGAGTGACACGCGTTCTCTTGTGATCTCGTACAGTTTAAAATAGTTTAAAGGCTCGTTCAATCAAAGCATTTTGAGTCGTCCTGCCTGCGTTTTGTATGAAATCATATGCTCGTACTTCGCGGACAGATGTTCGTTTGTTTTTCATACAGAATTTAATGTAGGAAGATGAGTGAATACACTTAATTTCAAAAAGCCCTTACATTAATGTTCTGAGTTTCGTCAAATTTTCAAATCAAAATCTATTAGAAAAAAATAACTTGTCGCGCCCCGCGGTGTTGCCCGCGTTGTACCCGTTCCCGCGGGAATTTCTAGATACAATGTATCCCATGTGTTATTCTGATGTATAACCTATATTGCTGTAAAGTTTCATCCAAATCCGTCCACTAGTTTTTTCGTGAAAGAGTAACAAATATACATACATCCATCCTCACAAACTTTCGCATTTATAAAATTTGTAGGATTGTGATCATTGCCAATCCAAGATTGCAATATCGTAAAAAATATGACTCAAAAAACACTAGGAGTTGTTATTATATAAAGTGAAGTAAATAAATAACAATAAATAAATATTTGATTACAGTTTGAATGGATCGAGCCGATTCTAAACATCGTAGCGAACAGAAGGTCGGCTTGATTGCAGTTGAGGCGTGGCCGTACTGGTAGCGTTTGAGCATCGCACACTATATCTAGACAGTTTACAGACTGACATGACTCATGCCTTTAGTCAGTTTAACAAAGAGCGTTTTGAGAGAATTGAACGAGTCGAAAACTATAATAAGCAATTTAATGTGTGCATCGTTCAAATTGAGCGAGTTTACAAGCTGTGAGTGTGATGTAAGTTAAAAGAAAGATTTAAGTTTCCATCGAAGTGGAGTGGAGCGGAGTCCACCAATCACAGCGCATTGAAATTGTCAGAATCTCTTTGAAATGCGTTCTGATTGGTCATTTGGACTCCGCCCCACTCCACTCCGCTTAAATGGAACGCACTTTAAATCGTTTCCTTTAACTTACATCACATTCACAGCTTGTAAACTTGCCCAATTTTAACGATTCACATTTAGGAGACATTTTAATTGGCAGTTAAAGTTTTCGACTTATATTTATGCTCGTGCATCCATTATATTATATTGAATGTAGTATAATCACGTATTCCCAACACTTTTAATATTAAAAATTACGATTTGCCGTCCTATAAAAAAACTCAATAAACCCATTCACAAACTAGAAATTATTTGTGAATAACATTTGACTGGAACGGTCCCGTTGACAAAATTATTCTATCACTTTGGATTTTATTTTATTTTTAACCACATCCGAAAATAAATCATTCTAAAAAGTGTCACGATGCTCAAGCTATTTTGGACTCTACGTATATTAGTTTGAGGTGGTTATTTCTTTAAGATGTTTCTTATTAATCTTGTATTCGTTCGGCCGCGACAGGTGTCTGTCTGTTTGTCACTGTACAGTGTATCAGGGCCTCTATTTTTGTTGGAAATCACTTTTTATTTGGTTCTTCCTCTTGATATTGGGCAGAATGTTACATAAACAAGCATATATTAAGGGTTCCTTTAATTGAGACTTATTTAGTTGGTACATAACAAAAGACCCTTTCATTTTAAGTGTATTTAGGCAGCCTGCTGCTGTACCTGCCATGCGGAGTCGTCCGCGTAAATGTTCGTTTGTTTTTAGTACACTACAAGTGCTGCAATGCGACTAAAAAGCTTAACTGAGAATTAATAAAAATGAGAAGAGTTTGGTTACGTAAATTAACTACAAATGTTTTTTTATCTCGCGTAGATAGTGTAAATGATGAACACCTCAAGCGGGCGTAAAATCTATACTATAATATTATAAACAGGTAAAATTTATAAGTTTATTTGTTTGTTTGTATGTTCGAGCTAATCTCAACTTCAAATCCGATTTGAATAATTATTTTTGTAGTAGCTCATAGTCACATTCAAGGGGAAGGTTATAGGCTATTTTTTATCCCAAAATTCCCACGGGAACGGTAACACCGCGGGGCGCAGCTAGTGTTATATACAAAAAGTTTTCATATAAAGTAAGAGGTGAAAATCGGGACCGGTAATTTGACGTACCCTCCAAGCACGGTAGCGCTCAGATAGAAATACCACTACCGGCAACCCATCCAAGTTGTGATCGAGCTGTTTGTTACTTAATAATCGCAATTCGTTAGCAACACTTAGTCAAAAGAGCTTACACTTAGTCAATCTACGCCACGAGCGCTAGCGCTAGCGTACTGACACTTAGTGGTAAATTTCGTATCAATCTAGATCTAGGATAGATCTAGGTGAGACAGACTCAATGCTCGACAAAACCAAACCAATCCAACTGTCCGACTTCTACATATCGAGTACCAATAGTCTTTTGATTTACTCATTCACGTCTCAAGTATACAGAATCTTTAGACCACCATATCGCGAGTTTAGGTGCTATATAGCCAGTTTAGGTACTGTTTAGGTACTATATCGTACGGCTAGACGAATCGCTCCAACTCTGTCCATACAATTGTCGAAACTATTTTCTATTTGTGCACGAGTGTTCAGCTGCCTCTACTCTTCAACTTGTTGGTATGTGCTGATATAAATACATTCAATGCACATTAAACTTTACATGCGAGCTGGTTCGACTCTATATATAATGGTATATAGTCTATAATCCAATGTACTGGTACGTCTATATAGGACAATTGAAGAAAATCATTTTCATGGTTGATTTTCTTCAGATTTTAACATAAATTTTGGTTGAGTTGTTACTGAAATTGTCTGTCGTGTACTATCTATACTAATATTATAAAGCTGAAGAGTTTGTTTTGTTTGTTTGTTTGTTTGTTTGTTTAAACGCGCTAATCTCAGAAACTACTGAACCGATTTGAATAATTCTTTTTGTAATAGATAGCCACATTCAACGGGAAGGTTATAGGCTATTTTTCATCCCGAAATTACTACGGGAACGGGTACAACGCGGGTAAAACCGCGGGGCGCTGCTAGTAGAGACTAAAATGCAAAAGATAGCTCAAGAAGCTTGCTTTGGTT
The DNA here is from genome assembly GCA_951394245.1 of Cyclophora punctaria. Classification (NCBI taxonomy): domain Eukaryota; kingdom Metazoa; phylum Arthropoda; class Insecta; order Lepidoptera; family Geometridae; genus Cyclophora; species Cyclophora punctaria. The sequence continues at coordinate 872,648 of OX596188.1, forward strand.
TTCCCGACAAGAGTCTAACTGAGTTTCATAATGGTGATTTTACAAACCGACTCAGAAGGAGAGTATGACCCAAAACTCTTTTTAAGACAGAGATTGTCGATACATTAAAGTCTTTAATCAGATTAACAACAGTTGTTAGTACAAATCACTTAGTCTAACAGCCAAAAATTAAGAAGTATTGTCTCTGGTGGGTTATTTCATAGATTTACTAGACCAAGAAGACAGTATAAGGAATGAATAGTGCCCGGGCTGTGGTCGGCGGTAAATGCGACTGTCCTCTCCGAATAGAGTCGGTCTGTGAATGATCACGGATGAGATCGGAAAAGTTGGAAATGCTTTCATATCAGAATATTTCAGATGTTTGGACAAACGACTCATATTAAACTGTCAAAGACTACGTGATTTCAAGCTAGAAAGAGACACATATGTATGTACGGAATGTAGGAGTTCTTTAAGCTTCTTAAAGCTTTTTAGAAAACAGGATTTGACTCCTATTTTTGGATCTTTGCATCGCACCATAAATCGAAGTTCAAATTACACAACATTTACAAACAAACGTTTTATTGTTGCTTTAAACCGCGGCCATTTTACAAAGTTGCATCCTTCATTTTATGTGCACATTATATCTTAAGGATTCCCTATGGTAACCAAGATAAATTCCAGTTGCGTGCCTCTAAATACCTAAATACATATAATATAATCGCATTCATTTCGAATGCAATACCACGTTACGATTTATTGTGGAAATACGTGTTTTGTCAGCGAATTGAATGCGTTATCTGGCTGTACCTGTTGTGAGTTCGCGCCAAAACGGCGCGTGGCAAGATGGCGGGCGTTGCGTGATTAGTTTTTTTTTCCGTGGTGTTTCCGCGTGTACGGTGGTTTTGGCCAGAGCTCCTGCGTGACGTCGCCGACCCACTTACCATCGCCAACCGATGCCACGGCCAAGACCAAGCGGGCATCCCCAATGAACCAGCGCCAATATCTATAAAATAAATTCAATTCGTTGCGATATAATGCCGGAAAAAATATAATAATGAAGGAAACATGAGAATTGCCGCCAAAAAATGTTCGGGGTGAACGCACTCCAGAGATTTGGCATAGTGTGTGTTGGATAGAGTCCTAATAGTCTGTTTGATTTGATTTGATCGCCATGGAGCGACCTGCTTGTTTGTAAACACTTCAGGTGCGCCGGGAGCTCGTCATTAATACACGTTACGATTGTTTGGTTGGTGGTGACTTTCAAAGAGATCTTCCTTGGGGTTGCCATGACGTAGCGACGAAAATGGCGACTAGCGAGTCCATTGAAAAAGCAAGGGGTGATGTTCAATTCTTTGTTAAAGTCACTGTCATCGTTACTGTAGGTAAGCGCCCCCGCTAACCTTTACTCGATAGAAATTAGCCACCATCTTTTCTTTTTCTGGAAATTGATCATAATGTCGAAGATTCTGAATTTTTCAAAAATAATCCACAAACACAGATCCAGATATGAGATACTCGTATTAGGATACTTTTAGGCACGTTTACAGTCCCAAAAAAGCAAACAAAACAATCTAGTTATGTAATAAAATCATGTTGCAGAGCTTTATGTCTAAATATAATAACTAGTTATGTACGTAAAACATTAGGCACTGTAACGAGGCATCCTTGAGACCAGTCTTACAAACAGACAAATTTGTTTCAGTCCCTGAAATGCCTTGTTTATTAGCTCTTCTTTCACGGGAACTCTGTAGGAGAAACCGTGCTGCAGTGCTAGTTTTCTAATAAAATGAAGTTGGAATTATAATCGGCGTGATATCACCGGGGAAGCCACGCCATCACTGCCAACAATTTTGTTTCCAGCGTTTGTTGTTCTATTATTTGCCAAATGTTTTCACGGGATCATACGCTTTGATTGTGATCCAGACATATTGTTGTGGAAACGAGGAGAATACTCGTACAATGTTTAGAGCACTCCTGATATTGAGTTGGTGTAGGTTATGGGATACTTAATGGCAATATTGGGAAGACAGATTTTAGGCTGTATTTGTGTAATTATTAGATGTATCTTGGCTAAAAACATAATATTTCTCCAAAAACTAAATGTTCCTTGAATTATCATCTATCCTATATATAGGATGCAAGAGCAAATTATTTTTATTAAGTTTTCCTATTTCGAATATAATGTTTCGATATCTCCTATCTTGGAGCTTAGTTTGAAAACAAGCCACGTGCCAATAAGGTCTATGTTATTATTGTTTCCACAAAACAATAATTTATATCTCCCCCTACAAGTCAATTACCAAAAACGATCGCATCAATGCGAAACCTGATCATTCATGAGGCCCGAGTCCTCCGTGCCAAATGTTCAAGGCTACGTTTACTACCGCACGTGGGGTAGGGTCCTGCCAAGAGGGTTCCCGAGGGAGCCAAGACGTCTGCCGTGATCGGTTGGCGAGCCAACTCGGTGTTTTGACTCGACGCCATGCGACACCTGGAGGTGTACGAGGCTGGAGTTTGGGTGCCTTGTTTTGTTTAATAGATTATGATTTTTATAGGTTTTGATTGGGGTGTTTGTGATTGATAATTAAATGAAGCTTAATACAAAATATGTGCACTAAAATGTTATTGTAGATTCATTATCATATTATGTCCATCTTTGATGGCCTATTATTCATATAAGAGAGAGCGAGAGGCTATGCGTAGCGAAGACGAGAACAACTGTCAAATTTGAAAAAGGAACTCAAATAGTATAAGAGCTGACTTTCAATTTTAAAAATCCACTATCTCCTTCTCTTCACCTTTTTGACATTACCTATTAACTATAAACAGCACTACATCTCCACCAAATCTCTGCAATCAGTCGACCTTCTCGGTCAAGAAACCATAACCTCTTTACTCAAACTACATCGTATCCAGGTGAACGGTCAAAAGTCCTGGCACAGTCGCGGCCTGTACCGATGCCAAGCTGATGTTATGACTGCTTCATTTGTTTATACGAACAATCCAATAGTTCGCCTAGGTTAGGGATTGATTAACTACTAACAGTTTTTTTGCAATGTTTTTGTTATTTTACCTTCGGAAAGTGGGCCGCGATTTATTTGTGGTGATTTGAACAGCAAAGATTTTGGGATTGGTATTTTTAGAGTTTTGGGATTGATTAGTCATGTGGGGAGCGATTTATGAATTGGTATGACTTTCGTTTAATAAGACTGTTTTAATCCATAGTTTGTTTTTTTGAGCTCGCTAATCTCAGATACTTCCAATCGAATAATTATTTTTGTAAAAGATAGCCACTTTCAACGAAAAGCATATAGGCTATTTTCATCCCAGAATTCCCACGATTTAATGAAATATTAAAATCAATTAGTTGCTCACTTGCCCGCTTTCTATTCACCTCACCAGCTCGCAGCTTGGAAACTCGCTCAATCTTAACGAACACCTATACATTAGTATACTATACATCTCATCTCCATCTTCAAACTTTTTCTTCTTCGAGCAAATAAGTTTGTCGTTAAATATGCCAGGTCAAATTGTGGCTAAAGAACTGCCCTTACAAAGGCCTGACTCATCTACGGTACATCAACATTTGCAATATAACCTCAATCTTAAACAATAATACAATTTATTCAAAATCCAAAAACCGCAAACTGATTAAATGATCAAGCACAAACCACAAAGTGATTGATATCCGAATACTTTCACGGCAACAAATAAAACAAACAATTGAAAAATATAAATTCCGATAGTATGCGCCCGCGCCAAATAAATCGGCAACGCGCATCGCATACGACAATCGCATCGGTATGCTGTGCGCGTGCGCAGAGACATTCATATATAATGTACTACAAGAATGTTTGTTTGTAAAAGAGTCATAACTTTTGAATTGGGAAAGGATTGGGGTTGTTGTGTTGGGGGTGTCTAGTACGAGACAGTTGAACCAATACTATACAGTCGCTTTAAATAGAAAAATACACATTCTTCCGTGAATAACACACATGTTTACTATACAAACTGACAATAACTTCTTTTGCAAATTTCAATTTGAATTATGAATACCAAAATTACTGTATAATCACGGAAATGACTGCAGGCAATAATAATTTTAAGACTACAACAAATCCAAAAAAAAATATAGTCAAATTAAAATTTGAACGATACAGACAACTGTCGTATCCGTGATTATACAGTCATATCGCTGTAACATTGTAATCAGTGTACCGCCATCGAGCTGGGCTCTTGTAACCTATCCGGTAGTTTCAAATATAAACCACGGCGGCACCGATTCTACAATTAAATCTGGTGCGATAGAATTGGGTCACAGAGGTGATAAAGCTCACAGACTTTAATTGTCTGCTATTTTTATAACTCCAATCCAACGCTAATGTTTTATTATTATCACAGCTATGTGCGTTGTACGAATTGCTGTAAGTATGATTGGGATGAGAGGTCTTTGGGCGGTCAATTGACGGTCAAAAGTGTTGTTTCCATCACGGAGGAGTAAAGTACACTTCTCTATATGTGATTCCCATTGACTGCTTATTATACCTTTAGTAAAGGGTATAATAAGCGAACACGCAAAGTTTGATAGGAATTTTTGAAGCTCGTGGCCATCTCGTGGCTTATTAAACTCACTGGCTTTCTTGTAAGCTTGTCCAGTAGCTTAATAAGCTAAGGATGATCAATTTGTATCAGAAGATTTGTGAAGGAAATTGATCTGATACAACAGAGGGGCAAGAGAAAGAGTCTGCCGCAATCAGAGATGTCCCTTAAATAGACACTGAACTGATTGACGTAGTTGTTCATTCTTTATATGTCAAAATCATTCATTACATCTCTACTAAGCTGCTGATGAAGCATTTGACGTCTCTGAGTATGAAACGGGTGTAGTAACTTTTCGGTTTGTTCTTGTTAACAATTTTTAAGTGCAATATAATATGATTAACGAAGAACCTAAAAATGGCACTAAATTACAACACGTTTAGTTCTCCTAACATATTTGAATATAATAGGAACAAGAAAAAACGTACTTCACACGCCCTTGAATATTGAACATTATTCGCACAAAATACGGTTTATTTTTAATTGTACAATTTAATTTGAAAGTACCCCAGTGTCTGGATTGTATTCCCTAACGTGTTATTGTTGTCTGCAACCGCTTTTGTATGTAAATAAATGTTTTAATTCTCGGTATTAATGTTATATATTGATACTTTACATCTATTTGTGTAAATAAAATAATAGGTTTGTATAGACAAAGAAAGCCAATAAATTCAATAAACTTTTCTGTGATAATTCTGTCACTAGATGTTTTATAGTCCAGTCTAATTATTAGATTAAAGATGCAAGTTTTAAATTGTAATTTAAAATCATTTTTTAATAACAATAGGTTAGATAGAGTGACGGTTAGGCGCCATGTTTGAAACCGTCACAGGTTGGGCGCCAACTTAACTATAACCTGTTAAAACTAGTTACCAACTGTTTGATTGTTCGCAGGACGAGTTCCATCCGTTCATAGAGGCCCTGATGCCATTTGTAAAGTCCTTTTCGTATACTTGGTTCAATTTACAAGCGGCCAAACGGAAATATTACAAAAAACACGAAAAACGGATGAGTCTCGAGGAGGAGCGGCATACTAAATATGAATTGCAGGTGAGAAATACTCTGGTTTTATTAAATAATGTAATTTCTTCTATCAAAGGTATGAAACAGAGGAACAATGAAAGTATGTACACACTCCATACTATTCTATAAATCATCAAGGCATTACAATATTTGATAAAACAACGAGTCGATTTGTAAATCAGACTTTAAATGGTTCGGTTTCAAAGAAAGTAAAATAAAAAATTCTTCATGAAACGCGGTACCTAATTCAGAATAAAGGTATTAAAAGAATAAGGATTAACAACCAAAAGCACAATGTTAGTTAGTCGACTGTTTTGTGTTTTGTTGTTTACGCTTCTATTCGTGGGTATCTGTAATTGGCTTGTGTGTTTTTATTCTGTTTTTATCGTTTTGTAGTTAATGTATTGCTGTTGATACTCCTAAAACAGAAATAATAAATAAATAAAATAAAACCTAACCCCAAAACCCAAAAATTCCAGAACGAGAAAGCAGAAGTGAAACAGAAATGGGCATCACGGTTGCTGGGGAAGCTTCGCAAAGACATCACGCAGGACTGCCGCGAGGACTTCGTGCTCAGCATCACGGGCAAGAGGCCGGCGGTGTGCGTGCTCTCCAACCCGGACCAGAAGGGCAAGATGAGGCGGATAGACTGTCTGCGGCAGGCTGATAAGGTATGGGCTGTGAGCCGTTGGATTATTTTACATTTGATGTAGAAGAAAATCTGTGAGGCTGTTTAGTATACGTAGGATTATTTCCTTATTATTGAAAAAAAAACCTACATAATACAAAAAGATTTCGTGCATCACTTGAATCCTCGTCTAACTCGCAAACCTCACGTTCCAGGTATGGCGGCTAGACCTAGTGATGGTGATCCTGTTCAAAGCGATACCGCTCGAGAGCACCGACGGCGAGCGCCTGGAGAAGCACCCCGAGTGCACGCAGCCCGGCCTCTGCGTGAACCCTTACCACATCAACGTCTCCGTGCGGGAGCTGGACCTGTACCTGGCGAACTTCATCAACAGCTACGGTAATGGGAGCGACGGTCTACCAGGTCTCTCGCTCATTTATTGTGTCTTTTGTGGATGAAGGATTGTGTGAACGGAGCCGTTTCAACAAATATAATGACATTAACGTACGTTTCAATTAATAGTAAAATATATTACCGTTATTAACTAAAGCGAAGTTATTAATAAAAGTGTCTAGTATCTTTACAACCGACCCATCATGGTCGTTTAACCAGGGCGCTTGGGCAGAACCGGAGTTCGGAAGAGCAATAAGTTTTCTGTCCTGTTCTTCTGATACAGATGTAATAGAGTCCAATTTCCCTTACATCTTCTTCACTGAACTGATATATGACACCCTAAAGCGGAGCCGGCTAAAACATAACTATTACCATAGTCATTGATTACACCCATGTAGAGTCCTTTGATTACGTGGTACCAGTAATTATAGAAAGGTTTAAACATTTGGGAGATACAGTACTATAGTGTCTGCACCACATTGATGGCTCCCTCCATGCATATTTTTCGTCCATTTTCATAATAAATCTAAAATATTGTGTCTGTTACTTTGTCGAATTTCCACTGAATTCTGCTAACAACTTTTCGGTCTGCATTAAATAACAAATAATCGATTAATAGTTAACTTCATCTCTTGACTTTATCTAGATGTCTTGGTTTTGGGTATGATTGGAACTATAGTATCGTTTCAATGCTAAAAACATAGAGATAAGGATTTATACATGACGAACAGCAGATAAAAGATATGAGTAATAATATAAACTGAATTTCTTGTAACAGACACGACATTTTAGAATTAACAGTTACCGAACCGAACCTAATCTTTGATACTTTTCGGAGTAAACAGATCTCGTAGAACTACGTAACTAACTCGTAGATAATTGAGTAGCGCTTGTTACTAGCTTAAGTATCGCAATGAAGGTGATATTTTTCAGATATATTAAGCGGTTCGCTTTCGCCCCACGCGCCTAGAGACAAAGAGAACGAACATGACGCTAAGAACAAAGGTAACGGCCGAGAGACGTCGTCGGCTGTGTTTGTTAACGTTGTTTGTTGTTTGACTTCTGTGTTGTGGCAATTGGGGGGGTTAAGGGATGCAGGTGACCTTGAGAGAACGGTTAAAAGAGGGTTTAATAGGGGTTAACACGTTTACCCTTAAGAAGAAAAAATATAGGAAGTGAGATGGATACGTTCACTGCTGGGGTGATTATTTTTTTCTGTTAATCTCAGTGGTAGTTATCACAAGGTTAAAGTGTTACAGTAGATGAAGATGAGATATGATAGTAAGGGGGTCATCCAGGTGTCACAGGAAATAAGATTTTATTTTAAAATGTACCAGTGATGCAAAAAATCGTTTTAGTCGACGTTTCGTTTTATCGACCCTAGAGTCATGCTTGATTTGATTTGGGATATCAGCAAAGTGGTTTAAAGTAGTACACGACATTTCTTATAAAATGATCTTAAAAAAACCGTTGAACAGTTTTTCACATCTTATAATGAATGTTTATTTATTTCAGCAGTTAAAATTGCCACAACACGTCTAAATGTTTGTGATTGGCACTGCACAGAATTAATACCTAATCGTTAATTTGTTGCGTTTTTCAAAATTGTTTTGTTATTTCTACATTGGCTCTGCACTCACATGTTCATGCTTTAGTTCGAAACCTCAAGTAAAGATGGCGCTAGATCAAAAAGTGAAAAATAAAATAAAAAGGTTAAGAATATATTTTGAAAAAATAATAAAAAACGTTAGGTTAGCTGAAATACAGTTTAAAATAATGGCCATCTCAGTTTGAGTTTTCGAAATTCCAAAATTATTAATTATATAATTTTTAATGAAACTCTGCTCGCTCGTATGTATGTTTGTATTTAGTCAGTGTTCCTTCTCTTTTCGATGTTTTTCATGTTTCGTAACTACGTCAATGTTTTCGTAACTACGCTTATGATGTTAGAAACCAATGTCATTTAATTTTATATTAGGTATTGCGACAACATCGACATTTTGCGACTATTTCATACAAAGTTAGTGCATGGAATAGTCCCGAAATAGAACATTATTTTGTTGAAATATGTCCAGTTTTTAGACTATAGACTAGGTATTCCTTCACCTTGCATTTATGTAGGTCTTTCCTCGTTTCTTAAAAGTCGGTTTAAAAAGGTTTCAAAATATACATTAACCTTTTTTAATTATTACTGTAGTTTCGTTTTTGTTATTGAAATATGAATGTAATGGAAAGGGATATTTTTAATTACAAGACACTTATGTGTGGGATTTGTTAATTGAGTTTTTTTTAATCATTCATAAACAAAAAAAAATCCTTTTTCATTAACAACTGTTGTGACAATATTCATATTTGACTAATAAAAGTTGGTCTCTACGTCCATAGTTTGTTTATAGAGATGACATTTAATATAAACTATGTTACTATGTGTGAAATAAAACGTTACCAAGCAAAAAATGCATTTAAAATTATGCGTTCAAATGGTTACGAAACCATAAAACATACGGTTTCGAAACCGTCAATCGCAGTTAAGACAATTTACAATATAATTTCAATTCCTTTTTTAAAAGTCAAGTTTCAATAGTAACTCTTTTTTATTATTCCTTTTTATTGGAATGCAACCTTTAAGTGTTTTAACTAAAAAGTATTTAGTTAAAGAGATTATAATTATACGAAGAAAATTTAAAGAAAAGGGAAACGTTTTATTGAACACGTGAATGGCGTTGCAGGGTACAGTCACAACCCCTACAATGGAGTAATATGCAACGATATTATTCTAGCGACTGGTGTCTTCTCTTCTAAGGAACTATGGAAGTTGTCCAAAGGTACGTCTGACAGTACGTATTAATATATATATTTTTATACTATGGGCTCTTATTTCATAACTATGATTTTCCAATAGAGATACAGAGAAGTAATTTGACACTTTTGTCGTTTTTCCGGTATTTTAGATTATTTTTAGGTGTCTAATAAATAATACAAATGTATTATGTTGAATAGTTAAGAAATAAGAGCTTGTATTACTAACTCATTCACATATTTAACATTGTAGAACTAATTCAATTAATAAGTAAAAGCTACATGCAGTTACGAAACCACAAAATGTTAGTTAAGAAACCATATAATTCCAGTTACAATAAAACGTCTAAAATTATGAAATTACTCAAAACAGTTTCGACACTACAAAATTCCATTTAAGCAAACCACACATTATAAAACCCTAAAACAAATTCCAAAAAAAGCGAATTATCAAATTATCAATTCCATTTACATATCTCATTAGTACAATGTTCGCCGTGTCTCTTTACTAACCTCATTAATTTCTTTGTTCCAGCGTCAATCCTGCAGGAGACAGGGTCGGAGTCCCCCGGGGGGTCGGGCGGGGGCATCAAGCTGGAGTCGGGCTACTACTGCGGGTACAACAGCCCTGCGCCCCCCTCCTTCGAGCCCCCTGCTGAAAGAGCCACCCCCTCGACCATGCTCGTCGGACAGTGCTTTAGTGAGTGGCGTATCTCTAATGTTTTACCTAGTTTTGATACTATGCTGTGCCCCGCGGTATCACCCGCAACGTCTCATTTCCTGTGGGAATTTCGAGATTGTTATTACTTATTTTCTTATATAAAGAACGTACAATAATAAGAATCATCCAATTCGATGCAGTCGTTCTGAAGTTATGCGCGTATATATATTTCAGCGATTCATTTTTATTTATATAAATAGATAGATTACATGAAGCAGGTAAAATAACGTCTCGAGTGATAAACATCTATTTCGGATCTAGGCCAGTCAAAAACCACAGTGTTGATAGCAAGTTTGTACCCACATGGTATCTTAATTACACTTTTTTACATAAAACCATCATGATACACAACAAATGATCTTCACTTTCAACACCAAATTGGAGCACATGCGTTAATATATCGTTACTATTCCGAACACGACGCGTGTCGTCGGACTCGCTAAATATAGCAGGTTTTGATTTTAACTTGAATATAATTAGGAGCCATGATTCACGTGTCTTTGAACTCGACTGTGTTGGTGTAATCTTAGAGGGAATAAATATTCAAGACGGTACTGTTAATAGTGTTGCAGGTGTAATTAGGTGTAATTTGAATGTAAAAAAAAATAAAATAAATTAATCATTTATTGTCACAATGACAAGAAAAAAGAACAAAATTACAACTTAAATAATGCAGCAATAATGCGTGTAATGGTGCGCTGCAGGATAAAGACCTTAGGTTTAATTACCACTCCGATGCGGTGTAGAAATCTCAACCACGAGCTATGTATGAAAAGTAAACTGGAAATGTGCTTCACTTGACCCTGGAATTGAACCTGGAACTCCGTCTTAACAGGCACATGAACATTGCTTATGCTATTACATCAGGATGTAACTTTGTCTGCTTCACTGAATGTTCACAGCGTTTGGCTGTGACTTTTTATTTGGTCTGTGGTTGTAATGAGCAACCTGTGCTAATGGGTGTTTGTATTTGGGCAACGCAATGTTGAAGAGATATGGGCATGATGAGAGTTTTATGTTAGGCCTGCTTTAGGGTAGTCTTTATTATTTTGTTCCTTTCTTCTCGTCATAATCTTCAGTCAGATGAGAGGCCTTTGGGCAGCTGGGAAATATAAAGGCCATAGATATTTAAAATTAGTTTTTGTAAATACATTTGAACTAGGTCGATAGCGTCCAATGTAATCGTTTGTCCACCTATCTTAATACCCTTGAATGACAACGGTGTCCGTTGTCTCAAAACTAAAGATTAAAAGGACTCAACTATATAAGTTATTAATCCAATCGTCCGTCCCACAGGCATCCCGCACAGCTCCGCGGGGCTGAGCGCGGCGCAGTCCCCGCTGGTGCCCTCCAACACCATCTTCTACCAGCACGCGCCCCCGCCCTCGGACACACACCCTACAGGTATTTACCCTAAGGGTTACAGCATTCCGATTTCACCCCCAGACCACCACCACACGCGGTTCACGCAAAGCGGCTGCAATTCCGATCAGCTGCAGTCGAGTCCGAACTGTTATCCTTAGTTGCATCAGAACAGTCAGGAGTAGTCATATTGGAGAAGAATCGGGTCCTGAACCACAAGCTACCGCAATGGTTTACATGTATAGTTCAATTGTGCTGGTAAATCTGCAGGTGGCTTGCTAGAAGGAAAAGCTTCTTATTCCTACACAATGTCATTTATACAAAGGCTTCTATTTGCCTGAACTTCGCTATTTACTTCTATAGATATTCTGCAAAAAATGAAGTCTCGGTTATTTCTTTCTTATGAATTTCAAGACACAGTTTTTTACTTGTTTCCAGCATCAGAAGGCCTGTCGAGTCAGCACGGCAGCGCTAAGTACGACGGAGCGCCGCAGGACTCTCTCGGGGACTTTGTCACATTCGTGTGTCAGGAGCCTAATGATGTCCAACAGTTACAGGTACGTCACAATTTATGAGATTATTATAGTGCAAAAGTTATATATATCGGAGTTTGATTACCCTCCAAGTTTTTAAAAAGTTCATGACTGATGATCCCTTGGGAGTCATCAGTCATGTTATCTTTCTCCATCTTTTTATGGAAGTACAAAGAGAAACAATGAAAATAGAGAAGCAAACTAAACAGTATATTCAGTAATTATAGTATTTGAAATCTTAGTACAACTTGAGACGACCTCACCACTCGAGCGCTCGACGTCAAGTCTCTCGCTCTCGTTGGCGTTCGGCCTTAAATAAATTCGTGCACGCCCCACTCTCCCCACTCTTGCAATTCAACGATGGTTGGAGAGTTGGTCGTTGATGCACTAATTTATTTTAACAATGTTTTCTATTCTACTTAGAATCGTAATGCTAATTAAATAATTCGTTTTGGAATATTAAATGATATTCCAAAACGTCTAAACAGATAAAGCCTGCTATTGAATTACCAGTTACTTATTTCCTGCGTCAAAATGTCATCCATTAACAATTCACAGTTTTGTGGGTAATTGGGGTTAGTTTTATTCTAAGTAATTAAATCTAAATCATTGCAATACACTATTGTAAATCCAATCATCATTTGTTTACCGAAATCATAACTTAGACTAAGTGGTACGAGTGATTCTGGATAACTTTACAGTACAACAGTAAAGACTTACAAACTAGCGAGTATCCTTACAACTATTTTTGGTGCCTTGGTGTAACCGCGGCGACACGGCCATACTGATGGGCGGTGCGTGCTCTGCACCGTGTTTCTGTAATGAAATTAACGTTTTACTCTAGGTACTTCCACAGTAAACCTAGTTGTTTTTGTGATTCATAATTTAGGCACCTAGTTCAGCACTCCACGTGCTGACTGGGTTTATAGAGTATTAAATTTTTGTTTTACAGTACCCCAGCATCATAACAATAAATCATGCTAAATGAAATTAATTATTATAATGCAAAGGTTCTTTATTTTGGTTATGGGTCGCCTAAACGAAGCATAACTTCTTTTTGACTTGGCTTTGGGGCATCACTTCGCACATAACATCTTTTGATCTGTCACAGGACGTCTCCACCCGCCTACAACATGATCTTTATTGTCATTATTATTCTGTCTATTATTCATATGTTTGCCCAACATCGGGGTCTTTTCGTGGTTGTGAGGCGCCTCCACATCGCCCACAACATCTTTTAAACTTGGTTAAGGGTCAGATCCGCACGCCAATAGCATCTTTTGAGTTATTATAATTCATAGGTCAAATGGTTTTATGAGTGTACAATAGTTTGAAAGGGGCTCACCGGATTATGATGATTTCCATCAAGCTGTCACAGGCGACTAGGCATCTGAAGACGCATCGTCAGCTTCCGCTGGGCGTACTGATGTTCCAGTGCAGAGACCTGATGGTCCAGCTTGCTGTTCATCATCAGTGGCGTTAGCCACTTCTCTTCTTACGGGCTCGAGTTCGTTTGCCGGCGACACGGTCATCAGTCTATCGCTACTGCAACCAGGCTGTGGTGCTCTACGTAGCTGATCATGCGCTACTTTTCGAGGCCGTCCATGATGGCCTATGACTCTCTTCACCAGGTATCTGTCATTATCGAGTACTCTATGGATTTCATAGGGCATGCTGAACTTCGGATCAAGTGAAGTTTGATTCCTTGGATTATTCTTAATCAACACAAATTCTCCCCTCTGGAACCTTTGGATCCGGGCTCTACCTCTTTCGAATCTCTCCTTATCCTTTCCTGCCGCCTCGACCATCCTGTGTTGAATATGTCGTTGAACTGCTTCGAAGTCTATGGCCAGGTTATCAAAATCAACCAAGTTCAGTAGTTCTGGCGGTACGCAGTTCTTACGTCGAGTCAGCAGTGTTAGTGGAGCGATCCCCGTCGTTTTGTGCGTAGTGCAATTGAACGCTAACTGAAGGCTGTCTAAAGCGGTTTGCCATTCTGTAACTTCATAGTTTTTAATCATTATCAAACCGTTTTTCAGTGTGGTCATCATCCGTTCCACCTGACCGTTTGCTCGACTGGCGCCTGGTGCGATTGTATGTATTTCTATGCCATATCTATCACAATAACTTTTATATTCACCCAGAAATTCTCGTCCGCCATCCACCACTATCTGCTTCGGTGTTCCAAATAAGTGTATCACTTGTTTCAGCGCTCCGAGCGCACTGTGCTGGCTTTTATCGTTGGCGTAACGAAGTAATACGTACTTTGTGTAGGCATCGATTGTGACCACGACATACTCTTGATCTTGTGGTGTTCCAAGCTTACCAGTAATATCCATGTGGATCACCTCAAACGGTATAGTAGGCTTTGGTATCGGATGTAACTGCACCTGCATTGCTCCAGAAGATTGCTTGGATGTTCTGCATACCACGCAATTCTCGACGAATTCTCGTATGACGGTGCTCATCTTATCAAAGTAATAGGTTTCTCTTATCTTACTTAGAGTCTTCTCCCAGCCTGTATGCTTAAGAGCGGCGTGAAACGTGTTGATCAGGCTCCACTGAAAAGACTTGGGAACCAAGATTAGCTTTTGTACTCCCAGTACCGGGTCTGTCTTTTCATACTTAAGAGCATTGTTTTCGAGGACGTAACCAGGTACTGCTTCACCGTTGTGTAGGGCATCTATGATAGGTCGCAGCTGAGGGTCTCGATGTTGCTCTACATTAAGCCATTCCAAATTCCTTGTCATGACGTTGACTGCGAAGGTGTGAGGATTTCGGCTAAAGAAGTCAGCATGCTGCATTCGCTCTCCCTTTCTGTACTCTATTTCAAACTCGAAATTTTGTAGATAGGCCCACCATCTGTGTATCCGTGGTAAGAGGTCTCGTTTGTGTTCCGAAGCTTTCATTGCATTGCAGTCTGTAATGACTTTGAATTTGCGTCCATAGAGATAGTGTCGAAAGTGCTTGATTGCTCTCACGACGGCTAGTGTCTCCAGCTCGTAGGAGTGATACCGGCTTTCGACATCGGTAGTTCGCATACTGAAGTAGGCAACCACGTGTTGCCGACCGTTGATCACTTGCACCAGGACTGCTCCGAATCCAAGACTGCTGGCGTCGGTGTGAAGTTCTATTGGTTCACCTTCCTTAAATAATGTTAGTACAGGGCTAGAAGTTAAATGATGGATGACTTTTTGACGTACCTCTTCGTGCTCATTTGTCCAAGACCATTTCACTCCTTGCTTAGTTAGATTGTACAAAGGTACCATCGTACGGGCAAAGTCGGGAATAAATCTACGGAAATAGCCGGCCAGACCATTGAATTGGCGAATCTGTTTTACAGAGGTTGGGATGGGGGCTTTAAGAAGAGCTTCAATCTTCTTTGGACTCGGATGAACTTTTCCATCCTCTATGACATTACCCAGGTACTCAATCGATCGCTTAAAAAACGAACATTTCTCAACGTTGATCGAGAATCCTGAATCTCGTAGAGCAATAAAAATTCTTTCAAGATATGAAAGTCCGGATGCAAAATCACTACTCTTACTAATGACATCATCAATATAAACCTGTGCGATACTGTCTAATCCATTATCAGCACTACCAGGGTTCACGAGATGTCCCAACCCATTGATAATACACCTTTGGTATATTGATGCTGCATTGCAAAGGCCAAATGGCATAGTTAGATATTCATATAACCCGTCCGGTGTAATGAATGCAGTCTTTTCAATAGATCCAGGGGCTACTGGGATCTGATGATAACCCGACTTCATGTCGAGCGTATGGAAGTACTTACCGTCTACTAGTTGGTCAATTTGGTCTTCTATTAGAGGTAACGGATAGTGGTCACGAATGGTGTTAGAGTTTAATTCTCGGTAGTCGACACACATTCGATCGTCACCATTTTTCTTTTTTACTAAGATAATGGGACTGGAGTAAGGAGATCTACTTTCCCTGACAATGTTATTCTCGATTAACTCGGCAACGATGGCTTTAACCTTTTGTCGTTCAATAGGAGTTAATCGGTAGGGCTTCCGTTCAACGTATTTATCTGGATTTTTCAGACGGATTTCAAGTTGCCCGGTATTAACACGAGTTTTGGCATAGCCCGCAGCGAACAGGTGCGAATATCGGTTCAGTAGCATCAGCAATTGATCGATCTCTGACTGGTCGGATAGGTCATGGTTAAGGTTATCAAAAATAGAATTATTAGCTCGAACGTGCATAACCTGAGGCTGAGAAGTCAACGTGGCTGTATTTCGAGTTACCATTACACTTAACCCAGTATTGTTCAGCAAGTCGGAACCGATTAATACATCAGTCGTCATCTCAGCATCAGGTAGCACATGGAAAAGTATTTCTACATTTATATCATTAATAATACATACCGTTTTAAGCGTGCTAGTAGATATGACCGGTACTGGACCTAGTCCACGTAAGAAATTGACCTCTCTCTGCCTACGTCCCGGGATCTTACCAGCTATGATTTCTCGCATTACCGAACACTCAGCTCCGCTGTCAAAGACTGCATCTATCTTTATAATGCCTACATACATGCGCATTGTATTCAAGTTGGCTTTCTTACTGTTGACTATAGAATTGATGTTAGGGGCAACTTGTTTCTCACGACGAAAGCAAGTCTCAAAGGTATGGCCAGGTTTAGCACAAAATGAGCAATACTTATTGGCGTTAGCTGTGGTGGCGGTGGTTACACTGCCTGATGAAGAGTTTGATCTCGGCTGAGAGTAAGATTCATTCCTATTACGGCAGTTCTGCCATAGATGACCCAATTTGTTACAGAAATTACATTGCGGGATGTTCCTATTATCCAGAGCTAACCTAGTTCGTTTCTGAGGGGGCATACCTGGATGTGACGGAGGAATGCTTGGGCGTTTAGTCCTGATAGAGGATGCCACCGAAATAAGTTCGGGCACCGTTCTGGCTCGGACATTCATTAATTCGATTCTTAGGCGTTCGTCACTCACCATTCCGATGACCGCCTCCACTGCATCACTGTTGTCCAATTTGTCCTTGGTGACTCTCCTCCACAGTAACCAACCCTGGGACAAGAACTCTGCAATATCTTTGTTTGGGCTGTAAGCATGTTCTCTAAACTTGAGTATGTCACGCGAGTACCTGTTCTCTGGTTCAAACGTCGTGATTATTGTCTCACGGAGTTCTTCCCAAGTCGAAGTGGTGACCAACCAACTGTCTGCCCACATTCGTGCGCGACCTTTGAGTAGACTACTCACTTTCATACGAATGTCGTAATCGGTCAAGTTGTAATTACTTACCGCAGTAGATATGTGATTGCACCACTCTCGCACACCGACCGTACCGTCCGGGTCAAAGGATGGTAGAAATATATCAGTAATTCTTACCTTCTCACTTGGCCTCTGTTGAAGACGATCGCTCATGCTTTGCATCATCGTCATCATCTGCAGAAAGAACTGAGGAGGTATAACATTACCAGCAGGTGGTACCATGAGATTTGTGGCCGAAGTTTGGTCGCTTTGTTGAGGTATAGCAGTTCCTAACGTCTCAGCACGAGGGGGTGCTGCTATGGTGTCAGGATCTGAAACATCGTGACCGGCAGAAAGAGATCGCTGGAGCGATCCCACTTCTGATATCGGAGTTTGATTACCCTCCAAGTTTTTAAAAAGTTCATGACTGATGATCCCTTGGGAGTCATCAGTCATGTTATCTTTCTCCATCTTTTTATGGAAGTACAAAGAGAAACAATGAAAATAGAGAAGCAAACTAAACAGTATATTCAGTAATTATAGTATTTGAAATCTTAGTACAACTTGAGACGACCTCACCACTCGAGCGCTCGACGTCAAGTCTCTCGCTCTCGTTGGCGTTCGGCCTTAAATAAATTCGTGCACGCCCCACTCTCCCCACTCTTGCAATTCAACGATGGTTGGAGAGTTGGTCGTTGATGCACTAATTTATTTTAACAATGTTTTCTATTCTACTTAGAATCGTAATGCTAATTAAATAATTCGTTTTGGAATATTAAATGATATTCCAAAACGTCTAAACAGATAAAGCCTGCTATTGAATTACCAGTTACTTATTTCCTGCGTCAAAATGTCATCCATTAACAATTCACAGTTTTGTGGGTAATTGGGGTTAGTTTTATTCTAAGTAATTAAATCTAAATCATTGCAATACACTATTGTAAATCCAATCATCATTTGTTTACCGAAATCATAACTTAGACTAAGTGGTACGAGTGATTCTGGATAACTTTACAGTACAACAGTAAAGACTTACAAACTAGCGAGTATCCTTACAACTATTTTTGGTGCCTTGGTGTAACCGCGGCGACATATACATTTACTAAAACTTCTTTCTTGGCAAGTATGGTGATTATGCATAATCCTCCTCACTGTACTGATATCTTCAGTGAGATGAGAGGCCTTTGCCCAGCACTGGGACATTATAGGCTAATGTTCCTACTATTTTATAACTTCTTTTTGTCGTCTTAATGATGGAGGGCTAGTTTCTATTTTGAAGCACTTTACTAGGTAAATGTCTAGCTAGTGTACACAGCACTGAATCCAGACTTGTGTGTCGGCATGCAGCCAATGAGAGCTATCTGCCGCGTGCTTCTGTCAGGTGGCAGCCAATCAGAGGCTTCGTGGCGCAACCACAGTGTCGCTACCACACTGCAGCCCTCGACGGACGCACAGCTTTAATGTATAAACGCCGCTGATGTAACAATTAAATAAATAAATAAAAAAACGAAAAGGAAAAGCTCCTATATCTACATTAATAGTGTAGTGAAGACTGGAAAAGTGGCCTTGCTAATCGTACTCACTGCAAATGTTCCAGGTGCACAGTTTATCCCGGAGTCCGAAGCCAGCTTACTTCAGCAGCTCCATGCTGCCGCCCCCACCCCTGCCGCCCATGGCCAGACCGGTCGCCATCATCAGATCTACAGGTACAATAAATTAATAACTACTTGATAGATATGATATTACGAGTATGTCTAGGGGGAAGTACATTGAATCTTGGTAAATATATCTTATTTAAAGTCAATTTCGTATGAAGATCGAATCATTAAATCTTTTTTCCGAAATGTAAACGCACTATTGTTTGATTAACTAGGTCAAAACTGGTCCTACCTAGAGATCTAGGGATTGACAGTCAGATAATTAATCCAACATTACAATTATTTTCCAAAGTATAGAGGTTAATCATGGCGTTACAAACACCTTTCCAAACACTTGTACCCAAGATTTTTGAACACTTGTGCCAATTTACTTACACTTATCTACTGTTCAAATACTTGTACCCCAAGATATCAAACACATGACATATACTTAACAATTGTACCTATACTTGAACACTTGTACCTATACTTGAACACGTGTATCTCTGCTCCAGCGAGCGAGGTGGTCCCGGGCGGGTCGCCATCGTCCCCGGAGGTCCGCTCGCCGCCCGCCTCGCCGCGGCGCCGCAGCCCGCTGCCCTACCGCACCGACTGCCACCCCTCGCTCACACACTTCAACCACTTCCACGCTCAGCCACAGCAGGTATACCGCGCTGATGATGCAAGTATTACAACTGTTTTTATTTTATTTATTTATTTGTTTTCTTATTTAAGTTTGATTTTTTTACTTGTTTCTTAAGCGTGGTGATTATGCCTAATCCTCCTCACTGTACTGATAACTTCAGTGAGATGAGAGGCTTTTGCCAAGCAGTGGGACATTACTGGCTAACACTTAAGTTTAAGCGAACACTACTCATTTTGAATTGAAACTACGTTTACGGATACACTTCGCTTTTATTTTACTTGTTTTTTTTTGTTAGCAAGAGTCCTTTATAAAACAGTTAAGTGTTTTAACTTTCATTCCCTTGGTGAACTAATAGAAGTAAAAGCTGTTTTTTTAACCGACTTCAAAAACCGAAGGAGGAGGTTATCAATTCGGTGGGTATATTTTTTTTGTTTTTTTTTTTTTTTGTTTTATGTATGTACACCGATTACTCTGGGGTTTCTCATCCGATTTACATGATTCTTTTTTTGTTCGATGCTGTAGACATTCCCATTGGTCCCGTTTAAAGTTTTATCCCAAATTTCCTTCGGCAACCTAACTAAAATTTCAATAATGTAACGGAGGGTATAGCAAAAATCACTTATCGGAGTGCTTATGTCGCGTGCGCTGCGAAAACTATAGATGATACATAAAAACAATGTTCTACACGTTTAAAGTACTCATTATTTTGCACAATTAAACCCGCGACGATATATGCCTATCTATTATAGTTTACGTACAATTACCACTTCTAGTTAAATTTTTTCAATTTAAAAACTACTGCAATAGTTAGCTTGTGATATTCGCGTGATGATATCAATATATATCAAAATAAATACATCTACAATCAAGTTCAGGAAAGTGACTTTCAATACCTGTTTAAATTATTAAAATTGGACCGTCCGTTTAAATTTAACGACAAATTAAAAAGTTCGAAATATGCAGCGGGCGAGTTAAACAAACCGCTGCACGCGTTGTTCGAATCAATTGGAAAAAAAAATATATTTATTATTAATTCACTGTTAAAACATTACCAAGAGTTATTGAATTAAGAAGCTAATTAACTAACAAACAAAGAGAGTAGACACTAAAAAGTAAAAAATAAAATTAAAAAAAACTACGTTTAAAAAAACCGACTTCAAAACTAAAAAGCAAAAAATAACTCTATAATCATAATATGAGTACTACTAAGGTAGTAATAATTATTAATTATATACTAGTATTGTTATTTTTGGAGTCGGTGACAGCCAAGTGAGATTGTGTGTGTGGATGAGAGAGAGAGAGAGAGAGAGACGGAGAGAGAGAAGCTTATGAAAATAAATTCCTCTCTCCGCTGGATGTTCGCAATAAGGTTCGGGTAAGGTATACTCGTAACTATAACGCGAGCATAGCTTAACAATTTTTGATTGAATAATTAGTTCTTTCTTGGCTGTCACCGACTCCAAAAATAACAATACTAGTATATAATTAATAATTATTACTACCTTAGTAGTACTCATATTATGATTATAGAGTTATTTTTTGCTTTTTAGTTTTGAAGTCGGTTTTTTTAAACGTAGTTTTTTTTAATTTTATTCATGCTACGTTTACAAATTTCTTCCGTCGTAATTCGGAACCTTCGTTTTTTTCCTTCTCTTTGTATGATATGAACATTGAATTGAGTGCACCAAATTAAGCTACAATACAACTTACTGGTAACTCTTGTCTCAGATGTTCAGTTACGGACTGAGTGGCGGGCTGGGCGGGGGCGCGGCGCTAGGCGGGGGCGGCGGCTCACCTCCGGGCGGGCTAGGGTTGTACGCGCCCCGGGCGAGCACGCGCGCGCCTCCGCCTCCCAGGTACGGGAACACGTATGTGAGATTTGTTTACTTACTAGCTTTTCGAGAGCATCAGTGTATATATTTTGGTCATGGAATAACATAAAGTTACCCTACTTTACGATTTTCCGTATTTTGTGGAAACGTGGGGAAATAAAAAACAATCATAATAGGGTTACATTAATTGGCACCCAACTGAGCGACTCTACATTTAAGGCTCTATAAAACGATAAGTTCACAGACCTGCCAACAGAAGGCGCTGTAATAAATATATCAATATTCCAGATGGAACGCGCCGTTCTCTATAGAGGAGGAGTTCAACATCATGGCGACGCCGGCTGGACCTGAACACGTGGTGTTGCTTGATGATGGTAGCTATCTCATTATTATACTGTATAATTAAGGAATTACTATATAAAGATACCTTTATGATCTGACTGGCTGGTCTTATTAAAATGACTTTGTCAAGAAGCTAGTCTTTGTGAGAAAAGCAAACGGGACTGTCTAAGCTATTTTAAAACTAGCATTTCAATGAGTAAGCGTAAATTTATACAGATGTAGTGAATAATCCTTTCCTATCGGCAAAACTCGGAACAACGATAACACCCGAATGGTGCCGATGTGTCTATGAATTACTGTATTATTAAATTACGTGTAGGTATCAAATAAATCGCATACTTTATTTATCAATGTCAAACTGCCCGTTTGACGTTGTCTCGATGGGTACTGAGTGCGAGTGAAGTAGTATGACAAAAACGAACATTTCCGAGAAAATACGAAAGGAAAGGATTATTCACTACATCTGTACACAATTATCTTGTAAGCCTTAAAAAAGGAATTCCAAAATCAAACCGAAACAGTTCTGTCCACAGAGCGTTTCTTCCAATCTTCCGTGATCACCTCGGAGGCGACAGCGATGGATACGACCGGCTCGGTCGGCGCCGCCGTGGAGACTGACGAGCTGGCGCCTGACAAGCCGCCCCCGGACCTGCGCTCCCCGTGATGCTCGCCCCCCGCCTGCCTCGCCTCCTCCCTCCTCTCTGACAGCTCCAACTACCTCGCGAGCTACGCATCAACATCCACCTACTCCTCACCGACATATACGGCAACGTTGCCAACTTACGTAACAACCTACGTAGCAACATCCATTGCAACCAGCTACGCGGCAACATCACCGACGTACGCGACTACCACCAGCTACGCAGCATCGTCGCCGTCCTACGCGACTACTACAAGCTACGCGGCAACGTCACCCATCTATGTGACGGCAACGCCCACCTACGCTGCAGCGTCGCCGAACTACGCGAATACGTCGCCGATCTACGTAACCTCGTCGCCAACGTATGCAACCGTGTCGCCGATCTACGCGAATACGTCGCTGGTTTACGTGACTACGTCGCCTACGTACGCCACCGCGTCACCGGTGTATGCCACGTCGTCGCCAACCTACGCGACGGAGTCGGGAACCAACTCTAATTCGACCGTTCTAAGATGGACGCCGGCCCCGCTACCTCATTGGCGGCCCGTCACTCATAGAACGACCTAATTCTAGTTTTAGGTAAGTGTTATTTGATATTGAAGGGACGAAATTGTTTTGATACTGTGCGAGAGACCATGCCGGCGGTCTGGGGGTCTATGTAAATATATAATACTGTAGATGAAATTTAGATTTAACCGTCTTGATGGTCTGTAACTGACATAACGGTGAAGTTTAGCTTACGGTTGATTTGTGCGACCGGCTTGCGGCATTGTGATCAACGCCATCTAGCGGGCCGGGGCCGTACCACGTGACAGTTGCGGATACTCAAAGCGGCTTTCATTTATTACTCGTTAAGGCGAACAAAAATACAATACTCGAATGAATAATTATGTATAAAAATATATAGATTTAAATTAAAGGAGTAACAATAATATTCTAATATTTTTATAGAATATAAAAACGTATGATTATGATCAAGCCTTCCAGTAATTTAGTGAAATAAAATTAATGCAGCTTATTATTTGATTATTTGCGGAGCTGTGAGACAGACAGACAGATATTAAGCGGTTTCAACTAAATGCTTCCATGTTACTTAGAGTCAAACAAATTAGTTGACTAAAGTGTGATATTATCATTTGTTTTTGTTCATTGTTGTGTGTTTTGTAATAAAAAGTAAATAGATTAAGCGTCGGTTAGTAAAAACATATTTTTTTCTTTAATTTATTGAATATTTAATAAAGACGAACATTGCTTAAGAATTTAGTTTAGTTATTAAAGTTAGTAGCCATCTTAGGCGGTTTATTCGTGTTGACGAATCGAATGAAATAAAGAAAAACATTAAATTTATAACTATATGCAGCCTCCTTGCACTGATATAAACATAATTCCTTAATATATAAAGGATCTAAGTCAGTTTAGTTCGGATTGTTTTCCACCAAGGGCGCTGCAGTCACTAAAAGGTTTTCGACACGTTTTCGAAAACACGAATAAACCTCGGTAGATCGACAAGTTATGTCGAGTGACATAATAATAGGTGCCTTTCACAAAAAATATAATTATTATAATAATACCTTAATAATGTACTTAATTAGATTTTCGAAAAATGTAGAAATCATTTCGGAATGTCCATTCTTAAAGTAAATTCGATGACTTCTTATATTTGGAGCAAGTTTTCGAAAGAGGTTTTCTTACATAATTGTAGAGTTTCTTTTGATATTTGTTCGCGACACCGTGGCCATACAAACAATGCTAGTCATTAGATTAAAAATTGTAAATTAAAAAAAATATTTACATTATATTTGATGGCCCCTAAAATATTAATAAAGGGGCAATACCTAAAAATGTGGCCAAATTACTTGTAATGAAATCTAAATATATATACAAGTTTTTTCTAGATTGTAGACTTACTTAAGGAAGAGTGGTAAAGTCGGATCCGGTAAAAAACAAAAAATTCAACAGTTTTTTTTGAATAAATTTTCTTTTTTTTATTACAAAAATGTTTTTTTTTGTAAAAAAATTTGCTCTTTTTTCGCACACGTGGTTAAGAACAACTAAGTATGTCTGCCTTTACAATGTATAGGACTAGCTCGTAGGTAAATATAGCAATAAATAAAATAACAAGCAATAATTAATTGTTAAATACAAATCAGCTTTAGGGAAGCTAGGTACGGTACTGAAACTAGAACAAAATACTGTTTATGAGGCAAATTATTTTTTCTATAGAAAAAGGCAGGACGGACTGGTATAAATGTAAAATAACGAAAAAAAATTAGAAAAAAAGCATTTTTGGTACAATTATAGCTACCCTCACAAAGTTTACGATAGATTAACTGCAATAGTTCGATTAGGCAGAAAGCGGGAATTTAGTCAATTGCTAGCCATATACATAAAGATTAGTACTAAAACAAAATAGGTGAAAAATTGTATAAAATAAGGCTTGTTATTATCTCGAGTTACCTGGAGACAACGGGGAGGCAATATAAGAGACGAATTTAAAAGCTCATTGGTGCCGAAGGTTCTAGACTGTGATTATATTGTTCATTCAGTATGTGTCTTATATTAAAATAGTTGATTTTGTATGATTGGCGCACACAGGGCGTGTGTTACACAAAAATGATTAAAATTGTAACATAGAGTGTTGTCGGAACATGAATGCATTTGTAAAAGGATAAAATTAAACTGAGGAATCAATTTTTTTGTTCTATTATATTTTGTACGGCGTCAGTAGAATGATAGAATTTTAGCTTTGCTGGTTTTTGAGTGATTAATAATTTTGTTTGGGGTACGGCGGGGTAAGTTGGAACCACTGTTGAAAAGTGACAGAAATGAAAAATGTAAAACGAAATTTTAATAAATCAAAAATGAAATTATTAATCACAGTACATAATTTGTTTAAATATTATGAAAATATTAATTAGCACCATTGAATCGATATGGATGTAAAGAAGCCTAAACATTATGTGCCTTAGATACAACAATATTGTATGATATTTATGAGGCGTGTTTACAACGCGCCGACTAGAATTAAATATTTTTATTAATTTCAATGCCTAAATTAATGTATTTTGTTTGATATAATGATTTATGCAAAGGCTTGATTCTTCCCCGAAACTTTACGCGACACTCTTCATATTTTAAATGAGCTGACTCTTCTGCTTCTTGTTTTTAATCCTTGTATCAATGTACTGTCGTTACATTTTTTATTGAAAAACAAACCACTGACAACTCCTGTCAGTGATTGATATAATAGAAAAATGTACAAGAAAATTTAAAAAGAGCATTGAGTAAAAAAAAATGTAACGACAAAGAATATGAACAGTTATTTGCTACGAAACGTTCATCATTTAACTCAATTGTAACAGAATTGATCTTGTAAAAGTTACATGGTTTTAAAGTGGCATCTTGATAGCAAGCAACTGTTTCATGTATATTTCTCTCTGTATGTATTCCTTGTTTAATTGAAAACTAAATTAATGAAACTGGGCACCCAGCAGTCTGGAAGTTAATTTCGAATCCAGAGTTTGTATGTAACCCTTAAATAATTATTGTACGATTTAGTATCGCTTCCAAGCGTAGTCGCGCTGACTCTTAAAATATGCACTAATATATTATAATAATTTAGTAATCTACATTATACCCATTTAAGTACATAATATACTTTACCGGCCTATATAATCTTCGCGGTATTTGAATTAGGCAAGCTTTATTTTTAAAATGAAAAATTTTAGATATTTAATTACTGCATGGCTTTTTGATACCCAAATACCCCCATCTTACTCTTTAAGATAATTTTTCCCTTTTATTTGTACCTAACGGTAAATGGAACAAAAATCCGTCTTTGAGTTTTGTGGGTTTTTCATAATTAAAAAATAACTTACATACGTAAATAGTACATAATGATAAGTATAATAAAAGTAACCAATAGGTGAATTTCACATAGTTTTTTTCTATTTCTTATGTGCAATTAACATTTTTTTCTTTAGCGAATTTAATCATTATTTTTAATTGTATAATGTCGAATTGTTTGTAAATATGTTCACAGGAGTGTATTTATATTACTTTTTCTATATAAAAAAATATAAAATTACAATTTGTGTTATGTTTTTTCATAGTTATTACCAAGCTTTCATGTTAGTTTTTGTATTTTTTTTAATTAAAGTAGACAGACGTCACGTCATCTGTTCTGCCGGTTGTCAAATGAAACGTCAAACAGATGAAATGACATTGACAACTAAAAATAGACTTGTATAAAATGTTATTACATGTATTTTTAACCTATATATAAGATATTTATACATTTTTAGTCGTTTAATTATTTGAAACGACTTGTTATAAAAAAAAATGGTGCTTAAAGCTTAAACGATCGATGACACGAGACGGCGTGTGTTGGGAAGGTCCGAGCATAATGACAAAGCATGCGTTGTTAAGCTTGCCTCCGCCATGTTTACTGTTACTGTAAGAAAAAATAAAAAAAGATCGGTCAGAGAAAAAATAGACATGTATTTTTACAAGTCTTTTTTTAAATAAAAACATTTTTTTTTTGGTAATTAATTCTTTTTTCTTACAATACGACGCACAGAATGTGACGCGCACAAATTAATAAATAAAAAGTCAATTAGAAATGAACTTACTATGATAATATTTTTATTTAAATTTTCGATCACATAATGATTATTTAAACAAAATTTCAAGATATTTCTTACAGTAACAATAAAAACCGGAAAAGCAAGAAGTTATAATAATGTAGGTAATCTTTGCTCAATAACGATGATAACTGAAAGTGTTAAAGTTGATGCAATACAAACAAACAAACACGACGATGAGTTTTATTTATTAATATTTTTGGTTTTATTTACCCGAGCCCATATTACCCCTATCTCCCCTTTTTCATACTTTCATTTCCAGGTTAAAAAAATATATTAGCCTGTGATGTTCCACTGCTGGGCAAAGGCTTCTCATCTCACTGAAGATATCAGTACAGTGAGGAGGATGCATCTTCTTATTTATGAGTCTTTTTAGTGACTATGCGAAGTTTTTAACTTTTATTGTTAAAGCGATTTTTATTAATCAGACAATTTGGAGACAGTTAAATATAAATCTATGGTTAATTATTTTCTAGCATCCCCCTATGGTTTACTACCCTCGTTGTAAGACTTTATAAGAAAACTTTCATAAGTGTTCTTCAGACTCTTATCTATCTTTGGGGCAATTTCCATTTAAATCCGTTCAGCAGCATAGCATCATTTTGCGAGTATTAGAAACTTACATCAATGCAACCATCATAATTCACAAAAAACCGCATTTCCAATAAGAGTACGATTTTCCAATACCTTCACTCTTTAGTAGAGAGAAATTCAAGTGAAACCGTAGGGTAATGCTAGTTTGAAGTTTATAGGCACAACAGATAGCGATTATGTCTTGCTTATCCTTCATTGTATTGGACACTAGCAGCGCCGCGCAGTTTTACCCGCGTTGTGCCAGTTCGTATAAGAATTTCGGGATAAAAAATTGCCTTAAACCTTTCTGTTGAATGTTGCTATCTATTACAAAAAGAATTATTCAAATCGGATTGGTAGTTTCTGAGATAAGCGCGTTAAAAAAACAAAAAGTCAATATGGCGGTGTACGGAAATGCTTGGCATTGTAGTACTGACGGTCATTCATTCATTCGTTTCAAAAAGGCCAGTGTCCAATCCTGGTTGCACAGTTTTTAGCTAGTGATTATACTTCGTAAGCGTTACTTGGTATATAGGCTACTTAAGTACATTAAGTATTCTTAGGTAAAACCGTAATATACAGGTAAAGCCGCAAGGCATTGCTAGTGGTTTAACAAACCCTCGGCCAATGATGTATAATGAGAATGACCTAACGTACTAGAGTGGCTATTCACAACAAATAAATAAAATACCTACCCGGACAAATTCACTCATGGTTAATTATTAGTGATGCAACGGAACTGGCATAACGGAAGCAGAAACGGAAACAGATGTCAAAAGTAAATCTTAACGGAAGCGGAAGCGGAAACGGAAGCGGAAACGGAAGCGTTAACACTATGAAAAAAAAAGCACAATTTTACAATTAATTTTTTTTAAAATTAAATTTGTACTTTAGTAGTCAAAATTAAACAGTGGCAAGTTATATTTAATAAAGAGTAACTTGGCCGCTTTTTCACCTTTCAGCCTATTTCGATGTTCTTCATATATTAAACCAGCTCCGCTAAATAATTGCTCGCTGGCTACACTGCTGGGGGGAGCTGATAAGTATTGGCGAACTATTGGCAAAATATGGGGGTATTTGTGCGCATTTCCATTCCACCGCATAAGAGGATCCTCATGAAGAGGTAGTCTTTTTTCTTTCTTGTACTCCCGAAGATGTGACTGTATCTTTAAAAGTAAATTGTCACCATCGTCAGCTGTAGAAGAGTCCTCCTCCTGGTCTTCATTTACACTTAACATCGATTCCAATATTTGCAATGATGCTGATGATTTGGAAGTAGAAGGCTGCACTTCAATGTCTTCAATTGCAATTTGAGTTCGGCTTCTTTTGGGGGAAGGTTCGCAGTCATCATCTTGGATGGAATTGGATTGTCTGGTTCTAATAGTGTTACTGTTAATCGTCATATTAAGTAATTTAGATTCAACCTGCTCTGCAATGACGGTGGTGATAAAATGCGATTTGTATCGCGGATCCAAATACGTCGCAATAGTGTATTTGTCGTCTTCGACCAGGTTTCCAAATCTTACACTTGAATTCAATTCATCGCGTAATTTTGTTATAAAATTTATGAAATGTTCTGAAGTATTAGGTTTCGTCTCTTCTTCGATGGATTCGGCAATTATCGGCAGCACGCGCGCCTACATTCGTCCACGAGCCGTCCCCCGCGCGCGTCCCCCGCAACCGCCCGCGCCGTGCCGCCGCGGTCGCGTCTGCTGCACCGCTCCTCATCGCTCTCTCCCCGCTTCCGTTAAGAGTTCTGTTATAAAGTTTGCGGAACCAGAAGCAGAAACAGAAGTGAAAAAACATGCGGAACTTCTGCAGTTGCGGAAGCGGAAGCAGAGTTCTGTTGCAACACTATTAATTATACCCAAACTAAGCTCTAAATATCTTGATTAAGTATACATCTTATGTCAAGTGTAGCGCATGGCAAATAGATAACTTAGATGCATAGATTAATAACATCGTAGTAGAGTGGACACTTCAGTGCATTTCGTTAATATGTATTTGTTAAAGATAATTTTATACCACGTCATATAAAAATACCTATGTTAAAAGTAAATTTTATTCGCAATGCAAGTTGTAAGGTATTATTCTTTTTTTTATATCAAAATAGTTAATGGTGTTGCAATAATTTTTTTATTTTACATAAATAACAAAGGAATGAAATGAATCAAATAATAAGCTATAGGTTGTAGGTTTGTGTTAGGTATTTATTGTTCCAGGTTGACGAAGTGAATAGTGGGCCTAATTTGTATTTGAATACTTACCTACACAACCTCCTTTTTAAAGTAGTGTTTTGAAGTAGGTCAATCTTATATATAAAATTCTCGTGTCACAGTGTTCGTTCGCGTACTCTTCCGAAACGGCTCGACCGATTCTCATGAAATTTTGTGAGCATATTGAGTAGGTCTGAGAATCGGCCAACGTCTATTTTTCATCCCGAAATTCCCGCGGGAACGGGTACAACGCGGGTGAAACCGCGGGGCGCAGCTAGTATATTATAAAAAAACGTATTTAGGTATTAATCATTCCTTGTCGATAGTGTCCCTTCTGCCTTCTGTGTCCTATCAATATTTTTGCAATGTGGTCGTTTGTTGATAAAAATGTAACAATTTTCAATTATTAATAAGTAATTATTTTAGAAGTAGTAAATTAGATTTATCGTTGAAAGGTCATTCACATTTACTTATTAAAAAATATTCTACAGTATCTCAATGCACGTAAAGGCTTTTACAGTAGTGTAAACACGTGACGTCGCGGCCAGCGCTTGGCACTTACTACTTACTATTCTATATACCTAGGTACCTAAAAAAAAATTAATTGCTGTTCGTTAGTCTGCTTAAAACTCGAGAACGGCTGAACCGATTTGGCTAATTTTAGTCTTGAAAT
Organism: Cyclophora punctaria; assembly: GCA_951394245.1. Lineage (NCBI taxonomy): Eukaryota > Metazoa > Arthropoda > Insecta > Lepidoptera > Geometridae > Cyclophora > Cyclophora punctaria. The sequence continues at coordinate 903,136 of OX596188.1, forward strand.
ATTCATGAAAGTCCAGGGAAGATTTAAACGGTAAGCAGTGACGGAAAAAAATGCAGGTGAAACCGCAGGGCATAGCTAGTTTTTTATAAATAAGTCTTGGTCTGCGGACCAAGAAGAACCTCTGACGAAGCATATTCGAAGTGACTTCTCTAGTACATTATACCTCAATGCCTTCGGCCTATTTCAAACACACGAAAGAGGTACTTTACTAATAAAAGCTTTATAATTAACGAAACTAATAAGTAGTTAAGTACCTAACTAACTAATGGAACGTTTTTACTAAAAACGTTCTTATGGTACCAAAAACCTACGTTCATTTAGCTAAACTCATCAAATACATCAACACTTACTTTCTACGTCGGTTAAAGAGTATGCGATCACGAAAATCAATAGTCGATGCCATTTCTACGGGAAAGAGAAAACTTGTTCATTTTCACCAACTAACTACTGATAAATTACTGGCAAAATCACCTTTATAGCCTACAATATAAATGACAGAATTGATTACAGCTGTCAGTTACTTACGTTGTTCTGCGTTCGATACTCAAAGAACGGATAATCGACGCCTAGCCTTGTGCGATATCGATTTTAGAAGGCCCTACTTTCACTAAAACGCACTCACTTTTATACACCCTTCTCATTTTAACCTACGCGAAAACTCTACGAGTATGAAAGAGACAGGTATACTTCTCTCGCTCGCTCTTCGCACTGGGGTCGACGTCGCACCGTTGCCATGACTACGGGTCATTTGCGAGGGCGAATTTTCCAATAAGATCTGTTGTATTATCAATTTTCGATATTTTTAGGTTGTTCAATAATAATGTCGGATATTGTATTAAGAGTACTTGTGAACAATGATTCCATTAAAATAATGATGGAAAACGATCATTTATCTGATATCAATAACGATTTGACTATTGATTCGGTAAGAAATATATTCTCTTAAACCTTTCGTTAGATTTAGCTTTAGTTAGCAATGAATGTTGATTAGAAAAAAGTAGGTAAGTATTGATTTTAAAATCAAAATAGCCTCTTCTTCTTCTTATCGAGTGGATGGTCAACTTGACCAATCCTGGTGTCAGAGTTATAGAGCCGCCAAAGGCCTCTGACATGGCTCATGTAACGACTACTATCACTATCCGTAGAAAGTAACCGGGACCGACGGCTTAACGTGCCCTCCGAAGCACGGAATCATCTTACTTTTCGGGCAATCAGGTGATTCAGCCTGCAATGCCCTAACCAAACTGAGGACAGTCTCACAAAGTGATTTTTTTTGTGAGATATCCCCACCGGGAATCGAACCCGGAACCTCCGGATCGTGAGCCGAGCGCTCAAACCACTAGACCACGGAGGCTGTTAAAAAAAATAGCCTTAGTATCGATTTTGGTATTGGTTTTTTGGATTTTCGTAGAAAATCAATAAAGTAAGGTAATAATAATATCATAGAGTATATATCCATGGCCATACCGATTTAGATTATAGAGTAAGATTTATTTGAATATAGATTATGTTACCTACCTTGAGAATCGATACTTTTTGGACAACGCGACGCAAAGAGGTTTTACTATACCCGGTATGCGTGTAACATTTTTAATGATTTATTAAAAAGTATGTATATGTAGGTATGTATTAAGGTATTCTCTTAATGTAGAACTAAATAAAACCTGTTTAAGTTTTATGAATATCTCGCCGCGGCCCGCGGAGTAACCCGCGTTGTACCCGTTGCCGCGGGAATTTCGGGATAAAATGTATCCCATTTTGTATAACATTGCTGTAAAGTTTCATCCAAATCCGTCTAGTAGTTTTTGCGTGAAAGACTAACAAACATACATCCTCACAAACATACCCGTTTACAATATTAGTAGGATAGAACTAAGACTGGGTAATTACTAGTCCAATTTTGATAAAAATAACGCAACTAGACTGTACGTAAGCAGGATGTGGGAAGGGTGGCACCCCTTACTTCCGTGCCACGGGCCGGGAAGTGAAGCCGTACACTTTGATATCCTTTAGGCGATACAATGTAGTTAATAAACGAATAGGCATGGTTAACCGATTTCAAAAAGGAGGTTCTATACATTAATGATATTTTAGTCAGTCAGGCATAAAAATTACGTTATTATTGTAAAAAAATACTTTTCAAAGTAGTATGTCAGTTAACTTTGTCAAAAATTCTCTAAATGGCCTCAATAATAGTGAATTCTGCTAAATTAAAAGATCTAGCATATAGTATTCCTTTAAGCTCACTGAAGTTATCAGTACATTAAGAATTAGGCGTAGTCATCACACTCACCGTCTATGGATTGGAGATGTTAAACAAAACAAATTGGTTATTACTGATACGAAAGAAAATATAATGTAAAAACTAATTTTCATCCCGAAAATAACCCACCAAAGCTGTATCGATATTGAAATATTTGAGACAAATTCTCATCCCCAGCTCACAAAGCTACTTGAATATCACAGGAAGGTCTTAAGCCCTTCCTTCCAAGGTGAATGAACCCGGAACAGAGTCCAACCCTTATAGCACGAGCGAGCACAGGTGTTGGGTCGATACGATCGATACAAAAGATCAATATCTGACGTCACGCCAACATGGCGGCGTCGCGTGCGCGTGCGCAGCTGTTCCCTAAACATGTTCATAATAATAGGGTGATATGGGGTTGATATATTGTCATTTTATGCAGACACGCAAATCAGTTTTTTTATGGTTTTTTGTTTGTTTGTCAGATTATAAAGCACGTTTTATTGAATGCTCTTTTTAATGGAACTTGTAGATAACTGGTTTGATTTTGGGTTGCGTATCTGGTAAAACTGGTAATCAATGTACTTGATTTGAATGAAAAAAGCTTTGATATAGTAGCATTTTATAGGTAATTTAAATACTGAACCTGTAAACTGTAGGCAGGGCTTTTCATTCGCTGTAAAACGCTGAAGATCCTACTATCCTACCTAATATTATAAATGCGAAAGTTTGTGAGGATGGATGTATGTATGGATGGATCTATGGATGTATGTTTGTTGCTTTTTCACGTAAAAACTACTGGACGGATTTGGATGCAACTTTACAGTAATATAGATTATACATCAGAATAACACATGGGATACATTTTATCCCGAAAATCCCGCGGGAACCGATACAACGCGGGTAACACCGCGGGGCGCGGCTAGTAAGAAATAATTAGGTAAACGTTCCGACGGGAACGGGCACTACGCAGGTAAAACCGCAAGGCATTGCTAGTTACTTAGATTCTGTAATATACTAGGGTTTTACTAAATGAAACGGGTCTGTATCGTGTTAGATAATAGAACGTATTTATTAAAATACGTACCCGACGTTTCGAGCGGATTACACCGCTCGTGGTCACGGGGAGTATTTAAACAAAAGTATGTACGATTATATACTAGGGTTGTAATTTATGACACTAGCCATACCCCGCGTTTTACCCGCGTTGTACCGGTTCTCGCGGGAATTTCGGGATAAAATGTATTCCTTGTGTTATTCTAATGTATAACCAATATTACTGTAAAGTTTCATCCAAATCCGTCCCGTGGTTTTTTCGTGAAAGAGTAACAAACATACATACAATCTCACAAACTTTCGCATTTATAATTTCTGTAGGATAGGATTACCTAATACTAGAGGTTTTTGTGTGTTAGGTTAGTCGTAATTGTTTTTTATGTTGTACAAAGAGGTAGTTACATTAAAATGTCATCAAGTGTATGTCCTAGGTAGAGTACAGATGACGTAACAGTAAGTTAACACCGCTTTAGCAGGACGAGGCATAGGGGCGGCGACGACGCTAGTGATGGACGCAAAGCACACATAGTATGACTTAGTATGACGTTATCGATGTTATGGTTTACTAGCAGCGCCCCGCGGTTTTACCCGCGTTGTGTCCGTTTATATTGGAATTTCCGAATGTAAAATAGCCTATAACCTTCCCGTTGAATGTGGCTATCCATTATAAAAATAATGTTTAAAATCTGATTGGTAGTTTCTGAGATTAGCGTGTCCAAACAAACTAAAAAATAAATAAAAAACCGTTTCTGACTTTATTATATTAGTACAGATATATTAAACATAAGAACTAAGCTCTTCATCAGTTTCATCCAAATCCGTCCAGTAGTTTTTACATACATCCATCCTCACAAACTTTCGCATTTATAATACTAGTAGGACTAGACTAGGACGAAGATCTTATTAAAAAGTTAGAGTTATAGTTTTTGCAGTTTTGAAGATATATTGCCTTTATACTAAGCAAATATTCTCATCGATAACATGTCCCTTCACTATCAGACCCTTTGTCGCGAGCCAGCCAGGTGTCAGGGGTCATTATGTGAGCGTGTGTGTGTAACACGCACTAACACACACATGCACAATCAATTTGGGGTGCTATATTGTTACACTTTTTAAAGAACACAACAAACTTGCTAGTAATGTTGTTTTTCAGAAATGTTTTATTAGGGTTTTGATGTAAAATAGTAGTCATTCTACTAGATTTTTGGAAAGGAAATTATTCAAAAGTGTAATTAAGTTTTTTTCGGCGATTGAAATAATCTTGTACAGAATTAAAACTTATCTCTTTAATGGCCGCACGTCCAACAAATCGACACTTAACTAATTGATCTGTTTTTCATACATTCATGTCGAAATCACTCATTAAATTAACTAAGGCGTTTGAGGCGTTTTAGGTCTCAGTATGGGCGTGTATCTAGTTAGTTTTCTGTAAGTATTTTTTGGTTAAATACTAGCTGTAGTTTGCTTTGGATAATTCAAGTCTCTGTCATTAGATGATATAGAGTTTATTCGTATTAATGTTAAAGTTCATCACGAGCCCTCCACACAGCCATGTGACATCCACGTTAGAACCAGGACAAACCTCTACTCAGACCAGGAAATAATACCACCTCTCCCAAATCTACATACATTGCTGCTCCAACAGTGCTAGGTTAGGATAGGACGCAACACAACAAGCATTAGGCAGAGTACAACTCGTAAAATAAGAAAGACAGAAGCTCGCCCCTAGGGTAGGTTAAGGGTGCATTGTATAGTGCTCACGGTTTCTACCCCGAGCATTTGATGTGTGAGTTCCGATACTCACCCGTATTTCTAGTGCGGTAAGGTTGGTTTGTACTAACGAGGGGTGGTATATAGGTCGTTTGGAGTAAGGGTGTGATGCGAGGGGTGTGTTGCAGGGTGCGGGGCGCGTGGGGGTGCGCGGCGCAGGCGTGGTTCAGTGGGTCGCGCGAGCTCGCCGCCGCCGGCCGCGCGCCATGGACGAGGCCCGAGCCCGTGACCGCGCGCCGCTCACCGTCATCGTCGCCCCCACCAACGCCTCCCCGCCGCGGCTCTCCCCGGCTGACTTGCTGCCCGACGGCGATGCCGCCTTCCACCCGCTCTCTGCAGTCAACGGCCGCCTGACGCCGCCCGGTCTCGAGCCAGCGTCGTACGCGACCCTCACGCCTCTGCTCCCGTTACCACCGATCAGCACAGTATCAGACAAGTTCGCGTACCATGCGGGAGGCACGTTCACCGTCATCCAGCAGCAGCAGTCGTACGCCTCGCTGTCACCTGCTCCTTACAATGAGCCTCTGTCGCCGCAGTCCGCGTACAGCCGGCGGAGCGTCTCTCCGAGCTCGTTCGAGAGGCGCTCGCCGACGCCGCCGCTGCCGAGCCCCGGCCTGGACCTCAACGCGGCCTTGATGGCCAGGGAGGAGCAGCAGCAGTCCCAACAGTCACAGAACGACACAGAAGAGATAAATACGAAGGAGTTGGCGCAGAGGATAAGCGGGGAGTTGAAGAGGTACTCCATCCCGCAGGCGATATTTGCTCAGAGGGTGCTGTGCCGGTCGCAGGGGACCCTAAGTGACCTGCTGCGGAACCCGAAGCCGTGGTCGAAGCTCAAGTCGGGGCGGGAGACGTTCAGGAGGATGTGGAAGTGGCTGCAGGAGCCCGAGTTCCAGAGGATGTCCGCGCTCCGGCTGGCAGGTGAGGCGCATGACGCTTACTCATACTTTGTTTGATGCTGTTTATACTTTGATGGTTTTATTGGTCATACTGGGTTTTTAATGATATCGTCTGAATAGTCGTGTCTAATTTTAAGTATAAGCAATTTTAGGCATTTGGGAATTGTATAGTATTTTAATTCTACTGATGCACACAAATTAAGCTAATGCTACGTTAGACAGCTCGACAATTTCATAAATACTTTTGTTAAAGTTTGGTATCAAGTTGGCTACATTAATCCTTGCGGCTTATCTTTGTTCTGTACCTCGTGACTTTAAAACTGCATTGTATCTGTAAACAAAGAGATTAAAAATATAATTTCCATCATTCAGAAAACAACATCAAAGACTCGCATCATCAAGGCTCTTACAACATATATTGGCTAAATAATTGAAAGCCTAATCCAATAAAGCCTAAAGCATAATATACGGTTCAATTGAAAAACCTTCTTCTTTTTTGAAGTCGGTTAAAAAGAAAAGAAAGCTCGCGTAGTGGCCCTGGTGTCGGAAGTTTTTAGACCGCCTAAAGGCCTATGGCATAGTCCAACTATTGAAGCAATCGGCAATTTTACATGCCCTTCAAAGCACGTTAGCTCTCCGGTAGAAATTGCTCTATCGGCCACCCATTCAAGTAGCGATCAAGTTGTACGTAGCTTGATGATTAGCAGAGATACGAGTTAACATCACTATATACCAAAAATACCCACACGCTTATTTAGACCCAAACTAAGCTCTAAGCGTATTATGGAATCTTACTAACTGATACTAATACATATACATACACAAATACTTTATATGAATATATAATTGACACCCAAACCTCAAACTATGCTATAAATTGTAATAAGAATCGAATAAATCGGTTCAGTTTACAAACAAGGACGTCAGCTGCGTGCATCGATCGTCGCGAATCGATGCGTCGCGGGTTCAACTCGGATCGAAGCGCTACGTCACTAGAGCCGCGACCTAGCGTCTAGTGATGAGACCAATCTGTATTGAGACTTGTGGCTCGTGAGTGATCGTGGTGTGGCCAGTGGGAATTGTGATTAACAGTGTGATAATGATACATAATGATGATGTTATTGTTCTAACTAGCAATAGTAGTGATACGAAAATTTTTTTGTGACCAAAAAAATTAAGGAAATTTAATGTTTGTTTCCATTTCAATTTTACTTTATATTTTCAGAAATAATGTTCATTCATTTCAGACCTACTGAAAGACGAAAATATTCTTAGATAAATCTGCTATTAAAACCGTTATCCTCGAAATTTTAGAAATTTTATATGAAGATAAATGTTATAATGATTTTTAAAATACTATAAAAATACTGTAAGGCTGTCAAAATATGTAAAAGAAAAAATAAAACTACAAAAATGTTATTATCATCTGGTTACCAACATCATAACCGAGTACTAGGTCAGGTGCGAGCATCGATCGCGCACAATCGATGCGTCTGCTAGCCGGGGATCGATGCGTTACGTCACTAGCGACGCGACTCTAGTGATGTGATACCCTTTACAGTATCCTCCATATAGTTGAACATATTGTAACTATAATATGATACAGTGGTGGTCATATAATTAAGAACGCTAATATAAAGGGAAGATTTTTTCCAACTAAGATGCAAAACTAATTGTATGCATTTGTTTTTATTTCTCTCGGTATCGTAAAACATTTCCATATTACCACTGTATTCATTGATACACATGATTGGCTAAAAATCAATAGGCAAACTTTTTACACTACTTTTAAACAAAGTATTCCTTATTACTGGCTGGTCACGTAATTAAGAACGCTAAGTAGTTTATACCTTTATTCAAATTTAAATAGAGAACACTCAGTCGATTTGTTACTGTTTGTATAATTTTGGCGCCATTTCGTGCTGTAAAAGATTAGAAAAAGATTGCTTCTTTAGAAAAAACAATGGGAAAAAATAAAAGTTGTGATAAATCTACAAGGGAAGTAATAATAAATCTTCGCCGGAAGAATTGGTCTTATAAAAAGATAGCCGACCATCTGCAATGTTCAAAAACGATGGTTTTCCACGCTGTAAAGCATTTTGCTACGTATCAAACTACTTCGAATGTTCCACGTGTACCTAAACAGAGAAAAACAACTCCTCGAGATGACCGAAACATCGTTCGTATGGCGAAATAAAATCCTTTTAAAGGGTCCAATGAGCTTAGAAAAGAATATTTTGGTGAAAACAACCCTTCAGCAATCTCAGCACGCACTATTCGAAGACGTTTGGTAGAAGAAAAATTGCACGGTAGGATAGCAAGAAAGGTACCCATGTTAAAACTTTGCCACAGGCAAGCCCGGCTTGCATTTGCGAGAAAGTATGAAAACTGGACTGTGCAACAGTGGAAAAATGTACTTTTTTCTGACGAGACGAAAATAAACAGAGTATGTTCTGATGGAAAACGATATGTACGACGTCCCCCGAATACAGCATTCGACCCAAAGTACACGAAAGTTACATTAAAGCACGGTGGTGGAAATGTGAAAATTTGGGGTTGCTTTTCTGGACATGGTGTAGGACCTGTAAAGTTGATAGAAGGTAACATGGATCAGTTCCAATACAAAAATATACTGGAAGAAACAATGTTACCATACGCTGAAGACGTTCTACCGGTCATTTGGACATTCCAGCATGACAATGATCCAAAGCACACTGCACGCACCGTAAAGGAATTTCTTACAGCGCAATTAGTTTCTGTCTTAGACTGGCCTGCTAACAGTCCAGATCTAAACCCAATAGAGAATCTGTGGTTTGAAGTAAAGAAAAAGGTTTCAAATACAAAGTGTGGAAATTTAAGAGAGCTGTATGACGTTTTTTTAGAAGAATGGAACTCTATTTCTCTTGCGAAATGTCAAAAATTAATAGAGTCAATGCCTCGCCGGTGTAAAGCTGTAATTAAAAGCCGTGGATATGCTATTAACTATTAATTTTAGTTAAATATTTATTAAATTTCTTTTTATGTTTCCTGTGCTACATAATATTGTGATTTTTTAAATCTGAGTGTCATACAAAACAATTCCCGAGCAGTTAAATAAATCGTCCTTAATTATTTGTCCAGTTTCAGTACTATTTGAATGTGTTACTTTGATAAAATCAATAAAATGTGCAAAAAATTGTTAGCGATTTCATACTTTATTCTTAAGTCAGGTTGCTCTATTAATGTGACTATTATATAACATAACTAGTTGCTTCTCAGAAGGTACACATCTCTGTGTATGATACGATTTAAATAAAAACTTCTAGAACTTCAAATCGTTCTTAATTATATGGCCACAACTGTATATTTAAAATGATTACTGGTGTCTTAATTTTAAGCGAACACTACTAATTTTGTATTGAAACTACGTTTACGGATACATTTCGCTTTTATTCCACCTTTACTGTGACCACGATTTCTGATACCGGACTTTAGAGGAACCGTGGTCACAGAAGACTTGTCTTCTGCAAAAGTGAAGTGTGAAAACATAGTTTCAGTTTAAAAAATTCTACGAATACTCCAGATAACTTTAAATAAGTAAGTACGTTAGAATATAATATTAGAGAAAGAAAAAACGACTGTGAAAATGTTTTCATTTAGGTAGCAATTGTCCCAATCGAGTAGGTCAGGTGCGAGCATCGATCGCACAGAATCGATGCGTCTGCTAGCCGGGGATCGATGCGTTACGTCACTAGCGTCGCGACACGTATCTAGTGATGTTATCGTTTACAGTAAAACTTAATCGATTTTCCTCTATTTCTTTATTGTGATTTTGCAACTATGTGCTTACAGTTACACGTGCCCCAAATATTTTGTATGAAAAGAATTTTGAGTATTTCAAAATTATCTTGTCAAACCTAGTGATATATTTTTTTATTTTGATAATATCTCGGTGGTTTATATATAAACGGATTTCAAAATATCTTTCTGGAATTAGAAGGTTAATATTACCGAAAATATTATTAAACCTATTTCAGAAATGTGGTAGTTCTCAGGAAAATTAAGTTTGAAGTTGGGGTTTCGTTTAGAAATTAAAATAAAATTAGATAAGATACCTAGTTACTACAGTTACTTCAACTTTTCAAACATATTATGTTTATACAAAAAACTTTTCAAAATTTAAATAAGTGTTGTTTCGTGTTCAAGCGTGACGCGTCAATGGCTTTGCTTATTACGAATTCCGAATGTTTCAGTATTTGTGATAAGCTGATTAGTGAGGCAACGCTTTTAACAAAGGTTACCTAACGATTACTATGACATAGGCTTAAACCACTTAAAGTATTCACATTCTTGTATTTTTTGGAATGGTGGCAATATAATATGTTTCTTTTGTTTGTAGTCACTTCTATTTTGTTGGAACTATGCAAATACCTGTATGGTTATTTAATTGTATTCAAAGACTAGCAGTGCCCCGCGGTTTTCCCCACGTTGAGTCCGTTCCTGTGGGAATTTCGGGGATTTTTATACTTATAAACCTTCCTCTTGAATCACTCTATCTATTAAACAAACTGCATCAAAATCCGATGCGTAGTTTTAAAGATCTATGTATACATAGGGACAGACAGACAGCGGAAAGAGACTTTGTTTTAGACTATGTAGTGATAAGTAACAACCCGAGGATTTATTCTCTTTGTACCCATTTCAAGGCAGATATTTTAGAATAAAATGAAGTTGGTAGTCCATGACCTACCTATACCAATGGAGCTATCATATTTAACACATTTTTCAAATACGATAGATTTTTGGTGGAATTGGTGGGACCATGAATTAGTATAGAACTTTCTAGTTTGTGAAGCCGGTTCATAAACAAAATCCTCTACATGTCTGTAAGAATCTGCTTACTTCAATATTCTAATGCGATAAAATAAGTAACGACTTTATTATGCTTTGTGTGTGTTATTATTAGTCATGGGGTTTACCCCATTCCTACGATTTTTGACATTAACTACGGTGTACCTTTCATCTATTTTTGTCTACGTTTTCAATCCTACATCTATATATATACATTTAATAAAACTTAATTTGGTTTGTTTGAATGCGGTTAAGCCTGGAATTACTGGGCGAATGGATAAAATATGCTTGCGTAAGATATTCTTATTTAAAAGAAAGGATGTAACGATTGTATGGTATATTTCATCCTGAAACTCCTACAGGAATGAATACGCTTTTGCTTGACTCAATGATAAACTTTTTCGTCAGAATATTTACTGAGACTTTTTTTTTGGAAAAATATCAATATTATAGTTAAGTTACACGTTATTTTAAACTATAAGGTTTAACTAAACCTAGTTAAATGATCTCATTGTAAACATTTAATATCGAAATTAAAAGTTGATTAGATTATAGATTAAAATACTCTAATATAAATCGATGTACTATACCACTGATTTATTTTAAAATCATCGCTTATCGATTCACAACATCGATTACTCCTGTCATATGCGTGTCACTGCACTATTACTAAATAATAATAATAAGGGATTGTTCACCCCGCGGCCCTTTGAACAAAGGGGACCTTTCGCCCTGTTGTACCAAGGGGATGAAGTACCCTGCAACAATGTTAATTACTTTTCTGATATAATATTTTTTGTCATTTTGAGGTAGTAAACGACGTTATGATATTTTTTAACTCGTGCAGTGCTTGTCCGCCATTTTGATTAAGCGTATTTGTCATTAATTTACAATCTGTACAAAATGGCGTCGCAGGTGAATAGAAAGAAAATATAAGAATGTCAAACAAATGTATTTTGAAAAAATAATGGGTTAAGTACATAAATTCCAAACGTTGTAAAATATATTTGTTCCCATTTAAACGATTTTATTTCGTACTAGCCGCGCCTCACGGTGTTACCCGCGTTGTACCCGTTAACAATATTTCTCCATTATTTAATAGATGTTATTATACTCAAAAACCTTCCTCTTGAATCACTCTACCTATTACAAAAAACCGCATTAAAATCTGTAGCGTAATTTTAAAGATTTAAGCATACAGACAAACAAACAAACAAACACGAAACAGAGACGACTTTATTTTATACTATGTAGTGATATTTCTCATCATAACTCTGAAACTAACTGTCCGATTTTAATAATTTAAAGAGGTATACAAAGAAACATAATTAACCTTGATTGTAGAGCCATTTATTTTGATGTAGATTCATATCATCATATGAATATCATCAACTTAAAATTACACTCCTTTTTTAACTAATTAATTTGAACTAAAAACGGTTATTGTGGCTTAACTATAATAGTTAGACATATGCCCTCGCGAACTTATTTGTTCGCAATGATATGTACTTTGATTGTGTAGAACATTGTTTTTGTGTATCATCAATAGATTTAGTAGCGCACGCCAATAACCAATTTTTTTAGGCATGTTTTTCATACCTTGGGTTACATATACCCGCGTTGTGCCCGTTCCCGTGGGAATTTCGGGAATTTTTTTTAATAAAAACCTTCCTCTTGAATCACTCTACCTATTACAAAAAACCGCATTAAAATCTGTTGCCTAATTTTAAAGATTTAAGCATACAGACAAACAAACAAACAAACACGAAACAGAGACGACTTTATTTTATACTATGTAGTGATAGTAGGATTTTCGAATGCGTCGTCATGCAGCGGTATCTTTAGACCGCCTAAAGGCCTCAATCACTATCGATTGTAACATTCCACCCGATAACCCAACTCTTACGTGTGATATCGATTTTATTTTATCACCTGATAATATCGATTCTCTTAGATAAGACTGATCGATTGTTTGATGATGTTTTACAGCTTCTATAATAAGAGTATAGATGGTCTGAACATTACGGCCACCTATATGGTGATTTCCACCAGAGCTATGCCATGCTATGCTACCTATGATGCTCTACCTAACAAAATATTGGCTCACATAGTTCGGGTAGGTCATTGGCCAACCCTTATTGTTGAAGATTTTAGACCTTCCTTCTTCTCACTGTACTGATATCTTCAGTGAGATGAGAGGCCTTTGTCCAGTAGTGGGACATTACGGGCTAAAACTTTACTTTCCTTTTTTCGTCATGGTCTAACAAATGAATTAACCATGATCAACAATTTAGCATACCCTCGGATGCACGGTAGCGCTCAGATATAAATGCCAATATCGGCTACCCATCTAAGTAAAGGTCGAGCTGCACGTTGCTTGACAACCGCGATTATTAACATCGTTTTGGCAAACTACGCTACGATGATCAAAAGTATATTCGATACCATTCATTGAAGTGAAAATAACCCTTATAAAAGGGTGATATGAATATCAACCCTTTACCTTTTGTTGGTGAACTGAATTGTGCCGGTAACTGACCATCGGCCATTTTGTATTTTGAATTATACTGGTGGCGCCCACTGGTTTTACCTGCGTTGTATTGTCCCTGTGGGAATTTTGGGATAAAAATATAGCTACGGTTTCCATAAATTATGCCTAAGAATGTTTTTGACTTTTTGCAAAGTTTGAAGTATGTATATCTATTGTTGGTGTCTCAAACAAACAAAGCTTACCCCCCTTTTTCATCAAATTAGGGGTCAAATTTCGTCATTGACCACACCTATGTCTTCACATATTCTGGACCCGGGCGGGAATCGAATCCGCAACCCCCGACAAAGTAAGCGCTCTCTGCCACTGTCCCAATAGGCTTGTCAAACGGGCTTGACATAATATCATATCATTGGTATTTATACCTGTTACTCAGTACGTATTTTCTTTTCATTCCTAAAGAGAAGGATCAAATTCCCCGAGCAGGAAGTATATTTTTCTAACCACATGTGCTTTGGGTGACCTATTACTTCTTTCTTCAATAGATTAATGCAATAAAGAAGAGGACAATAACCTTTAATGGGATTATCTACACCGGAACTTAACTTACTTATCCATGTGACCCAGTGTCCATTATTAGATATTAACGGCTATGCTGTAATTTGATGGTTACTGAAGGAAATGGATGGGTGGCAGATAGTGCATAGTTGGCATTTGAGTACTACCGTGCTTCGAAGGGCACATTGCCACGCGTCAGAGCCATTGACAATAATGGATTAATTTGGTATAAACTTTTAAGTATTTCAGAATTACAGTGAAATATGGAAATTGGGTATGTATATTTGTGTGTGTGTATTTTGTCAGTCCCGGCTGTTTCAATCGTCAGACCATGTCGGAGGCCTTTAGACGGTCTAAAAACTCCAACACCTGGGCAGGCTAACTGAACCGAACTACTGATATAGTAAATACTAGAAGCGCCCCGCGGTTTTACCCGCGTTGTGCCCGTTCCCGTGGGAATTTCGGGATTTTTTTTACATAAAAACCTTCCTCTTGAATCACTCTACCTATTACAAAAAACCGCATCAAAATCCGTTGCGCAATTTTAAAGATTTAAGCATACAGACAAACAGACAAACAGACACGAAACAGAGACGACTTTATTTTATACTATGTAGTGATACTTCTTTCCCTTTTTCTCATTACATGTCTGTTGTTAAAACTTTTTGTGAAAATACAAGAATGAAAATATCATTATAAAAATAGTATACCGGCCAGTTCAGTAGGATTGCAGGGCAAAGGTTTTCTACACACTGATTATAACATATGAGGATTGGCCTGTCGCTTGTCCAAACACGAACAAAACATATCATTAATCTAATTCCACGTCTTTAATATCCAAACGTTCTCATGTACCGAACACAAAACGCAGTGGAACGAAAGTCAGTGCGACCGCAAGCTCGCAGTTAGTAGCACGTGACGTCACACCCCCGCTGGGGGTGGGGTGGCTACCCCCCAGTATCGATCGAGCGAGCCCCCCTCACCCTTCAGCCCGGGACTAACCCCCCTTGGCTGCTCTAGTTGCGTCGAGAGGTTTCTTCGTCTTTTTACCTGTAGGCTTTGAGATTTAGATGTATTCTAATTTTACGACTATTTGTATTAAGTATAGTCATAGTTTATACTGAGCGACAAACCAAATGGCATTTTTATACACACAAAGAAGTCAATAGACTGTTATCAGGTAACCTAAAGCAACGATGCAAATCATTCGATAGGTTATCGACCTTTTTGGGAAGTTAAAATCGAACGTATTAAACAGCAATGAATTAAAATATATTGTATTATGCTCTAGATATATAAAGTAACTACACTTTTAAATATTAAGCCGAGACATAGTCACGTTGCGACTACGTCTGTTTCATTTTGGTCACAGACTGGTAGTATATATTTATAGAAGTGTTTGAATTCTGTCTCGTTTCATCTATCCATTTTATGTAATATCGTGTATAAACATGCCGTACATTACAACATCGCAATCAAATTACAACAATTCATAAACATGTAACTTTGCAGATACGCCAAACCATCAATCGAATAAAGGCGACAATGTAAACAACATGCCACAAGCTTACTGCCAGCCCCGGGAGTACCAGGGTGCTCCGCCCGTGCCCCAGGGCTCCGTGTACCCACCCGGGCCTCCACCCCTCTGGGAAACGCCTTACGAACCAGCCGGGGATGTTTCTTGCTTGTGAGTCCTCCCCTCTTGATTTCACTCCTGGTTACCATCACCTCTCCAACGGACCATCTCCCATCATCAGCTCAAGTCATCTTTCTTTCATATCGGTTGGTTGGTTTACCCATTTTGGGTTGATTTCCGCTCTTTTTTAATTATTTGATTTGGCATCTTTTTGGTACTTTTTTCGAAAAAAATATATTTGTTGTTTTTTACGTATTTGATGTGTTGAAGTGATTCGTTTTAGGTTTATTTGTTTTATAACTCGTTAGTGATCATGCAGCTCCCTCATACAATCCTGTTTCCATATCCTATCCGATATTGTGGCTGCGTAGCAGTGGACTTGGTTTCTTATAGGTATTATATTATGTAAATAGACTTGTCCCAAAGGTAAATCGTAAAATATATTTATATATAGTAAAATATGATAAAATATATAATTATAATAATGTTTATTTATTTAAAACAGGTCGCTTTGTGACAAGCCTCTTTTATTAGCTTGAGAGGGGAATGTCTGAATGGAATTTTATTTATTTATGTCTATTTTATTGAGTTATTGTGTACTATGTATAGAGATTTGCTCAATATAGATGTCGTTTTATTTTGTATAGGCAGTATCCTTTCCAGTCACTTTAAATTGTATATTTCATTATTAATAATTATGATATAGTAACTATATATATATTTAATTATGTATTTGGTAATGATACTGTCTAAACAGTGAATAATTGTATTAGAGAGATGTTTTAAAGATTATTTTATAGCTGTAGGTATGTGTATTTTGTTAGCTTCGAGAAGCCAAGGTGAATGTTAGACTGCTAACGCTGCCCTCCCCATCCCCCCTTTTTGTTTTCCCTTCGCCCGGGCTGCAATAGTTTGTTTCGAATATGATTTTATAGGTGCCTGCGAGATTTCAGAACCCTTTGTTAATGTTGTTTACATTGTCGCCAGGTAAATAATACACGATAATTGTTCTAGACATTTCTTTTATTAGACATTTTGGAACATTACTTATAAATAGCTATTATATAGTACTAGATGTTTAGAGTTTATAATAATTTATATGACTAGTAAGATTTTTGTTCCATTTTGTCTGATTTTGTGATAAAATTGAATATGAATGTAAAAATGTTTCATGAAATTTGTCCCACGGTGGGCGCCAAGTTCTAGCCATGCCATGTTTATATGTCTACGTCAATGTTTATAGATTTTTTTCTTTATATACAGATAAAAAAATACAATTTTATACGCAGTAATAATATACATACATCCATATATTTATATGAAATCAAGTTGAGAGCCTGAAGTTTTCATGAATTCCTACCGTATGGTTTACATAATGAGGTCGATTATTGCGTATAAAATAAATGTAGAATTTACATGTTTAGAAGCATGATTGTTGTACTAGATATACGACTACAGATCAGATCAGTATGCTGGTCAAACGAAATCAAACCTTAAACATCACTAAACAAAATCTATTTTTTGTTACAGCGGCCCAGATTCCTCAGAGAGGCAGTAAGTATTATTTTTCATACATTTGTATATTTCTATACTACTCATACAATAATGTAATTCAAATAGTATAACGTACTCACACAGCATTTTCGCGGTTAGAAAGTTAATAAAGCAAGTAATTACTTAATTTTCTATTTCTCGACGTTTCGAGTGTATTGCACCACTCACACCGTAATAATATGTCATTTTGAAATATTCCATTGTCCTGATATATCTTCTATAACTAGCAGCGCCCCGCGGTTTTACCCGCGTTGTACCCGTTCCCGTAGGAATTTCGGGATGAAAAATAGCCTATAACCTTCCCGTTGAATGTGGCTATCTATTACAAAAAGAATTATTCAAATCGGTTCAGTAGTTTCTGAGATTAGCGCGTTTAAACAAACAAACAAACAAACAAACAAAACAAACTCTTCAGCTTTATAATATTACTATAGATTATATTATAGTTGGCATGGATCAACATCAAAAACACACACATCACATTTGAATAAGAATTTTAGGATGTATTTCTACCAGACTTTTTGCTCTCTACCAATAAGTAAGTGTAAGTTTCAATAAGTTAGCGGCCAACCCTGCTGTCGGAGTTTTTAGACCGCTTAAAGGCCTCAGAAATGGTCTATCGATTGAAACAACCGGGACCGAATGCTTTACGTGCCCTCCGAAGCACTATTGAAGTAAATGTCATTATCGGCCACCCATCTAAGTAGGGGCCGAGCTGCACGTTGCTTAACAATTGCAATGAGCTAACATCGCTTAGTCAAACTACGCCATGAGCGTTGCCATGTCGTACGAAGCATAGCATAGCACGTTGCTTAACAAGTTAGCATAATAGCATAACTCAGGTGGAAACGTTGCCATCTCGTGTAAAAGTTCATTAAATACGAAATTCTCGCACAAAATGAATCGATGTCAGTTTCCACGTGGCGAAGAAACGTGTCCTGCAATGTGCACGCAAATACAAACACTCTATAAATGCAAATTAGCTGTCGACTATCCAAGTGGGTTGGAAATAAATACTGTAGACTATGTGATGGTTTTTGATGGCTTAATGATCTCACGCTTGTACTCAGATATTTCAAATGCTTTCTTAGTAGAGATTGAGATAAAGTATGAAAAATTACGTCAATTAGTTAAAATGTTGATTTAATGAACGTTCATGAATGCTGTAGGTATACTTTTAAAATGTGGAAACGTTCCTTTTTATGCTAACTGTCGCAATCAGAGTCTCTAATCTGGCCTGAATAGTGTTTAATGAGTAATTTGATATTTAATGTTTCTAAAACTGCGTTTTATCAGTTAATCAATATTAGTTCTATTATTCTTCTCATTTAAACATTTTTCAAGGTATTCAAATCTATACTAATATTATAAAGCTGAAGAGTTTGTTTTGTTTGTTTGTTTGTTTGTTTAAACGCGCTAATCTCAGAAACTACTGAACCGATTTGAATAATTCTTTCACTGTTAGATAGTCTATTTATCGAGGAAGGCTATAGGCTGCATTTTATCCCGAAATTCCCACGGGAACGGGCACAACGCGGGTAAAACCGCGGGGCGCTGGTAGTAAACTTAGATGTCGGAGATCTTTAGGCGGTCTAAGCACTCTGACATCAGGGCTTCTAACTTACTTGAACTTACTTAGGTACTAACTTACACTAGCAGCGCCTCGCAGTTTTACCCGTGTTGTGCCCGTTCCCGTAGGAATTTTGAGATGAAAAGCCTATAGCCTTCCTCGATAATTGGAGTATCCAAAACTGAAAGAATTTTTCAAATCGGTCCAGTAGTTCCTGAGATTTGCGCGTTCAAACAAACAAACAAACAAACTATGCAGCTTTATAATATTAGTATAGATTTTGGATCAGAAGGCAGCTTTAATCAAAGTCTTTAACTTCAGCAGTTATTGGTTAATTAAGTTATGTCTTTCTCGACGCTAGGTCACTGTCTCATGATGCGACGCGTCTTGTTTCCAGGCTGCAAGCGCAAGGAGGACATGGGTTCGGATACCCTTCCTTCCCCGAAGAAACCGCGTTTGGTTTTCACAGACCTCCAGCGGCGTACTCTTCAGGCTATTTTTAAGGTTTGTATCACAATTCCTACTTCTCTTCCTTCTCTGCCTCCTCACTGTACTATCTTCAGTGAGATGAGAGACCTTTGCGCCGTAGTGGGACATTACAGGTTAAGGAGGAATAGTCCTACTTCCCTACTCTTACTTATCCTATCCCCGGCTTCTCCACTTATGTTACCAATAAGCGAGTAACGTCTGTTAAGCTTTCACGCAAAAACTTAAAGGGGACTTTAATTAAATTCGGCGCAGAGGTAAAACAATGTTTTATTTTATTTTTTAAGAACCCAAAATTACATAGATAGGTATCTTGTAAAACTAAGAATAATTCAAAGTAAAAATTAATATAAACACTTTATTGTATATCACATAAAATAAACGAACGATAATAGGATATAAAATTTCAAGAACTTTTTTGATCCTATCTTTGAAAGTAGCCTATATCTAGTGAAGTCCTTAAACTAGTTTTTTTCATACAGGCTACCTTTCGTTCCGAAATTTGAAATAGAGCGGTTATAACACTTCTAATAAAGATATTTCTTTAAAGATTAAAGACGCTTACTGAAGATATCAGTACAGTGAAGAATATAATCATAATCATTATGGAAATATTCCTTCCATGTCATTTCTAATGTGTTCCACTAAAAGTGAGGGTGTGTATGAAATGTTTGTGATTGTGTTGTGGCATGTGGCCAAGTCTGCCAATGAAAGAATGTAATAGTGCCTAGGAATTAATCTAGCCATAAATAATTCCTAGCTCAGTAGATCAATCTTTTTTATATTCTATTACAATGTTTATTTGGTTCAAATTGAATTTATTGCTGTTTGTTAAACTTATTCTTTTC
Organism: Cyclophora punctaria; assembly: GCA_951394245.1. Taxonomy (NCBI): domain Eukaryota; kingdom Metazoa; phylum Arthropoda; class Insecta; order Lepidoptera; family Geometridae; genus Cyclophora; species Cyclophora punctaria. Next base: position 923,076 of record OX596188.1, read on the forward strand.
CCAAAGACTGAACTTGATAAAACAATTGATTAAAAAAACCTTCACCCTTTCCAGGAAACAAAGCGACCGTCAAAAGAGATGCAAGTGACAATAGCCCGCCAGCTAGGCTTGGAGCCTACGACAGTGGGCAACTTCTTCATGAACGCCCGCCGGCGGTCCATGGACAAGTGGAAAGATGACGACGCGCCGTCCTCTGAGCTAGACCAGCAGCTCGATGGTCAGGATCTAGATCACGTACCAAGTCTAGACTCCGCCGAGTCTGAGGAGGACCACGACGATCCGGACGACCATCTCTTGTGACGGCGAATCTGTCAGGAACAGTTGCTAGTGCTCTGAACTCTTTAGTTGTAAGTGGTTTCGAAGATTGTTCCGACGAGAAGGTGGTTTTGTAAAGGTTTTCAGACGGGTTTTGTTCTGAAGGTTTTGACTAGGTATTTATTTGAAAGGTATCTGTATATTGGAGGATTTTTGAAGGTACGTTCTATGGATTTTAACCAAAAGGTATATAGAAAGAAGTGCATTCTGTGCAATAGCCAGTAAGATAAGATGGATTCAAGATAGGATTTTTAAGCAACTGAAGGTTGAATTTGTATTGTTAATCACCTACAGTTTAAGGGAAGTTGTTCATCAAAGGTACGTCTATTTAATATACATACTTTAACTCACGGTTTCCCTCGTTACGTTGATGGTGCAGTTTTTACCATAAACGTGATGAGGTATATATTTGTTGTTCGATTAAATAGATTTGAAGAGGTAGAATTGTCACTTTCAGTGTTTTGTCCAATGTTAACCAAAATAATAATAATAGATGTTTTAACTGTAGTGTTATCAATATTTCAGTGTCTACTTATTTCTTGGAAGTCATATCAACTACTATATGTAAACGTATTATCAATTAAGTTTCATAATAATTTGCCCTTATCACTTATACAAACGTAACACGTTGGGCGCCACAGTTTTGGAACATACAACTTAAACAATTGTTGTGATAAATTTAAATGCCCTGATTGTTCGTGTTTGATTTATTATTTGTTCAAACGGGAACTTACGTAATCTGGAGGTTACTGTTGAGTGTTCCTCAACACGTTTCGGTCACGTCCGGTGACCTTCATCAGGAGGTGGGTGAAGCGAGAGCGACAGCGCCTCTCCCCGCACTCGTGTTTTATGTATAAACATTTTTCGAAATCACAGACAACTATGTTTATCAATAAGTGTACAGTATAGTACTGTAAGGGTAAATTATATTAGTGCTACGCTGATATCAGTTAGTCAGCTGTTGACGGTGGTTTCAATCGTGTTTCATACATGACGACTAATACTAGTACGACTAATACTAATACGACTAATACTAATCTGTAGAACCGATATATAACATCAAATATCTATTATAAGTCACTCAAAATAAAGTTACCAACAGTCAAACTTGCCCATAAATAATAAGCGGCATAAAGTTATGTCCAAATGTTATTAATGGCATAACATTATAACAGAAGTTTGGCCATGTTTAATTAAAGGGCTATAATGTAAAAGGTATTTTTTGCTGCAAGGTATTTTAACTTCCCAATGTTTGCCCAGCTGTGGGACCGTATAAGCTAGTCAGGAAGAAGTTAGTTAAGAAGGAATTAAAGGAGGACCGTATCATTATGTATACCGTGTACCGATATGTCGTCTATGTATTAAAAGCGGTGACATTTTAACTGTATAATGATCTCCACACGAGTACGTTGCTAGTCAACCGCGTAGTCACATTAGTTTTAATTTAGTCAACTAATTTATAATTTTAGTTTTTTACGCTTGAGATACAAATATGTATAACAAATATGATTTTGTATTTGGTTTATTTATTAATGAGGCATATACACATTCCATTATTTGTCATTAATTTTAGTAGTTCAACTATGAATGATTAAAATTTTAGTCACTAATTATTAATTTTACATATTGTATTGTATACATTTCTATTCATTATATATATATTGTATACATTGCATTATATACATTGTAATTATTGATTATCTACAGTGTATACACAAATATTATTAAAATATACATTTTTGTAAAACCATAAGTTATGTATTGTAAATACAATTGATTTCAAATTAATATAGTTTCTAGTTTAACTATATAGCAATAAATGAAATGTATCTCGAGCAAATTTAGCGAATAATAGAGCAAAAATGTGTGACAATCAAAAAATGTTTAGCAAAAGTGTTCGATGAAATCGGATAGTGAAATGATTTTCATTTTAGCAAATTTAGAAAGTCGACGAATTGACAATATTCTTTGTTTTGAAGTCGGCTAAATGAATGCAGAAGCGTTTTGAGTTAATAACTGCTTTAAAAAAATTAAAAATGCGTTGTTTTTACAATGCGAAACCAATGCGATGCATCACTTGCATCGAAAAACAACAACATTTAAAAATCAAAATATTTGCAATCAAACCATCTTTTTGTGTACCAAAATAAAATGCATAGTTTGAAAAATGTACATAGGTATATTTTCAGTAGCAACTGATAAATTTAAATAAAATAACGCATTCCATACGTATCATTCCATCTCTTTCTGATAAGCTAAACGTAAAGAGACAACAATATAATCCTACGTTATTTTGTACCTAAAGTTAAGTACTAATTTAATTTTTGTGACGATCTAGTGTCCCTAGTCAAAAGATCTCGATTTCACTCTATACAGTATTTTAAAAGTAAAACAAAATGCGTGATATTACGTAAAAGTCTAATATGTAGTTAATTGTGTTTATTTTTTATTAATTAAGTTTAATACAAAGTTGTGTTGGTATCGGAGTTAGGGTGTTCGTACAGTCAGCCAAAAATGTGGTCTACCACCCTACGGTTGAGATTCATTTGAACGTCATGAAACAACAAGGTCAATTTTCATTTAATAATAGAGGTCCAACTAAGTCACCCAATGATGTCAAATGTCAGGCATCTCAGATAACAGACAAAACGTCATAACATAATTGTGCATAGAAAAGTCAACCTTAGCGATCGTTACATCTCGCAGAAACTTTTGTCAAAAGTGGTAGACCACTTTCTTGGCCGACTGACGACTGTACATCAGAGCTATGCCGTGCTACGTTTGATGGATACAAAAAAAATACAATTGCAATAATAAAAATGTGCACATACCTCCTTCTTCATAAACGCTTTTTAACTAAAACACTGTTATAAAAGTGTTTTTTTATTCTTTTGCTCTTCGAAAAAAAACTTAAGTCGGAAAGAGACAAATCATTTGATAGTTAAAATGCTGTTATTTAGCGTTAATGAATAAAGCCCTAAGTCTTTAAAAAGGCATTACTTTGTTACATATAAAAGTTATAGCTCATCTAACTACCCGGCAAACAGCTACCGCCTCTCGTCTCGTTAATCTACCTCTTTCCTGTTTTACAATAATTAATTTCTCTTATTTGAGATAACACCGAGGTTTCATTAACTCCGATACTTTAGTCACCATGTAAGATGGGATGGTATTATATCCCAATTTTTTTTACAAAACGATTAGAAATAAGATTATATTACTCCAGGCAATGTTGGGCCGTTAGATGAGCGACGATCCTAAACCACAAAACGCCTTTATCGATGCTAATACAACGTGTAGATTTTAGTAAATAAAATCTAGTCTGAATGTGCAAATGTTTAATTAATAGGTTTTGCTTAGCTTCTTGTGACCGAAAACCAAATTTAAAAGCAGATTTTGAACTACCTATATTATTCTTTTTTAAACTTACACGATTTGAACACACAGTAAACGTACTCACACGGGTTTTTTCATGTTAGAAAGTTAACCTGAAAGTTAACCGGGTGAACAGTTCGAAGTTCACCCGCGACCACGAGAGATGCAATCCCCTCGAAACGTCGGGAAATAAAAAGTAAAGTTATTACTTGCTTTATTAACTTTCTAACGCGAAAAACCCGTGTGAGTACGTTTACCTATATTATTATTAATAATTGATTTTGGATTTTGTATTTAATGATTAAAAACCATTGTTTTTACTAAGCTTATAATGGTTTAATAATGATTAAAACAGATAATATAAATGCTCAAAAACATTCGGAAGCGAAGCTGACAGAAAATTAATGCGTTAAGTAATTATTTAGTTTAAGTAAATGTTTATAACTTAAGTATAATAATTTTTGTTTTAAGTTTCTCTTTTGTAATGATTCTAGTCTATATATCTTCTTCTCCTCTTCTTAAGAGAAGAAGAGAGAAGAAGAAGAGTCTATAGTTAAGTATTAGACAGTTGTATTGAGTAGCAACAAAACAATTCTTTGATTTATTTGTTCAAATTCAACATTTGTTGTAAAATTTTTAGTCAGTATTATTTTTTTAAGTAATTCAATATATTGGTTTACAAATAGTGTAAAAAAGATATCGATGAATCGACATACCATCGTTGTTGAAGTCGGTTAAGACGCAGTTCTATAATGTTAAAAATCAGATGAATTAGACCCTCTTCCTTTTGTGAAGAAGGTTAAAAATAAGCCACAAATATCAGTTACTAGCTGTGCCCCGCGGTTTCACCCGCAGTGTAATTCCCGTGGGAATTTCGGGATTTTTAGTACAATACTCCTTTTCTTGAGCAAGATAAATGAAAAAAAAAGTATAATCAAAATCGGTCCAGCCGTTCTCGAGTTATAAATTGTGTCACTAACACGACTTTCTTTTATATATATATAGATAACTCAAGTAAAGTAAGGTAACCCCTACTGTTACACTATGCAATATAATTGTCTAATTAAAATTATCACCAAAGACGTGAAGTGCAATGTTCTATCTTCTTCAAAAATTTATTTACATATATATGTATCTTATTTACTTAATTTGGTATCTACTTAATTATTAATACGTAAAAATAAGCAAATTTTTGTTTGTATACAAAAATTGCGCACAACAATTAACACGACTGAATAAAGCGTTTTCACATTATAATATCGTTTACTGAACCGTGTTTAATGAAAACTTATGTTAATTAATGTAATTTACATTAAAAAATGTAAACTTTGTAATAATAATGATTGTAAATTGTTATCACGTATTATTGTAGTGTAAATTTACAATCATATTTTAATGATATTGTAAAAAAAAATTATAATAGTGTCCAGTGTATTAAACTTCTCTACAATATAAATTTTCTCTGTTCTACTTTCTTTCAATCAAAATACATATTTAATCCTTCAAGTAATAGATATAACAATATCATAATAATTATTATATAATTTAACTTTTTACAATGTCATTAAAATGTAAAATAATGTCATTTTTATGAAAAAGTATTTGACATGTATTCGTTTATTTATTCCGGAGTACACATGAATTTATTTTTGTGTATGTATAGTAAACATAGGACGCTTTCTATTGTAAATAGTTCGTGATTAATGTAAGATTAAATGTAAATTTTACAAAGATTTTCATGTATTTTTATTTGTTTTGTGCACAGAACAAAGTTAAACTTCTCCTAATATTGAGGTATACAAGGTGGAATTTAAAAGGTTTTTCATAGTTCGGCGACATGGTGCTTAAGAAAAGATCTTCGTATCTTGTATGGTTTCCAACTTGACCTATACTAACCATTTCAGATAAACCACTCTGTACATCATATACTTATTACATCGCTCCATACGGTGACTAGCAGATTGTTCCCCAGCGTACCTGTTCCCGAGAGAATTTCGGGATAAAAAGAGCTTGTGACCACCTCCAAGTTCTTATCTATATCTATTCATCAAAATCAGTTCAGTGGTCTGAATATAAAAGAGTAGGAAACAGACAGAGTTACTTGATAACAATGGTCGTATCTCGAATTATAAAATCCTATTTTCTACCCAAACTGATAAAACAAGAACGGGAGTTAATTTTACAGACCCATCTAGTGGTGAAAAAGAGAACTAAACGCACAGGAAATCTGTGTGGCACCGAACGAATTACGTAGCCTATTTAAGAATATTTCGTACAGTGGCGCCATCTATTATTTCCTTAACAAATCTCTACCTAAAGACTATTGAGGGCCTGAGGATGTTTTTCCAGGGCTATCAACTGCCCTTTGAGAGTGTACTCGTACAACGAAACTATACGACGGTTTCCTATGTAACGGTGAGAGTAAGAAGTGTTATGAAGATACAGTAAAGCACGGAAGTTCTGCATGAAAGATGCGTAGCTACGTAATAATAGTAGTAGGCTGCAAAGCAGTAGAGGTGAAGTTATGGTAATGCATGGCACGCATCCGTTGTTTGCACCCGTAGCATTCATTACTCATATGTGTAGCAGGCATTCGTAGCACGCATTAATAGCACGCATCCGTAGCACGCTTCCGTAGCATGCATCCGTAGCAGGCAATCGTATTGCATTCGTAGCCCGAAGTCGTAGCACGCATTGCACACATGCCTTCTTACGTAGTACGTTTTCGTAATACAAATAAAACTGAATTGCCGAAATAATCCTACGCGCATAACTTCAGAACGACTGCACCAAACTGGATGTTTCTTTTTTTATGTGATCCTTATTGTCAGGACAATAAGTAATAAAAATCTCGAAATTCCTACGGAAACGGGTACAACATGGATTAAAACGCGGGGCGTTCATACATATATATAATCTCTTCCTGGCCGTTTTCGGCCACAGCGACTGCTTATATGGCTATAAGGAGGATGATGGGCTTTGATGTTCAGCCCGACGGTGAGCGCGATCATGACTGGCGTACCCAACTTTATTAGAAAAAGTTCGATGACATTGAGGGCACGTCAGGACACCGTTCACTATATTATATGCAATGGCCGCAGGTGGTCTGGCCTTAATATCGTCCCTCTTGCGGTCTAGGTCATCACGTCTTCCGGACTCAAAGTCCTTCACGTGCTGATTAATGAGCCGCCTCCACTCCGGACGTTGTGCTGCCTTTTTTTCCCAACCTGATGGCTCTATTCCGCTTCTCTTCATATGTCTTTTCAGAACGTCCTTATATCTAAGGTACTGCCCACCAGGGTTTCTTTTCCCATTTTGGAGTTCTGAATAGAATATGCGTTTTGCCATTCTCTCGTCCGACATACGCGACACGTGCCCACTCCAACGCAGTTGCCTCCTCATGAGGTATGCCTCGATCCCAGCGACGTTTGCACGCCGGAGAACTTCAGTGTTACGAACTCTGTCCGTCCACCGAATGTTCATAACGTCACGGAGGCATTTTATGTGAAACCTGTCGAGAACGCGTATGTGTTTCCGGTACAGGACCCATGTCTCGGACGAGTAAAGTAAGTTTGGAAGAACAATGGCCATATAGACTTTTATTTTTGTATTAAGTTTAATATCATGGGATCTGAATACCTTCGCACGCAGTTTGCTAAAAGCAGCAGCAGCTGCTCCTATCCTACTGTTCACTTCTGCGTCGAGGTCGCCCTTAGGTGTTATTGTGCTTCCCAGATACTTAAATTTGTCTACTTGTTGTAGAATATTCTCGCCAAGACTAATACTAAACGGCATATTGTCATTAACCCCAGCTGCCATCACTTCGGTTTTTTTGACATTTATTTTAAGGCCAAACTTAGTACAGGCCTCATTAAGTTTATTCATTATATTTTGTAAGTCTATGATGGAGTCTGCAACAACACAAACGTCATCTGCATATATGATTTCTGCGATGATAGCAGCAAGAACTTTAGTTCGCGATTTGAGCCTCGATAAGTTGAACAGGCCTCCATCTATTCTGAATCGGATTCGGATACCTTCGGATAGGTTTTGCAGAGCTTCGCGGACAACGACAGCAAAGAATAGAGCGAATAGTGTCGGTGCGAGTACGCAACCTTGTTTGACTCCACAGGTGACGGAGAAAGGCTCGGACTCCTCCCCATTCGCTGTGACACAACAACACATGTCGTCATGAAATAGTCGCAAGAGTTTGATAAATCCTTCAGGGACACCTAAGATAGCCAATATTATCCAAAGCGCAGTCCTAGGGATACTGTCAAAAGCTTTTTCGAGGTCAACGAAGCAGAGGAACATTGGTTGACCTTGTTCTCTACTCTTCTCAATAAGTTGGCGAACTGAGAAGATGGCTTCACACGTCCCTCTCTCAGGCCGAAACCCGAACTGGGACTCCGGTAGGATGGACTCGGACAGGTGCAGAAGACGATTGAGGAGAATTCTTGCGAACACTTTCCCGGGAGTAGAGAGTAGCGATATGCCTCGATACGAATTACAATCGGATCGATCGCCTTTATTTTTGTACAGTGAACAAATGCGAGAGATCGTAAAGCACTTAGGTATACAGCTTTCAGTCCACATGCGCAAAAATACCTTCCATAAGATGGTGTGAAGCTCACTACCGCCGTATTTGAGCATTTCCCCACAGATGTTATCAACGCCTACAGCCTTTTTATTCTTTTGTTGCTTGATTGCTGTAATAACCTCAGCTAATGTGGGAGGATCAAGCAGTTCTTCCCTAGGTGGATACTTAGGAAGACTATTAATATATTCTAAGTCCGCAGAGCGGTCAACATTTAGGAGACTGTTAAAATGTTGAGCCCATCGTTTGAGGACATCTTCCTTGTTGGTCAGGTATGACCCGTCTAGCGACTTAATAGGCACTGTAGCGTGGTGCGTAGTGCCGACTATCTTTCGGATTTCGCTAAAGAAAGCGCCAAGTTGCTTAGTATCAGCAAGGCCTTGTATATGCTCAGCTTTATCCAGCCACCACCTGTCTTTACCGTCTCGAGTTAATTTGCGAATAGTCGAACTACTTTCCTGAATTTGATTATGTAAGTTTTTACTATTTTTATCAGTATAGAATTTACTTAGAAGATTGCGATGGCAGTTCAAAGCATTGGAAAATACGGAGTCATTTGCATCAAACCAGTCTTCATGTTTGTAGGCCTTGCGACCTAAAACCTTCAGACTAGTCACAGTTATTGTAGATGATATGGATTGCCAAACAGTCTCGATGTCGCCAGTATCAATATCCAAAGAACCTAAAGCATTGTTTAAAGAAGAAGAGTAAGTATTCCGTTTACCAATTTTTTGTAAGTCATCAACTGCAACGCGGAGGGATTTTACGATATTTCGTCTGCGCGGAAGGTGGAGCCGGAGTTTAAGTTTAGTAAAGACAAGTTGATGGTCTGTCCAGCAGTTTGCACCACGCATAACACGCGTTATTTGTACCTGGGATATGTCACGCCGCCGCACTATGGCATAATCAATTAAGTGCCAATGCTTTGATCGCGGATGCATCCAGGTCGCTTTATGTTTGGTCGGTAATCGGAAATAGGTATTAGTTATTGCTAGATCAAACTGAGCACAAAAACTAAGCAACAGCTGCCCATTGCTGTTCATATTTCCGATTCCGTGTCTTCCGATAGTATTAGGCCATGCCGTATGGTCACGACCCACTCTCGCATTAAAGTCCCCGAGTAACAAAATTTGTTCTCGTGGGCGAATTTTTGTGATGGTTTGCATTAGCTGATCATAAAATTGGTCTTTGATCTCATCAATCTTGTCTAAAGTAGGAGCATAAACACTGATTACATTTAGATGGTTGTTGTTTTCCAAATGCAAACGAAGTGATATGACGCGATCCGAGGTGTAGATAGGATATTCATCCAAATTCCTCGCCAAATCGTTTTTAATTGCAAAACCAACGCCCGAACGTCTTGGTTCATGCGAGGCAGTACCCTTCCAGTAAAAAGTGTAACCACCTCCATGCTCTACCAATTCTCCTTCGTCAGCTAGGTGGGTTTCGCTGAGAGCAGCAATGTCTATGTTGTAGCGGCGCAGTTCTCTTGCCACTACAGCTGTCTTTCGTTCAGGGCATAGGTTAACATTATTATCAAGTAGCGTGCGTACGTTCCATGATCCAAAATTCAAGGTCGTCGTTTTAGGGGAAGTAATTATTTTCTTAGATTTCTGACCACGCAGATGGGATGCTGAGGGCAGCCGCGGCTACTACCCCCCGAAGTGTTTGTGAGCAAGCAATTTTTAGGACACCTTTTCTAGTCCCCTCCCCGGCTAAGCGGGGGAAGCAGTGCCTCCCTAAATAGGGCTGCTTCGTCATACGAGGTGCTGCCCAATCTGCCCTGTTGCTCAAGTGCAGAGCAGAAACGACCACTTATCCCCGTACCGCCTGTGTGCAGGCCTCAGACAAAGCCAAACTTGCATAAAGCCGGACCTCTCTACTTTGGCCCATCGCCACAGGACTTTCTTCTCAGTTAGCCATTATTCGGAAGCAGTCAGATACGCAGGAAATATTATAGTGCACAGACGTGCGCGCAAACGCAAGTGCACTCTCTCGTCCGTGCTGCCCTTGACCCGATGGAACGGAGAACCGCTACGACCGGAGGGCAGCTGGATGCAGTAGTCTGACGGGCAATAACAAGACCCCTTTTGCCGTCTTGGAGGCCATCCTACAATTGCCTACTACCTTGTCACCGTAAGTGAACCGCTATGAAGCCAAGATAGTGCACTTGAGCGGGGGGTGTCCGCCACTCGAGTATCGCGAGGCAACACCCGAGCTCCCTTCACCAGGTTTAGCCCACGAGTCGACGCGGTTACCGGGGTGTGGCCGCTGTGTGCATACAGCTGCTAGGAGCCACCGGTGAGAGAAAATTGTGGGGTATCGACGGTTTTAAAACTGAGCTGTTCACTTATAATACATATATACTACTAGCAGCGCCCCGCGGTTTTTTACCCGCGTTGTGCCCGTTCCCGTGGGAATTTTGGGAATTTTTTTTACATAAAAACCTTCCTCTTGAATCACTCTACCTATTACAAAAAGCCGCATCAAAATCCGTTGCGTAATTTTAAAGATTTAAGCATACAGACAGACAAACAAATAGAAGACAAACAGACGCCACTTTGTTTTATACTATGTAGTGAAGGTTAAGTGCATCAATTGTATAAAACATAGCAAAGTGTTGGAGGTGTTCTTAGTAATGATCGACTAAAAATTATCAGTGGAGGACTCTCAATTTATGTAGGGAGATATAAATCAACGAAATCTTTTATCGGTCAAAAAGTATCTTAAATAACTGATAAAATTCTTATGAATTTATAATTTTCGGCACGCGTGGTACCTAATAAACCCTTATTAACCATATTTAAACAACACAAGTACACTCCAGTCGGTAATTCAGGAACAGATGTGTTCATTCCCTCGGGACCCTATTACCTTTGTCTCTCGCCGAACTGTTTGCCTTCCGCCTCTGTGGGTCCAGGTTACGACAAGCATAACATTTACAAATCACAAATTAGATTAAAATACCTTGCTTGAACTTAAGCACATAATTATTTGATTACTTAGTTGTCCAATTAAACTTGCGTATTTGTAAGCATGAGTATAACCTGTCTATCTTTGAGCGAAATTAGCTCTTTACAATTGTTAAGCCACGTGCAACTCTGCCTCTTGGATGGGTGGCCGATACTGAGATCTCTGTCTGACTGCTACCGTGCGTCGGAGGCTACGTAAAGTTATCTGTCCCGGTAGATGCAATCGTTAGACGATGATCATTGGGTTTTTTCTTTTTAATTTAATCCAACGCATCGAGAACACCCGCCTTTTTAAAGTCAGTTAAAAGGGAGAAACAAGCGATCTATACCAACTAATAAAAATAAATAATAAGAAAAGGAAGGGTATGTTTATCCATTTCCTTTCTTATAATAATGAGAAAAACCAGAAATTTAAAAACCGAATTAGAAAAGTATATAATTTTATTATGGTAGTCACGTACAATAGGAAAAAAATAGGATACTTTTTATCCCAAAATTCCTACGGGAAAGGGATAACACCACGGGCGCTACCACTATACCTATACCGAGTTATATTCTGTTTATTATCTGCATGGAAATAATAGTCTTCATACTTTATCGACCTTTTAATTATGTTAATCTAAACAAAGGCTCGTTTATCCGACTTTGCTGTATCACAATTTTTTCGTTCCCGTAAAGTAACCTGTAATATCCCACTCCTGGGGAAAGGTCCTTCATTTCAAAGAAGGTATCAGTACCTATGGTCATGAGGGTCTATACCATAATATCCTTAAATAGTTAAAATATTTGTTTCTTTAAAAAAAGGCTTCTTTTGTTTACGAAAGCCATATATTTTGTCAAAAAATTGATTTAAAAATAGTAGTAATAGTTTAGAGGGAAAGTTTTATAATTCCCAAAAACTAAAAGCTTCACCTAAAGCTATTAAAAAAACAAGAAGGCTTGAAGCTAAATCCAGGTCTTTTCAGCAGCACAAGACAAAAGGCTTTGGAAATGGGTACGCTTTTGGGGGCAGAAACTATACAAAAGGTTGCCTTTAGCTTTGAGCCGTGCGAGCGAGACGGAGCGATCGGAAAAATAATGTGCAAGAAAGAAACAGGTATATGAAAATCAATTTATTAGGCAGTGACGTCACGAATTGCGCATGCGCGCTGAAAGCTCTCCCGGGATGGGGTTGCTATGTCATCGGATTGTGGGGTAATCGGGTAAATAATGTTTTACTTTTTAAAGGTCGATTTTTCAGGTAAAATAATTATTTTATATAAACCTACCTATATATTATTTAACCCAGGAACAAGTTAATTATATCAATTAAAGAAAAAAATGGAGAATTTGTAGCGGCTATCAGGTCAATCATAAGTTTAATAGTTTTAGTATTTCACTTTTAAGATTTAAAAAAAGAATCCTGAAAATGCTGTACAGATGCATATGTCGATAACAGATCCCGGGAACATGGTGGGTGTCAACGCAAATAGGTTCCCGTAATATGTTTTTGATCATAACTCACATGTTTGCATAGTCCCGTTAAATCTAGATAGTAATGTGTTATTATATGCGTCATCAAAACTACACAAGACTTTAATTGTTCTAGAAAATCAGGAAAACAACGTCTCATACCAAATAACGTTCCATTTTACAGTTTACTGCGAATCACATTTGCGACAAACAAGTGCAGTTCAATTAACGAGAGACTAAACATCAAACGAATAAATCATAAACAACAACAATGTTACATAAATAGTGCAGTAATGTCTCGGCTAATTATATTGAGAGTGTGGCAACACCGCGTCATCTGGGCGGGCTGCCCGAAATAGTCGCGGGGGGAGGTTAGTAGCCGCGCCGCCGGTGGCGTGCTCAGACATGGCGTCGGTCGCCGCGTGGCTCCCCTTCGCTCGGGCCGCCGCCATCGGCTGGGTCCCCATCGCGACGCACCCGCTGCCGCCGCCGCCCGTGCCCAAGGACCGCCGCCGCGCCGAGGACGAGAAGCTCCTCATCAACGTATCCGGCCGCCGCTTCGAGACATGGCGGAACACCCTCGAGAAGTACCCCGACTCGCTGCTCGGCTCCACCGAGCGCGAGTTCTTCTACGACGAGGACAGCCGGGAGTACTTCTTCGACAGAGACCCCGACATCTTCAGGCACATACTCAACTACTACCGGACGGGCAAGCTGCACTACCCCAAACACGAGTGCCTCACGGGCTACGACGAGGAGCTCGCCTTCTTCGGGATCCTGCCCGACGTGATTGGTGACTGTTGTTACGAGGACTATAGAGATAGGAAGCGGGAGAATGCCGAGAGGCTGATGGATGACAAGCTGAGCGAGGCGGGCGACCAGAGCCTGCCGCAGCTGACTGACCTGCGGCAGAAGATGTGGCGCGCGTTCGAGAACCCCCACACTTCCACCGCCGCCCTTGTGTTCTACTATGTGACTGGGTTCTTCATTGCAGTATCTGTGATGGCCAACGTGGTCGAGACGGTGCCGTGCGGCCACCGGCCCGGCAAGGCGGGCACGCTGCCCTGCGGCGAGCGGTACAAGATCGTGTTCTTCTGCCTGGACACGGCGTGCGTGATGATCTTCACAGCGGAGTACCTGCTGCGGCTGTTCGCAGCGCCGGACCGCTGCAAGTTCGTGCGTTCGGTCATGTCCATCATCGACGTGGTGGCCATCCTGCCGTACTATATCGGGCTGGGCATCACCGACAACGACGACGTGTCGGGCGCGTTCGTCACGCTCAGGGTGTTCCGCGTGTTCCGGATCTTCAAGTTCTCGCGGCACTCCCAGGGGCTGCGCATCCTGGGCTACACGCTCAAGTCGTGCGCTAGCGAGCTCGGCTTCCTCGTGTTCTCTCTGGCGATGGCCATCATCATCTTCGCCACGGTGATGTTCTACGCTGAGAAGAACGAGCAGGACACCAACTTCACGTCCATCCCGGCCGCCTTCTGGTACACCATCGTCACCATGACCACTCTCGGGTAAGTGTTTATTTTTATAGATCGCAAACGTTGACACCTGTCGCCCGCCATTTAATCGCGCGCGGGAAAATAACTGTCATGGCGGCGTTCACCATAAATGGTTTAAATGTTAAAAGATTGATGTCGGCTGTGGTTTTAATAGTGTTATCATTGCGGAGTGGACGGCGGCGGTGATTGCTCGTAAACCATTCGGTTGTTCTGGACGTGTTGTTACGCGGCGGCCGAAGGCTATTGCGGCGAGCGAGATTTTTTATTGAATTACATTCGCGTGCCTCGACGTACGCGAGAATGCGTCGTATTGCGCACTTGTCTGCGGATGTTCTCACAAACGGTCTATTTATTTGAATCTGAAATTAAACATTTATAGACACGTTCAAGTACGAGCATTGTTGTTCTTTGATGGAACACAGACTGCGTTTTTTGAAGTTTATCTAAACCCAGTTATGAAAATGAGTAATGGTAGTAGTTAAGTAAAGTCTGGTGAATAATGTGAGCGAGTTTTTAAGATCACAAAGTTATAACGCTACCCACACGGTCACACCCTCCGATTCACTTCTTGCATTCTTCATTTTCATCAGCTTTCATGCAAATCCATCCAGCCAACTAAACTTTAAACAACGATTAACATATCCCTACGTTCAGTGCCGGATTAAGGGTTCTAAGAGACTGAGGTATCTATCAAAATCATGTGGGTCCTCACAACAGGTATTCTTTCAGGAAACCTACACGAATCCCAAACCTGATTCCATTACATACATCTCCAAAAACCGTCGCGTCTAAATGTTCGTTTTGATAAAGCGAGTCTGCGAGCTGCTAGTTGGCGAGTGTAATAGAAATCTTATAGGTTACTTTAATAATATTATGATGTATGAAAATGTTATAAAATAGACAATAATAAAAATAAAAATAAATAATGATAGGCAATGCTTTGTCCGCACACTAGCCAATATTGATTTATTTATTTATTGACATATTAATAGTGTTGCACATTTTACTCTTAAATCTAGAGTTGCAGACTACATTTCTGACAATACCATTGCCTTCCCCGATATTGTCGTGAAAACATAATTATTTCTTTAAATCCTGCAATAATATTGTACAATACCGCAATATAGCCTGCACGCACTCAATATATTAATTAAACACATACTTTATTGATAATAATAGCAGCGCCCCGCGGTTTTACTCGCGTTGTGCTCGTTTCCATGGGGATTTTGGGATGGAAAATGGCCTTTATCTTTCATGTTGAAATTGGCTATCTATCATAACAAGAATAATTAAAATCGGTCTGGTAATTCCCGAGATTAGCTCGAACATACAAACAAACTTAAAAAATTTACCTCTTTATAATTAGTATAGACTAGCAGCGCCCCGCGGTTTTACCCGCGTTGTGTCCATTGACTGTGGGAATTTTGGGATGGAAAATAGCATATGTTACTCGTGGATAATGTAGCTTTCAAATAGTGAAAGAATTTTTAAAAACGGTCCAGTAGTTTTTGAGCCTATTCATTACAACCAAACAAACAAAGATTTCCTCTTTATAATATTAGTGTAGATTATTGTATGTGTGAGGTTAGCCTTGTCGTCAAGACACAGCTTGAAAATAGCTCAATCTATACGCATGAAATTCTGTCTTCACCTTTTACACCTGTGAGAACACAAGCCATTCGTCTTCGTGTCCCAATATATTGAAAGACCCGACAGCAGTTGCGAACTCAATTCCTTGTGAATAAGAAAAATTCTTCCCATTGAAAGTATCGAAGGAAAACAAATCTAGTTACTTGTTAAATATTCAGTGATAACAACTTTTACTGGGTATAGGGGCTCTTTATAAAACTGAAGAAAAACTATTTCATCTTACTGTATTATAGCCGACTTCAAAAAAGGGGGATTAATCTTTATTATACATTTATATTATTATATACATTTATTATTATACATTAATCTTTATCATACTACTACTAAAGTAATCTGATGATCTGATGAGGTGTTTTCTGATATAAATCATTCTAATACTCGTACTGTTTCAATTTAGAATAGTTGTTTCCGGAATTCTTTCATTGCACAGTTCTTAGTAATCTGTGTCTTAGAAAACTCATAGTTTTCAGTTAACTTCTGGGTCCTCAAACAGAATATAATCACTCGGTTAACGGCCATGTTTAAAACAATATCTTGAAGTTACAAAATTGTATTCATACAACTTGTGTCCAACTATAAAGTGAAGAGGTTTCTTTGTCTGTGGTTCTAACTTATCTGATTCCGTGGTTCGGAGGGCACGTTAACCCGTCGGTCCCGGTTACTTCTACGGATAGTAGTCGTTACATGAGCCATGTCAGAGGCCTTTGGCGGCTCAATAACTCTGACACCGGGATTGGTCAGGTTGACTATCCACTCGATGAAGAAGACTGACCTGCTTAATTTTCACCGACTTAAAAACTCTACTATATATTCAAATCCACAGTGATTTTATATACATCTATACTTTCATTTCAATTCCCATTGAATTAGGAACCTCCTAACGCTAAATGCAGCAAAAAATCTTACAATTTAAACCCAACTTAATCGAAACTCGGATTTGGGTCAATGTTACATCCTTGAGGAAGGGACCTCAACAATGCGAGGGGAAACATTCCCGCTGTATACTCGTACAGACAAACGTAGGCCCGAATACTTGGTGCAGGCGACACTTTACAAGAAATTAATGGTATTCATTACATTGCTAAGTTTATGTGGGAGGTTTTTTTACCCCCGATGTGATATAGAGGGTGGCACCCTTGTACCTTTGCGGGGTGCAAGGATGCTAGTTTGTATACTATTCTAAACATATTCAAAGTATATTTTTCTAAATACGTATTGTGAAGTATGGTTTTGGGTAATACGGCTCACGAATGGGTGCCTTTTTTGGCGTAGATATAAATTAGATCTTGGATAAGTACGTACGACTTTTCATCCTGAAATTCCCACGGGAACGGGTAAAGCGCGGGTAAAACCGCAAGGCACTGCTAGTATAACATATTTACACTATAACCTATTTTTTACGATATAACCTTTTTTACAATGTAACCTATTTTGTAACTGACTCAATGTTACCTCCGTTGATTGGTTCGTGACTTATCGGCGTTGTATATCTGGTGCACGGAAATATTATACATGATAATATCGCTCAAATATCCCGTGTAAAACGGTTTATAAAAGAATGGTTTTATGGAGAATGAACGGAATGTGTCGCTAGGAATAATACGTTGAATGAATAAAGATTTGGTTAGTGTGTTGTTGGTGCGAAGATTTTCAAACACTTTTTGGGTGATTAATATTTGATTGTGGCAAGTCGCGATGGATTTCCATCGATTTTTCATGTCGTCACACTGGTAACTTAAAGAAAGCTTTTTCACTATAATTTAAGTTTTGAGATCTGTGAAATAAATATAGTAAGAGTGTTTGACTGAACAAGATGAGGATCTACTGAATCTATGTATTAAGGAAGTTAAAACTATTATTGAAAACTAGCTGTGTCCCGCGGTTTCACCCGCAGCGCCCCCGTTCCCGTGGGAATTTTGAGATTTTTATTCCTTATTTTTCTTATATAAAAACCTTGTCCTGACAATAAAGAACACATTAAAAAATAGAATCATCCAATTTGGTGCAGTCGTTCTAAAGTTATGCGCTTACCAACACATTTTGCGATTTATTTTTATATTATAGATACCTAGTTCATAAATAGGTACTTAAAATGTTCGAACTAGTTGTATCCTAGCGGTTGGACCATGCCGGAAGTCTTTAAGGGGCTAAAATCCCTTGACACTTGGTTGAGCACTAATCTATTCATTCATTCATTATTTTCGAGTAGTTTAGTGGTCAACCCTGGCGTCGAGATTTTAGACCGCCTAAAGGCCTCCGACATTGTCTGACGATTGAAACTAACCTAGTCAATTAATTCTAAATAGTCTATGCAAATATCCTATACTTACTAATAGCAAATAAAAGCAGAGATAACAAAAAGACAAACCATTGTTGAATTTATTAATGTATATCCGCTGAGCCGAGATATTATCGCAGTATTTATTGCTGGCTAACGTCGGGCACTAGATAACATCTACTAGGCCTCTTTGTTAGTATATGATACCTTCACTTATGTAGTCATAAATAGGGACAAGTAGGGTAACCACAATATATGGTCGATTCGACAACAAAAATATGGTCATTATTACTGTAAGCAGTCGGTCTTGGTTGCTTCAGTCGTCAGACCACGGAGGCCTTTAAGCGGTCTAAAAATTCTGACACTAGGGTTGTCCACTAACCTACTCGAAATAAATGAATGAATGACCCTAAAATGTTGTCATATTGATGGCCATGTCGAAAGTCCTGTGACAAAAGTAATAGTCTCTTAAATGAATCTTACATCAAACATTCTGTTGCTCTAGGGAAGCTTTGTAGCTGTCTGTAAGACAAAAACTGTTAGATATCTTGTCTCTGGTATCTCCTTTATAAATATTTATGGGTAATAAATGGTCTAGCAGAAAGTAGACCATAACAGAAGCAGTAGTTTAAGATAACTTTATATACTTAAGCTCAATTTATTTCAGTATGTTCATTTTGCCCGTATGTAAGAGTACATTGAGCCTCTCTGACAATTTTTCTAACAAAAAGATTTTAATTCAAATATTTGGTATTGAAACTACGTTTTATCTAAATATATTTCGATTTTAAAAAAGTATGTGTATAACTAAGCGTTTGGGGGAGACCTTTGTTCAGCAGTGGAACGATATAGGTTAAGGAAAATGACTTGGAACATTATAACTAAAAAAATAGACTTCTCTAAAACAACTTTCCGTCACTCAAGATAAACGTCACAGAGATGTCACAACTTTGATGGTATGTCACTTAAAAGTTTGACAAAGCACATACAGGTCCTTTGGGAACTTAGAGTTGTTAAGTAAAATATACAAGACATAACTTAACGGGTAGTTCATCTACGGGAGATCAAACAAGGCAAGCGGAGAGAAAGTCCTCTGACGGCCTTACTTAGAAACAAGCTTCCTTAGAAGAGATGTAATAAGTAATTTAACATGGAATGTATGAAAAATTATGTCTAATAATCAAGTGTCGATGTAATGAATGTCTCTGACAGTAGCTGTTAGTACTAAAGATAGGAAATTGTAGTCAAATGCCGTTCTATTGTTTTAAATGACAAAGCTATGTTATGTTTGACAAGCCCGTTGGCACAGTTATAAAGTATAAGTGTATGTATATGTAGTGTAGTGTATTATGGAAACTAACTGATTCTAATACATACTCGTATACAAAGAAAAATCCTAACTAATATTATAAATGCGAAAGCAACTCTGTCTGTCTGTTACGCTTTCACGCCAAAACTACTGAACCGATTTGAATGAAATTTGGTACACAGTTAGTCCAGAGCCTGAGAAAGGAGAAAAGCCGAATTTCCGCGGGAACGGGTACAACGCGGGTGGAACTGCGGGCTGCGGCTAGTACTTTATATGAATATTATGTTAGACACACTTTATATGTAAACGTGAATGTATAATTGACACCCTAATATCTTAAACACCCTTAGCACATACTTTTCATCCCAAAACCGCAATCAACAGTTTAGCGTGCTATAACGAGGCTTTAATACTTTAATGCTGCGTTAACTAAAAAGCGATATCACATTAAAACAAGCGACCGAACCCGCGATCAGAAACCAATTTTCCGATAACCAATTCCCAGTATTAGCACAAGCTTTAGAAATCCACATTAAACTCATAATTTCATTATTAAGCCTCGTTCACATCTGGTAATCACTGGACACCTGTTACCCGGCCACTCGGCCAGTGTAAACATACCTTAACGACATCGAAAGCTCACGGTATTACTTAATCAGAAGCATAAGTGGCCAGTCCCCGTGGCTTAGTTTACTTACCACGCTTGAACGTTAGTTATCTTTTCCCGACTACGATGGAGCTCAAAGTGGGAATATTTTGAGCAGTATTGGAACATAGTTATAGAGTAATTATAGAGCTCTATAATGAGGAAATTCTATATGAGGAAATTCGATATCTCATGGGTATTTTATTATCATACTCGAAATTACATGTGTCCACCTTATTGTACATACAAAAATGCAGAAAATCAACCTCAATCTTTGTATTCATCGTTTCTTATAATTTAGGGTTGTATTTTCAAAAATATCGACAGTCGCGCCCTCTACACAAGGACTTCATTCCATAAACTACAAACTCTAGACACCTTTTTATCTATACTAATACAATAAACTATAGTGTATTTTATTGGTTTGTTTGTCTAAGGATCAATCGATTTGACTAATTATTTTTGTAATAGATAGCCTCATTCAACGGGAAGGTTATGACGCTTTTTTCATTCTGAAATTCCCACTGAAACGGGCACAACGCGGGTAAAACCGCGGGGCGCGGACTAACCAATATTAGCAACAACCAATTATTTTCTCTTTTGCTTACATCTTAGTACATTCCTAACCAAAGTAACGATTTTCCTTTACCTACATGAATAAAACAGGCTGTTCCAAGGCCAATAATTAGGACATTACATAAACAGCTGAAAATCAAAGCGCTCGCAATTAGACCGGCTTATTAATTAATATTTAGTGGACCAAGGTGACCAGCGCGGTGGCCAGGGGTTGCGGAAAATCTGGGATTATTTTCAGGAGGGAATAATTATTGCGGTTATAAGCTAAGTGAAGGTAAATACGGAATTAACGTGGAATTAATATTAGTGTACCATAACGGAAATTACAGGAAATATTTATCTTGAAGTTGTAGAAAAAAAAGTTTAATGCTATATTTACTCATTTTGATTACTTTTTTTCTTAGAGTAATTCATTTTACTCCAATTATCTCATATAATCATAGCAAACTGAAAGCTTCAATGTAAAATGTAATTTCAGCGGATTTAAAAATGGCCTTTTAAAAGAACTACATATTTTTCAAAATTAAAATAGATTATTTGAATAACCGTATCAATTGACTCAGAAATATTTCTTACTAGCTGTGCCCGCGACTTCGTTCGCGTGGAATAGTGACTATGAGCAGCGTTTCCGATAATTTTTATTTAACTTCTCTATAAAGATATTTATTATTAAAAGATATTTATTATTAATTAATTATTAAATTAAAATTATTATAAAGTTTCAGTAAATTCTACTAACAGAGAAAAAAAGTAGTTATTCATAATAGAATTAACTCTTACTAATAATATAAACGCGAAACTTTGTATAGACGCATATTTGTTAGTCTTTCTCGCAAAAACTACTGAACGGATATGGATGAAATTTGGCAAACAGTTAGTTTAGGCTTGGAAATAACAACACTTATGTTACTTTTTACCGCGGGATAAATATGTCGGTACAAAATTTCAACCAAATCCGTCAAATAGTTGCGGAGATTAATGGTGCCTATGTACGAGTATAAGCATAGAATAGTGTTCGACGTGATTCTTTAATTTGACATAACTTTTTTATTTATGAACCGATTGACATGAAACAAACACTAAAGCATAACTGAAGCATACCACAATATATTCGTGAAAACCGCATCCAACTCGGATCAGCCGTTTCTGAGATTAGCGTGAACAGACAAACAGACAAACAGACAAAAAAAAAGTTGATTACATTTTTGGGTTCGACATCGACATAACAATAACCCCTGCTATTTTTTTTATTTTTATTTTCAATGTACAGACAGCACTTTTCTACAATTTTATTATATGTATATAGATGTACAGACAGCACTTTTCTACAATTTTATTATATGTATATAGATAATCGGCTTATATACGACACATATAAATATTAAGAATATAATATAATAAAAATAACACACATTGAAAACCTCAAATCGTTTGAAAATTTCAAACAAATAATGAGTGAAATACTAAAATATAATTCCGTATAATAATATACCCCAAATTAACATTGAAACATGGTGTCACTACATAAAATAATGTTTGTGAAGGTACAAAGAGCGTGTTTGACCCTCAGCGTTTCACTTTGATTCGCCTTTCACAAAATAAACAATTGTCGAAACGAGTGCGATATTGAAATAACTGGCTATTGTTATGTTTTTGTTTTATTTTGGAGGGAAAATGGCTGTTTTATTATACTGTTCACAAAGGCATCTGACCACATGTAAAATTGAAAATGGTGAAAATGATTTTGGAACTTTTTTGATATAATTCAATGAACTTAATTTCACTATTACAACAGACAGATATGTAAGTTTATACCTTTTTTATCCGACTGCAAATTATTAGGAGGTGCTTTCGTGACTAGCTCGATTTTTTAATTTTTGTTACTTCATATTTCCTTCTTGTATGAACAGATTTAGAAAATTCTTTTGGTATATAAAAAGGTTAACAGAGTTTTCAAAATGTTCCCATTTTTACCATTATTAAAAGTGGTGGTTCTAAGAAAACATAGTTGTATAATAAAAGTTGGTGTTTCGTAAAAAGGTAACTTTTAAAAGTTTACGTTACAGCTGTCGGCAGTTAAAAAAGTAATAAAACTAATGTCACCACAGATCATAATTTCACGACCACATTTTGATCGGGATCCAAAATCAAAATCGTGAAATATTATGAAATTGACTAAAAATAAACGGAATCGGTGCAAGAAGGACCGGGATCGAACCCGCACTGACGTAACACTAGACATTGACCTATTTGCTAGACATTGAATGGTTTTATGGCGTTTTTATTGTTCAGAAGTAAACAACATTGTTTGTGACATATTTTTGGATTCTATTTTTCGGTTCACCTTCGATTTAATTTATTTCGAACAGTAATTATCTGGTTGACATTTGTTATTGGCGCCGAGAGATTCTTAACCAAAATAGATAGTATAGAAAACTAGAGATAGAATAGCTGCGTAATGGAAATGTTGGGTTTTGAGAACAAAACATCTACAGAAACTAGCCGCACCGGTACCCGTTTCCGCAGGAATATCGGGATAAAATGTATTCCATGTGTTATTCTGATAGATGACCTATATTACTGTAGTTTCATAAAGATCCGTCCCGTAGTTTTTTCGTAAAAGAGTAACAAACATACATACATAAATCGTCATAAACTTTCGCACTTTATTGTTCTGATTGCTAAACAACGCTCAGCTCAACCCCTGCTATACAGTTTTTCGGAGGACACGTTAAGCAACCAGTCTTAATCGTTGCAATTGATAGACCGTGTCGGAGGCCTCTAGGCGGTCTAAGAATTCCGACACCAGAGTTGGTCACAAACCTATTCCAAATGAATGAATGTTCGCGCCGTCCAATAACCAGCAACAATTATTGTCACATCTACACACAACTACACGTTGCACTTACACAACATCCGTCACATCTACGCAACGACTACGTCACAAACTTACGCCCAATCACAATACATTTAGCTACACACTCTCAACGGGTTCACATATCATTTAATTGTAATTACCTAAGGCTTACTAAATAAAGCCTAACCACCTTATTAATAAACGCGGTGTAACTAAAACACTTACACTGTGTTTTGTCTCTTTTGCTCTTCAGAAAATTGCTTATGTCAGAAAGTGACAAACCATTTGACAGCTAAACTGTTCTTATTACGCGTAATATGGTATTAATTCTAGAACAACCTTTTAAGGCTTGGATACCCCAGCCATTTCGACATTTGAGGGGGTGAAGCAGGCGGTGAAGCCGGGGAGGAATAGTACGCGCAGCGGCCGTCGCGGCGGCGCGGCGCTGACGTCACTCTATGAGATACGGGGCCCGCGTGCGGTCGTTTTGTAACAGAAGATTGCGAAGCGCTTAATTATCTAATTCACATAATAAAAATCAGTAGTAGATATTGAATTGGGTAGAATAGTCATCACATTGATAAAATAGATTCTAACAATCAACATTTTATCGCATTTTGTATTTATCTAAATTACGTACATATCCTATCCTACTAATATTATAAATGCGAAAG
This sequence comes from Cyclophora punctaria, assembly GCA_951394245.1. Classification (NCBI taxonomy): domain Eukaryota; kingdom Metazoa; phylum Arthropoda; class Insecta; order Lepidoptera; family Geometridae; genus Cyclophora; species Cyclophora punctaria. The sequence goes on from OX596188.1 coordinate 947,285, forward strand.
TTTGTGAGGATGGATGTATGTATGGATGGATGTATGGATGTATGTATGTTTGTTGCTCTTTCACGCAAAAACTACTGAACAGGTTATATAAGCTACAATTTATAATGAATTTGTGTAATTTTGGTCCTAATAAATAAGTATTTGTAAAGCAAGTCGGAGAAAAATCACCACCGTACTGGTTTGACACATGTGACATGGTCGCCATGCGACGGCCTCCGTATGAGCACGAAGCATCGCCGAGTAGTTCCGATATACGTATGTCTTATATTTTAGTCGTTAATTTCAACGTGTGACGTGTCGTTACGATAGCATAACATTGCAATTAGTGAATGAAACCTAAGTACAGGAAGAATCATTTTGCTTATCTCGAAGGCCGCGGGTTCGAATCCGAACATTACGATTCATTTTTATTTTCTCACATTAGTTTATCAAAACTCTTTTTCATTTGAGGCTGTGTAAAGTACCTTAATATTTTAGAAAAAATCTTAAAAAATATGCTGTATAAAATAAATTATCAAAATCGAAACACCTATTATAGGTATTTTTCGTTTAATTAATTTACCACTTTGTCTATTGACTACTTTTGGAAATAAACCGTCTTATAAAATTTTATCCTACTAACCTACTAATCCTACTTCCTACTAATATTATAAATGCGAATGTTTGTGAGGATGGATGTATGGATGGAAAAAAATCTGCCCTCTAAGAGCTATCTTGGCGTGCGCTGCCTAAACTATTGGAGTTACACAAAGATGATGTACTCGTTTGTCTTTCGCATTAAGTCAGTGGTCGGCAACCTTTTGACAGGCAAGGGCCACAAAGTAGCCAAATAAAGTAAGGCGGGCCGCTTTTGTGACATAGGGGTATATGCGGAACCAAGAGAGTGCTACAATACGCAGGTGGGAGTGTGCTACGACGCGGAGGTAGCTACGATGCGGAGGTAGGAGTGCGCTACGTTGTGGAGGCGGAAGTGTGAAGAATATTAGACACATAATGTCGTTGACCAAATGATAGTTTGTTGCTAATGGTGGTTCTACCTACTATGTTTACTTCTTTAAGATATTTTTATATTGCCACAAGTGACGGCCACAAGTGACGTGTACGTGCGGGCGAGCAAGTAGTAACTAAAATAGAATAGTAAATTAAAGGAACTTGGGATACTATGGACCCTGGCCCAATGCACAACAGTGGCATGACTTATTTACAAGTCACTCTTTGACGGTCATATCGAAATCGACGGCCAACTCGGTGTTATGGCTACCGAAGAATAGAGTTGGGCTATGTTATGGACCATAACCGTGTTGCTCAACAGTAACATGACCCATGTCATTTGAAAGCAAAAGGCGCCTCTTTTTGCTTCGGTTTAATAAAAAAATGTTTTAAACCATATACATATCACCAAACTTAATGTGGCAGACTAAATTCCATGCGAGCGAAGCCGCGGGCAAAAGCTAGTGTTTTATAATAACCTATTTTGAAAAAAGTTTATTTTTATTATAATGTCACAATAATCACATTTTAGGCGGCCCCTAGACCTACAATAACATTGTACAATATATTTAATTGTGCAATAAGATTGAATTGCGTTTGGATCCAAACGGTCAATTATATTGCACAATAAGAAAATCGTGCAATGTTTTCTTGTTCAGTCGAAGAATAGTTTGATCCCGAGCAACATATCAAATATTGCGCAATACTGACCCTACACGAAGCAATAAAAAATATGATGCAATAAAAATTAAACTCGCTCAAACTTTCGTTCAATCATTGCGCAGTCTTCAATATTAGCCCAAGACGATCAATTATATTGCACAATATTCAATATAATTGATCGTTTAGGGGCCGCCTTAATAAAATATAGAAAAAAAAGACGTGTGGCACTCGGGGACTGCCGCGGTAAAGCTATTGCATAGTTATTTTTTCTATCACTAGATGGCGTTAGTGGGGAGCGATAGGTTTTTTTTTCTATCATTAGATGGCGTTAGTGGGGAGCCTTAGGTTTTTTGCGCGAGGTTTTTTCGTTACGGAATTTCTGGATTCGGTCCCCGCGCTCAAGGCCCGCGATAGAAGCTATGCAATAGCTTAAAATATAGAAAAAACAATAAGATCTCAATGAGAAAACACTATGAAGTTTCGTAGCACTGGAATGAAAAAAGCGACACACGTCCGACTAGCACGGCGCCTCAGCGCATACTGTCACTCTGGGTACAAAAGAGCGAGAAACACTACGGCGCGGAAATTGTAATGGCGACTCATTCGCAAGAATCTACCACCTTTCGTTGGAAATTTATTTTAATTACAAATATAATATTGAAACAAAAATTTTACTCCAACAGTCCTGAGTCATAGTTTATTTTACATCACTCAAATTAATTTTAGAAATATGCGTTTGAAATTGTTTAACAAACTAAGTGTTTAAAATTCACAAAGTAAGGTATAAAAGACCCAACTTTGTGATTATTTTCTATCGAGGAAATTAATAGTCATCGTGTTTCGGAAACAGTAGTGTCATTAAACATATGATCAAGATTAAAAACAAACAAAAATTGTTCTTGTAACGTTAAGACTTTTGGCTAAAAAATTGTTTAAAGTAGCCCGTTTTAGGAACTCATAGGCCCTTAAGTCGGTTCGTGCGCGAACAATGAATGACTCAGATTGTACTACAATAATGAAAAACTAAGATCCAAGAGGTAATAAAGTTCATTGTTCTTATAAATATATATTCCGACGTGAAAATAATAAATGTGTAATTTATGATGTTAAAAGCAAGGTTATAATCGAGCAGGCCACGACTGACTGACGGACGTATGAATCACTGTTAACACAAGCTGATCAAAAATGTGAAGAATGTTTAGAAGATCGATACTAATATTATTATAATGGTAAAGAGTTTGTAAGATCGACGTTTACGTCTAAAATATTTGGTGTATTTGTTGCCCTTTGATGGTGAAGAGCGAAGTCGTGGTAAGGTATTTAGGAGTTCGCTAAGATTGAGCGAATTGACAAGATTGTAAACGAGCGAGCGCGAAATTTGACCTCTATTGAATTTAATGAACTTGCTTGTATTTTTTCTTTCTAAATTCCATTTTGTCTTTTGTTTTAATTACGAAGGTCTAGTTACTAATGTCAGTCTTCATCGCCCTTTGTAAGTTCGCGGAGGTTGTAACAAAAAGGACATTGTAATTAGGGGAAAAAAACAAGAATATGATTAGTTATTTATTTCAGTATTTCGAGTAGGTTAGTTGGTGGCCAACCCTGGTATCGAAGTTTTTTACTACCTAAATCTCTAACAATTAAAACAACCGGGGCTGATATTTTTAGGTGGCCTTCAAAGCACGGTAGCGCCCACTACAAAGAAACATTTTAACAATATTATGATTATGATACTTGAGTGGAACCTTTTGATTCTAAACACTTTTAATGAAATCTAATGAATTGTATTTAGAAAAAAAGGAACAAAAGATGATATTAAAAACTAACGTAAACGATTTTTATGTCCATTATAACTGTTATTGAACGCCGTCGGACATCAAAGTGAAGCATCGAGCAGTCGAGATGTTATGAAACTATAAAAATAGATCGATTTCTTGAAGGGCAAGATCGTGTACATTTTTCAATAGCGCGTGATGCAAGAGCAAGATTCATAACACAAAAGTTTGCATCGCTCTGTTTTACAGGATAATCTGCAACGGTCACTCAAACAAGCTTCCCCTTAAATCTAAAACCGGGCTCGTAGTAACAGTTCTAATCACAATTCGGTTCCAATTACGAAAAGAATTTGACAAGTTTAATGCTTTGTCTAAATATGTTCGTAATGCGTGTGATTGGTCAATTGAGCTCAGTGCAACGGCGCCCTGTTTCAATAGAAACGAACCCTATAGCTAAGATGTATCTTGTATAGCCTTCTGCGAATATCCACCCAGATTTATAGTTCAACGTTCCCCGTTATATCAGTGTCAGTTTTCATACAAAAACCCATAATATATAAATCGAGGAATTCTAGATGAAATTGGGAAGAATTTAAAATGCACACACAGACTCTCATTCACACTGAACTCATATCTCATCTTCATTCTACCGTGAGTGAAAACGCCATAATATAACTTGGCAGTAAACCTATTTTTATTAATCTTAATTTTTCCCTCATTTTAATTCTGAACTCACTTCTCTATTTTAATTAATTTTAAAGCAACTCATTTCTTTTATTTAGTATACACTTTAGGACATATTATAATGTAAAATGTCCAAGTGTTTAGAAGTTATTAATTTTAAATAGTTTGGAGACCAGCCAGGAGCTAGGGTGACCATGGTTCGGTGTCGTGATCAGGGACATTTTTAAAACTTAAGTCTAGTATAAAGTTATGATTTATGTATGTGATTTAGGGAGGGTTTATGACCTCAATAAGATGATTATGGGTAACAATTGACTTAAGAGCGTATTAAAAAAATTGCCAACTATTTAACTATTTTACGAATAAATATTAAATGTTTTAGCCAATGGATTCTCATCCCACTAAAGATATAATTACAGTGACATAATTACCACGCTTGCTTAAATATTGTGTCATAATTATTTCACGATTCTACATTTAAACAACACGTAGCAAAAAGTGAATTGGCACAAGATATTACATTTTGCAGAATAAAGTTTTCAAATTTCCTCCATGTAATGATAATTATTTGGCCTTTATATGACATACTGTACGACTTTTACTAAACTACATAAAATGGACATTACAAAGTACGGTCGATCGAAAAATAATTATGATAACTTAATTGTTAATAAGTTTACAAGGCTATAAAATAATGGCAGCTAACCTACATTTACAAATTAATATGTGAGGAATGATACACCTAAGTAAATAATATTTTAATAGCCTACTGCATATTGTCATTTAGTATTTAAGACAAACAATTTAAAAAAATACTAAAAAAATTAATTATGTTCACACAAATTGTTAACTTCGGGTACATCACACCCGCCACCCAAATATTTAATTACTTTGTAATATCCCAGAAACAACGGAATGTATGGTTACCCTAGTGTGGCAAGTAAACAATCGGACCGTGAATCATAGTTATGCGTCTCAAAAAAAATGTAAACAGACTAACAAGATATTCATTCTTTAAAATACATTTTAATTTGGCTTCGCGTACTGTTCAAGGACATAGTATAAAACGTTCAATACTCTTTTGAATCATTCGGTTAATTTGTTTTTATCAAGAGTAGAACAAGTAAAGTAACTGAGCGAATACATGTTTCCTACTTTTCAAACATGGCTCGGGTTGGTGATGAATGAAATGGTTGGTGAACCCGCATTTAGCATGCGTGGTGATAACATCTAATCCTCCTCACTGTACTGATATCTTCAGTGAGATAAGAGGCCTTTGCCCAGCAGTGGGAGATTACAAGCTAATACTTTACTTTACTTTATTGTATACTGATATCCCTAGTCTCTCTCTCTTCCTGGCTGAGTCCCACTTAGTGATAAGGTCTGCCTTCCTTGCTTGTCTCCTCCACTTCGCTGTATCGTCGACGACGTCTTCGGAAATCTTCCACTCGGACATTTCCTTGGTCACTACATCCACCTTGTTACCATCCACCATCCACCATCCACCAAGCTAAAAGCCATGCATTTTTAATGCGAGTTTACCATCTATTTTTTAAATTGGTTGAAAATGTTTTTCCAATAAATTCATAGTCGACGAAGCTATTGAGGTAATCTATTTTGCAATATTGCAGATAGTAAAAAAATAAATACACGAAATGAAATAAACTTAATTTACCTTTCGTATTTGAAGAAGGTTGAATACTGTAACATAGATTAAAAAACATTTACCAATGCTCCAACTGAAAAATCCGATTTCCTAATAAAAGGGAGTCTGCAAAGTCAATTTTAAAACCGTTTCCGCCCGCCCCAAGCTTAGTATAGGGGTAGGAGCTATAATATTTGACCTAGTTGTACCTCCTCGCGACTCGAACTTAATTGGAACCTACAAGACTATTCCGTAAGCTATATCGGTTCCCGGTTTATGTAATGCACTTGTATTTATGATTTTAATACTTTCCGTGTATCGAATTTTGGATGGCGTTCAGTTATAATGTTGTAGTTGCGTTGGTTCAATTTAATGTTATAGGCGGTTGTAGGTTTTGGTGATTTGCGTCGAAAATTTGGTTCGTTTTGAATGGTTTTCAGATGAATTGTGTCATTTTCGAATTATAGATAGTTCTTTCCAGAACGATTTGAATTAATGTTAAAGGTCTCTACCCATTACACCGTATCATACCATGACCGTGCTATGAACGTGTCAGGCAAAAAAGTATTCTTTGTATTGAAAAGTATGAGACTATGCTCACTAGACCGTTCCGTCACCAACCAACAACGTCGACTATTCTCGATGAGAATATTTTGCCGGTGCTGAAACGTTCATAGCACGGTCATGGTATGATACGGTGTAATGGGTAGATACCTTAAAAGCGTAGTTTTAGTCTCAGTTACTTACTTGATTTTGAGTTTCAATTCAAAATGAGTACTGTTCGCTTTAAACCTCAGAAACCAGTAATAATTCGATATCATGTTGTGATTATTGGTATGCCAAATCCGCAATACAACTCGATGAATCCGCATGATTAGGTATTCTTAGATTACTTTGATTACTCCGCAGAGAAATTATTCAAATTATTAAAGTACCAATCAATTTATTTTTAACTTTTTTTTATTGATATTAATTTTATTGTAAGTTCGTTACTGAATTAGGTTAATTTTCTTCACACTTATTACTCCAACCCACAAGACGCTTGTTTTCAGTAAGTTTACAAAATTAAGTTATAAACGGAAACACTCTTATTAGTAAACACATTTACTAAATTCCTGAAGCCATGACCAAGTAATTCCTTCAGGGTAGGAATGGTGTAAAACTGCTAAATTGTTTCGAAGTCATTTACCCAAAATATTTGAATTCACCCCCCGAGCAGGGGTCTGTTCCCCCTTGTTATTAATTACCCACCCCCGTACGAAGGTCGGACCACCCCTAGGATGTTTTGATACGGTTTGCTTTGATATGAGCGGTAGTGGCACAATGAGAAGAAAAATGGCAGCGAAAGAGTGTAATTTTCTGATAGCTTGGTTTCGGCATTAGGTTTGACTTGGGTGATTTGATATAGCAACAATTGCGGTTGATAAATTAGTGAGTCTTTGAATTGTATGAGTTGCTATTTTTAAAAAATAATTTATCTTTCTATAAATTATCTATTACTAACTGTGCCCTGCGGTTTCACCTGCATTTTTTCCTCACTGCTTACCGTTTAAACCTTCCCTAGACTTTCATGAATATTTCAAGACCAAAATTAGCCAAATCGGTTCAGCCGTTCTCGAGTTTTAAGCAGACTAACGAACAGCAATTCATTTTTATTTATATAGATTAATCTGCGTCTAAAGGTGTGTCCAAACATTAAGCAGCACGAGCGCGGCAGCAACACGCGGCATGTCTAGGACACATTTCTGCCGCGCTCTAGTTTGGACAAAGCCGACTAATGTTTGCGCGGCAGTACTGCGCGGCACACACAACCAAGATACGCCGCGCGCTTCAGTTGGAATCAGAACTAAAATGAAAGCGTTCGCGTGTGTCGTAGCTCTGCTTATTATAAAAAAAATGCGTAACAGAGCTAAGAAGAAACATATTTTAATGAGGGAATGCTGGATGAAACCACTTATTAAATAATTTGTAATATGCACGTAAAAGATTACTTAAAATTATTTATGTTTTGGGCAATCTAGGTTTGATAGTATACATACTTGTTTTAATTACGATTTTTTTGATAAACTTGATAGTATAACTCTGCAAATATTGATCCTTGCATATGATCAAACTTGTGAGAAATTAAATTTCCAACAACTTTGGATAGGTACTGTCATTTTTGCTCTAAAGTTGAAAATTAACGAGTTATTTCAGAAAAACTAAAAAAATGAACTTAAAACAAGATGGCGGCGAATACTCTACCGGTTTTTTTATGTCTGCCCCGACTGGATGATAAGCTTAAAATATAACTTATTCTACATGTACTCACAGAAAGTAAGACACTCCGGCCGTTAAATTGTTTTTCCGGCCATTATTTTTGCAACTTTAGAATAAACATTGCGGCATTGTGACACGTGTTTACATTGGCTGTGGTTCGAGGGAACTAAATAAAAGAGTGGCTCACTTTTCAAATGAGGCGCTAAGCACCGAGACGTATTATTTGCGCCGACCCGAAATCTAGTTGTGTATTGTTGAGCGAAGATGTTTGTGCGCAGAAATACGTCCAAACACAAATACTGCCGAATATTTACTAAGAATGTTCGTGCGCGGCAGGTAGCCAGAAGCGTTCGCGCGCGGCTGTCGTCTAGTCACAGCGCGGCGCGCCGCGCGCGGCAGCCGCGCTCGATTGCCGCTCGATGTTTGGACACACCTTTACATTCAATATTAATAATACAATTAAAAAGAAAACACTGGTTTATAAACCACATACCTAATGATGATCCACATTATCATCAGTAAAATCGATTAAATTCACGAACAAAATCGATTATTTTTTATCTATATCGATTCGGAACACATTAGAGCGCTACGAATTGAACTGTCAAAAGTAAAATAAGCGAATAGATGAGGTATGAGGAAGAGTTGAAGCAATTACCGCGGAGGTGTCGGTAGGAATTTATGTGGAGCGATATTTCGAAATTTCGATAAAATTTGGTTTAGGTTTTGGTAAGGTGGAACTTTAGTAAATATTGACTAATAACTAGATAATTATAGCCAATGTTATCCGCTTCGTTGAGAATATAGTTTGCAATGATGAATGATTTATGAATTCATTTAGTACTAGCTGACCCGGCGAACTTCGTACCGCCTTAGCGTAGCAATGAGTGCATCATACTTTCCGAACAAACAATGCTCTTTCAATATAGTCTATGGCTGTGAATGACATTGACATTCGTTACGCGTGTTTTTTTAAATATGCAAAATTAAATGTATAATTTTCAATATTTCTGAGAGATTTTCTTAATATTTTTTTCCGTAAGAACCTTCTCCTAATAATAACAAATACAACAAAAAAAGAATTAGTGAAATCGGTCCAGCCATTCACGCGTGATGCGACGACAACAAAAAACGGGTTTCATTTTTAAATATATAGATAATGAGTTATCAATGATTTGATCCGTGTCATAGACAAAACCGTTTCGTCTTAATACTGACTGACTGACTTAAAATTTTTGATATTTGGAATGGAATTTGGAAAATTATAAAACTTTCCACTGATAAAGTTATCTCCATGATATGAGATTAACTTAAATAAAATTAATTTTATTTATTTGTTATTAAATGCACAATGACATTCATGATAGAGATACCAAAATAAAAAAATCAACGGTTTGCACTCCAGGAATGCCGGCAGAAGTGAAAACTTGAATATAACGTCTTACGAATTTTCGATCAGGTCACGTGTCCTGACGCGAGTTTAAAAAAAAAATCCAATCACAAAAAAGTGCATAACGCCGCTCACAGACACAATACAGACACGTAAAACTTTGAACACTCTTCTTTTTGCATCGGCAGTTAAAAATACTCAACAATTTCAGTTAACCTGTGTCGCTCCGCTCACTGTCTGAATAAGTGATGTCTTTCACTTTTTAAGGGGACTATTTGTCTTCCTAAAGTTAGTTTTGATATTTTCACGGAGTCAGAATACGAACCGTTGTGATGTGGAAATAATGGGTCGGTGAGATCAAAGTATTACTTTGTTCTTTCCAGTTGTTTTACTTAAATTATGTTATTAAGCTATTGCATAGCTTCTATCGCGGGCCTTGAGCGCGGGGACCGAATCCAGAAATTCCGTAACGAAAAAACCTCACGCTCCCCACTAACGCCATCTAGTGATACAAAAAATAACTATGCAATAGCTTTACCGCGGCATTCCCCGAGTGCCACACGTCTCTTTATTTTTTTACCATGTTTACGTTCTGGTTTCCTAGGTTTATAAGAATAGTACTCATTTTGAATTGAGTGTCTTCTGTGACGACGGTTTCTGGAAAGGAGCTGAAAATTCAGAAAAAAAATCCTACCAATATTATAAATGCGAATGTTTATGAAGATGTATGTTTGTTACTCTTTCACGCAAAAACTACTTAACGGATTTGAATAAAACTTTACAGTAATATTACAGGTTATACATCAGAATAACAAATAAAAAACATATAATCCCGAAATTCCCGAAGGAACAGGTATAACGTGGGTGAAACCGCGGGGCGCGGCTAGTATAAAATAAAAGCGAAGTGTATCCGTAAAAGTAGCAAATTCAACATGTTTACGTTGTTTTGGTTTTTGTAGTGTTGAGCTCGTTCCCGTGGGAATTCCGGGAATTTTTACACAAATAAACCTTACTCCTGAATGACTCTATCTTTTCAAAAATACCGCATCAAAATCCGTTGCGTAGTTTTTAAGATCTAAGCATCGGTACATAGGAACAGACAGTGGAAAGCATTTTTTTTTGTACTATGTAGTGATGACCATGAGAACTACCAACCTCTTTTAAAGTAGGTTTCGGTAAAAAACTATTCTCGAAATAAAAGCAGAATAATTTTCCAATTCATTTAAAATGTTATACACAAAAAATGCACACGAAAATAGAGAAATGAGTTCTGATTTTTGTAGCTCCGTTAAAAATAGATTTTTAATTGGCGGAAATATTTCGATAACTGAAGAGAAAAATAAAAAACAGACCATTTTTATTTATGTATGTTGTAACTTTCAATTCGAAACTTATCACGAATGTTTAGCTACGTACTTGGATGGGTGGCCGATAGTGGCATTTATATCTGAGCGCTACCGTGCTTCGGAGGGCACGTTAAATTTGTCGGTACCGTCGCAAGGTGGTCAACTGGGCCCGCAGAGCACTGAGCCCACGGGCTAAGTTGACCATTTTTTTTCTTTATTGGCGACTCGACCCAAGGGTCCACCCAGCCCACTTACTTACCGCCCAAGAGTCAATTCAGCCAGCGGGCGTAGGTACTATTCGGTAGGTTAGGGTTATTTTTTTTTATCGACTGAACCTGTGGGCTGAGCAGGACCTTATCGGTAAATAGTAGTCGTGTGATTAGTGTGGGTCGAGTCACCTATGAAAAAAAACGGAGTGGGTAACTGATCCTGCGGGCTCAGTGCTCTGCGGGCCCAGTTGACCACCAAGCGGGTACCGTTTGTTTCAATAGTTAGACGATATATTACGACGTATATTTTATGTCCAAGGCCTTGAGGTGATCTAAAGGTAATACCTACTCAAACTTACTTTTATATTTAAGCAAAGATAAAGGCAGACATTATCTTCATCTATAAGTACAGATATAGGTTGATATTACCTATAGGTATAGATAGAGATCACTCAATTCGTCCAGTCAGCGATACCCAAGATAAAAGCACTCAACAATCAGCTGAGTGGACACTTCCACTAATGCCTCGTTCACACCGACTTAGTTACTTGAACAGGTCATTAAAGGATCATTTAGAAGAAAAAATTAAGGTGCTTAGTCATGCAAAGGGTGTATAGGGGTTATGTAATTACTGCCATTTATCGGTTTATGTATCTTGGCGTTTTACTTACAGTAGGGTTTTTGGTTTTACTGAATTTCGGGATGGTACTGATTTTTTTACCAAAAACTACTTCTTCCATTGAGAAAAAGAGTTCAGTGATGAGGTAAGTTTTCATACCTAAGAACTTTGTCCAAAGAACTTTGTAAGGTTATGTATTTTTTTTGTAATTTTTATACCTACAAATCTATTATTGTAAGAGTAGTAGGCCTGTAATGTCTCACGCATGCCTAATGCGGATTGGTGATCTCAAACCCAACCATGTTTCCACTTCCACTTATCAATCCGGGAATTATTTTTCGCTCGAGCCGGGAATGGAACCCGAGACCTCAGTATTAGTAGGCGAGTGCCCATGCCACTAGACCACCGAGGCGTTTAATATTATAATAAAAAAAACGTCTACTACCAAAAATCTTGATAAAAATTTAGGATTGATTTAGTGTACTAAACGCAGCATAGAGATTCCCAAGAGGAGATTTCATAACAAAAGTATGGAATGATTACTCGACCGCCTTCAAGAGGGGTTTATCACAGGGACAAGAAGTCATGAATCATGAGGAGTCGTAAGAAGTCGTCAGGAGTCGAAGAGTCAGACATATTGCACTCGTTTGTGTGTTCGGCGAGACTTTACGTGGTCAATAGCTCATTGTAATTAAAACTCATTTTTATTTCCTTTTAGATTTCAATCCTCCTTACTGTACTGATATCTTTGGTATGACGAGAGGACTTTGCCCAGCAGTGGGACATTATTGGCTAACCGCCTTATTTATAAACGTTCTTTTATTAAAACACTGATATTAAGTGTTTTGTCACTCTTGCTATTTGTAAAATAGCGGATGTCGGAAAAAGACAAACCGTTTGGTAGCTAGAATACTGTTAATAAGCAAACAGGACAGATTTATGAATAAGTAATAGTTAATGTTACTTTTCGCCTTCGTTCTCTTCGACTTATTTTTCAAAAGAGATTACTAATAAGATACTTTTGCCGCTGAAGTAGTCCAACTGTTTGTATTTTCATTATTAATGTCTCCACTGGGCTTACGTTATGATTTTTTGTAGAGCTCATAGCGAAGTTTGACTAAGCGATGTTAGTACATGGCAGTTGTTAAGCAACGTGTAGATCGGCTGTTACTTGGATGGGTGTTAAATTACACACGTTAAATTGTTGGCTCTCGTTGTTTCAATTATTTGATTATGCTGGAGGCCTTTAGGCGGTCTAAAAACTCCGACACCAGGTGTGGCCACTAACCTATTCGAACTTACTTAATTTTTGTGTTTTTTTTTAGTTTTTATTGTGTGTGCCAAAATTCAAAATTGATAAATGTGTTGGTACAAAAGTTTCCCACAGTAACAAAACATTGATATTAGCGAATCTCTCTCAACATTCTTATAAAAATCAAGTCATAACTCACGTATTTCAAATGCAGTTAAAAATAACCACTAACTCAGTTACCGAGCGTCCTACAGCCTTCCAGGCAAGTCTAGCTCAATCGATAAGACCTAGAACCTAGGTAGCCTAGGTTAGAACTAATGCAGTTTACCTGAACGAAGCAACCGAAGGCTGTTTCAGAACTAATTATATTTTGTAGATGATGTTACGGTATGTTTACATTAAGGGTGAATGCACAAACATTCTTAAGTTTATAACGGTTAAATATGTTTAAAAAACAAATGACTTTCGTTTTAAATAGTGTCCTATTTGGTGCAATATAAAGTACAAATTTGAATAAACAACTTTTGTTTTCTCAACTAACAAAGATTTAGAATCAATTCTATTTTCAAAAATAAACCACAGACACAAAAAATCTTCACAAAAACCGTTCAAAAAACGAACATACGAATCCATAGACAAGACAGAATAAAGCCATAACCACAATCCATACCATAACTACGTAATTAATCATTCCGCGCGAGTGACTGATCAAGCCATCAAGCCCGGTTTGACAAGCTCGTCAGTTATCCAAACAAAATGGTAATTATACTCGAGTTATGTTTACATCAAACTAATGATATGACAGCAAACAGTTAATTAGGAATATCAGGAAATGTTTTGTGTATTTTATTGATGCCAAAAAAACCTCTTTTTCCTTTTTAATTGGGTATAGTATTTCAGTAACTATGTTTTTTTTTATAATTTACGCCTCGGTGGTCTAGTGGTATGTGCACTCGCCTGCCAAGACTGAGGTCCCGGGTTCAATTCCCAGGTCGAGCGAAAACATGTTTCCTACTTTTCAAACATGGCTCGGGTTTGAGATCACCAACCCGCATTAGGCAAGCGTGGTGGTTACGCCTGAAACCTCCTCACTGTACTGATTTCTTCAGTGAGACGAGAGGCCTTTGCCCAACAGTGGGACATTACAGGCTAATACTTTACTTTACTTTATTAAAATTCGGTTTTACGAAATATTGAACCGAACCAAACAACTATTGACAATGTACATTACGTATTTAACAACATCCAAAATGTAAACTTTAGTGCAAACAGTAAACTGAATTCATTTATTAACTGACATCACGATATCACGGAACGATTTAACGGAACACGGAACGAAATAACGTTAAATTATTTGCATACCTGTTCCGTGACTTCGCTGTAGTTACATTAAAAACGGTATTCATTTGTTATTATCGGATTGTAATGATACCCGTTAATTTATAAACAGGTCCCCTACTAGATGTCTTTCGTTATAGTGTAGTTAAATACATTAAAATACTTTAAAATCATTTTAAAGTATTTGTTAAATGTTAAATTCTGATAATTTTTTAGTCCACGCCTATCCACAAGAGTTATGCTTAATTTGGAATACATACACCAAACAAACGTAGCATACTCGTAGCAACGTAGCTTGCTCGTAGCATGGTCGTAGGAGGCTCGTAGCATACTCGTAGCTCTCTCGTAGCATCGTAGCATAGCATAGTTCGGACCTTGGAAAGATCCTTCAAAAAGTCCTTCTTCCAAGGTCTTTCGTCCTACCTGAACCGCTGGATCAATTTTGATGATTCTCGATAAGGATATAGAAACTCAGAAGAAAAAGTATATTTATCCTTAATTGCCTACGGGTATTCCAGATTAACCAATGCTAAATTTAGGCGGATTTCGAGTTGGCAAAAAATATCAAAAACTCAAATTTACTTTAACCAAACTATACATATAAGATACTATAGTTCAGCAACAAGACGGTACTATGTAACATACTATGTACATATGTACTTATGTACATATGTTAAAATACTATTCAATTAATTGTACATAGTACAGTTAATTGAATAGTATTGTAATCGAATAGTTACGTAACCTACAATATAGTAAAATGATTGTAAGCCGCGCTCCGGAATGCGTAATCACCTTCCGATTGGATCGCCCGCCGACAGGCAGCGAATTGCAAATGCTTCTGAATTATTAACTTAATGCGGTTTTAATCAAAACGATGGGATTATTGTAAGCTGTATCATGTTTTAATTCTTGGTTAATAAGTTAGAGCCTGCCGTTGTAGTCATAAAGCAAAGTATTAGCCTGTAATGTTCCTACTGGGTAAAGGCCTCTCGACACACTGACGATATTAGTACAGTGAGGAGAATTAGGCGTAATCATCTCGCTTGTCTGTTACTGGTTGGTGACCTAAAACCCGTGTATTTTTTTGAATAGGTGAATGAATTCAGATATCTAATAAAAGTACTTCTTCTTCTTCATCGAGTGGATGGTCAACCTGACCAATCCTGGTGTCATAGTTATTGAGCCTCCCAAGGCCTCTGACATGGCTCATGTAACGACTACTATCCGTAGAAAGTAAACGGGACCGACGGCTTAACGTGCCCTCCGAAGCACGCAATCCTCTTACTTTTCGGGCAATCAGGTGATTCAGCCTGCAATGCCCTAACCAAACTGAGGACATTCTTAAAAAGTGATTTTTGTGAGGTATCCCCACTTATAAGATACTATTTTCCCACCGGAAATCGAACCCGGAACCTCCGGATCGTGAGCCGGTGCTCAAATCACAAGACCACAGAGGCTGTAAAATATAATAAAAGTACTAAATGACTATGATATTCTCTTTATTTATTGGTCAATTAAATTCCAGTAATTGGTTATCGATTTCCGTAATGCATTAATATAAAATAGTGCGACAGGGTTAGAGCTATTAGTGTCAATATTATTTTACTTACTTACTTACCCCGCTGTTTTATCCGCAATGTACTTGTAACCGTACGTTTACCCGATTTTTTTGGATAATCTCCAGTGAGAATTCAAAGAAAGGGAGGGGTTTGACCCTACTAGGCTAAGATACTAGCCAAGACAAAGTAATTTTTGTCTTCATTTTTATTTTCTCAAAAAACATCTCTCTCGCTCTTTTTCTATATGAAAAAAAAAGATATCAGATAATTGTCTTACGTGTGCATAGCTCGCCCACAGTGTGACAATACAGGCTGAAAATAAATAAATAATAATAAATCAATTCTTTTCACATCTCTCTCTTGTCAGTCCCCGTTATTTCAATCGTCAGACCATTTCGGAGGTCTTTAGGCGGTCTAAAAACTGCCACACCAGGTTAGACTACTAACCTACACGAACTTGCCCCTTTCAAACATGACAAATACTTTGCAATATTAAACTAAGTAATTCTAGACCATCCATGTCATTTATTCAACAAAAGCCTTCCCCGTGTTCACGTTCACTAATTTTCTTCCCCGTGACATGACGTGACATGCACTAGGCCGAAGTGACACGTCACACGTGACAACTGAGTGACGTCGCTTTGTTAACTCCACCGTGTCACCTATGGAATGGGATAGGGGTCAACTATTTTAGGTCGACTTTATTATTGGGGCTGGTTTTTTAGTTTAGGTAGATGAATAAATTGTAACTTATCTTACGGATGCCTACAGAGATATTTCTATTTGAGCGGTACCGTGCTTTCGCTTAAAATTGTCGGTCCCGGTTTTTAATCGATAGACCGTGTCGGAGGTCTTTATGCGGTTAAAAATTAAGACACCAGGGTTGGCTACTTGGCATACGAACTTACTTAAGACACCAGATTTGCATTTATAAATAAACACGAGGGGGTTATATCGCGTTCCAAATATAACGTTTTTTACAAAAAAATATGTTGGAGTATTTAGACCGCAGAGACCTTTGATATGATCTAATAAGATGGATGTTGATAAATAGATAAAAATAAAATTTATTGCCACAAAAAATAGGAAAAATACATACATTCACGTTTTACTTAAAGCTAAGAAATAGTGTAGCAATGGGAGGCGTCTCAGCTAATGTTCTACCTGGACCGAGGCCTCGGTAGAATGCTGGTTTTCAGACGCTTCCTACTCTTAATGGATAGACTATTATCATTAAAAGATGACGTACATATAATATAGTAACATTAAAAATAAAATATAATAGTAATAGAAAAAAACCGAATTAACCGAAACGGCGGAACAAGCTGATTGTGGGAAGATACATAAGAACTTCGGTCTCAGAAGTCAATCAGAAGTCGGAAGTCAATGAGAGCATTTCTGTATGTGCAGTGAGCTCTTAAATGTATTTCGACCTTTTCTGCTTTTACGCTGACATTCAAACCAACCGAAGAAATACCAAAGTTTGTTCCATTTTCAAGCTTAAATAGCTGTTTACTAGGTATGTTATAGAGCTCCGGATCCGTAACCAAAACGATCGGATATCCGAAATAACACACTATCCGTAATGGTAACCGAAACTAAAATAAATGTTTCGGATAATTTTGGATATGGGTAGACAGAACTAAACATGTTGTAACTCTTTAACATTGAATATCCGTAACCGAATTTATCCGAAACTTAGTCCAAAATAATATCCGTAATCGTACTAAAATTATTTACATATCCGTAACCATATCCAAAAATCGATACCCATAACGCCCCTGCTTAACTTGCAATTGGACTCTACCGGAGAGGCACCACTCCACTCAGAGTTTAAAAATTATTCCGGACGCAACGCTACCTAAGGCCTCATTCGCACCAGCGCTTTATTAACACGCGTTAAAAAACTTTGACATAAAATTTTGAACGCTGGGCGTTGGGAATAGAGCTTGAAACGTCTTATTCTATTGCAACTTCTATTTCAGCAGATTAATTTGACGTTTCATGCTCTATTCCCAACGCCCAGCGTTCAAAATTTTATGTCAAAGTTTTTTAACGCGCGTTAATAAAGCGCTCGTACGAATGAGGCCTAAAAGTAAAACGAAAATTGAATAATTTCTTTGACTCCAGACAGATATTATTTGTTCAATCATACCGTTCGTAGTTACGATTGTTCAAAAAAATCTCCTCTTCGTGTAAACTTTAAACAAATCGGCGTAAGATAAAAGAAGTTTAAAACAAAAATCCATAAATAAGCTCTTAAAATTTCAAATAATGAATCTAGAATTCTATTTATCTTTCCGCTGAAATTGCAAATGCAAAAAAAACTTTATTCTTTTAAACTAAGCCTTGTAGCAGAGGCGTCTATACAACCTTCACCCACGTGCTATCTATCTATACTCTGTCCCTGCGGACCCAGCGGTTCTTGAATCATTTTGTGTGTTGGTGAAGAGTATGAAAATCGGTCGAATAGTTCTTGGGAAAGTCCAAACGCCACACATATCTTTCAAACATTGTGTTTTAAATTCGCCGAATGGCAACTTACAAACGCGTTCAATTTGAACAATGATAAATTTAATTCAAAATGCCTTCTTTTCATAACAATCGTATGGATTCAATTTAAATTGATTGATTGGCGTTGGAAATAAATGATTTGAATATAATAGTAGTAGTTACAATATGAGCCATGTCAGAGGCCTTTGGCGGCTCAATAACTCTGACACCAGGGTCAGGTAGACCATCCACTCGATGAAGAAGACTTCAAGTTGCTTCAGATATTATTCATTCTACTTAACATCTAAACAAGAATAATATCTCAAACCTATAACCAAACAAAGTAGTCAATTCCCTAGCCAAATGGAACTTATTCTAAACTTTATCCTATCGCAGATAAAGTTGAAAATAAATGTGTAAAATTTGCCCTCCTTACAAAGTTTGTCGGAAGCATTACGGCTTTGAAATAGAGCTGCATTCTCTTTTAATACTTCGGTTATCTTTGACAGAGTTGTAAAGTTTGGTTGTTACGTCGTACCTTATTGTTTAGGTAAAGTATGGTACGGCCAAAGTACAGTCACGGTATAAAAAACTTTACCTGTTTTCGATTTTTAAATGACTTAAAAATACTTCAAAGTTTTCGAGTGTTGACACAGAAAAAAACCTTCCTGAGGTTTAAACTCAACTTCGGAACCTAAGCGAAGATTTTTATGTAATGTTTGTTAACTTAAGCCCATTCCACATTCATGCCTTAACTTAAGCCCATTCCACATTCATGCCGGCAAGTTTCGGCGAAATGCTTGCCAAATCAACCGTTGGCGAGCGCACATGAGAGCAATACAAAACAAAACCCGAGAAACCTTAGATATACCGCCAGAGTGAAAACTATTAGGTGAACACACGAGATGACAAGACATTACGAATGTAAACGAATACTCTGTCTACACTCTCGTATTTGACTACACTCGTATAGTTTCGGCGAGTATGTAGAACGGGCTTTATAACTATAATTTTGTATTCTTTTTTCGAAATATTACATCTATCCATTGACTCTAGGAAGATGACAATAGTTTGTTGTACATACTATTGTTGTACTTCAATGTTTTCTGAAAGATGCCTTGAATGTAAAAAACACGTAGTGAATATCTACCTACATAAGTTTTTACTATACAATATATTTAATATAATGAGCTATATTACATGAAGTTAAACTTGTAAGAAGGCACGCATTTTATTTATTTATGAATGCGCAGTGTAATAATGTTGATATAAAATTTTATTGTTGTACGAAATACGGGAATTATCCTTACCGTGTTTTGTAGATATGATTCGGTTTAAGGGATGTTTTACTTTAAGCGTTTTTAGTCGGCCTGCAACGTGCCGCAGTGTTCGTTCGTACTCTTTAGTTTTACATACTAAACGCGCGTCGCAAGAACACCTACAAAAACAGGAACAAACTACAAATGCCGTTCGCTTTTTATCACGCGAGAAACGAAATCTATAAATAAATGGCTCATTAAAAGAGCCCTCAACCATGTCTTAACCAAGTACATGAAAAAAGTAAAGCTTTCATGTAAAGAAAATTGCAAAATTATGTTATTAACACTATTGTGTATTTAACTTAAGAACGGCTCGACCGATTTCCATGTCACGGCTTTCGATTTGATGATACTAAAAGTAAAATACATTTATATTTGCCCACTGCTGGGCAAAAGCCTCTAATCTCACTGAAGATATCAGTACAGGAGTATTGAATAACTAATAAGAAAAATACAGTTTTTGCTTAAAAAGGTAACCAATAAGCAAAAAGTAATAAGTTATTTTGTCACGTCTCAAGTATACAAGTGAAGTCATAAAACAGATGTAGTATGTCATAATTCGAAGGAAAAGACGTGACATGTCACGCCATGTCCCTCTAATATAACATGCTACTTTATTAATACCGGTATCATGACGTTAATAATGTAGTAACGGTATTGGAGTTACGTTATTTTATGTTACGTTTGGGGTAGTTACGTTTTTTGAGTTATTTTTTTTTGGTGCTCGTTTTTTCTTGTGTTTTTTCTTTGTACTCGACACTACTAACTTAGGTGTTTAGTTCTATTTAACTGAAACCAACGTATTAACGGTAGGTTGTTTCAAACAGTAAGTTATCGTAGCATTTAAAATTCGTTAAAAGTTCGTTAAAAAGTTCACGATTTTAATTAATATTTAAAATCTTGTTATGTTAATAGTTAAATATCTGATAAATACAATGCGTTGTTTCATAACTAAAATGACAGTCTGTTAAAGTTATTCGGGCTTCCTGGCGCGTGATCGTAAGCTGAAGCAACCCGTCCTTAGAGTAAAAACGTTAAGGGATTCCTTAGGTTAATGAGTGTTTTTGTAATATTAGTTACTTAGTTGTCAATTTATAAAACTGTTTAAAAATATTATATAGTAAAATTACTCACACATGTTTTTCGCGGTAAAAAGTTGAATTTTAAGGGGGGTTACAATATTTAATGCCATTCACGTGATTCAAAGTATATTAAAAACACTTTTGAAAGTATTACTAAAATTTATTTTTAACGATTTATTTTAGCCTTTCATTGGCCTTCTCTGCAATAATTTTGCTTGTCGAAATATTCTATCTTTCCTACCTATCTATATCTATAAAGTCACCCCTAAAGCGTCCGTCCGACCATCTGTTACAGCCATAAAGATGACAGAATAATAACAGATAAGATCCGTTCTTGTATTTACGGAAAGGAAGACCGTTTTTCCGGAATTTCCGGTTTTTGAATTTTTTAAATACTTCATAAAATAACGCTGAATAAATAATTTTTTAATAGATAGCTGTATTCAAAGTTTATCGGCCATTTGCTATCTCAAGATTCCTACGGGAAGAGATACAATGCGGGTAAACTGCTACTGCTACCTCCTCTATTAATAAAAGCTCTGTAACTAAAACACTGTTTTAAAGTGTTCTGTCTCTTTTGCTCTTCACAAAATTGCGTGTGTCAGAAAGTGACAAACAATTTGACAGATGTTCTTTGCGTTTATTAATATGGCCTAAAGTGTAAATAAAATGACAATCCTCCGCGTATCATTTACGATTGACATCTATAGTATTTTTAAGGTTTAAGTGAATTGAATATACGGTTTAGAACTGCAAATAGGTTTTCGGGTACAAACTGTGCTCGGTGTATTCCGGGATAACTACGGGCCTATAACCTCCTTATAAATAGATGCATCTAACCTTCTCACACAAATATTTTTCTATTCGACTGGTAGATCCGTAGAACAGGTTTAAACAAACAAACATATCTGTATCTTTGTTCTATGAGTACATTTATCGATATTACAGACAGACGCTCAACTCTTCCCTGCAACCTAGTTCAAATCCAACCTTCCTAATACCTAATTTAAGTACAACAAGTCCAACACGAGTGGGTCGCGAGTTTAAAATTAGCCCGTCGAGTTGTTAGGTCTCAAAATACGAATGTCGGATCCGGAATTATATTAGTCCGGACAATTTACCGGAAAAGTCCGACTTGGCGAAATTAGGTTGCGGCTATATTTGGGCATCGGTCTATCAGTCTGAGTATGTCTCTACATATTTGATGGATTTTTCGTCTATCTTTGGTCCTAGAATAAAACTGAAGAGCTTGTTTTATTTTTATTTCTAGATTTTCTGTTTCATTATTTTGAACGCGCTTATCTCAGAAACTAGCAATCCGATTTGAATAATTCTTTTTGTAATGGATAGTCACGTTCAACGGAAAGGTTGAAGGCTATTTCTTATCCCTAAATTCCCAGAGGCAAAAAAACTCCACGAAAAGTATTCATATAATATGTAAATTGATAACTCAAATTAAATAAATATTACTATTTAAATGATTTAAAAATAATTCTCAATCACAATCAGTTCAACCGTTTAATAAATAGGACGGTTGTTATAAGTAATGAGACAAACCCTACCTTTTAAGAATAAAAAAAACTTGCGAGGTGTCAAGGGACACCCGGATGGAACGAAGTTTATTTATTATCAACTAAAATAATCGTCGCGACACCACACTGTTCAATGCGAAATAGAAAGACGAAACGAAAATATCTGGCTTGCTTTCTATAAGAGAGAGAGAGAGAGAGAGAGAGTCTCTCTCAAACGCAAAAAGTGTCGTTAATTTTTTTCCGTCTAGCCCCCTTTGGCAATGCGCGATAAGGAACTTCGTTCCAATAAATAAAAACCATCCTATGAATAGAAGAAATAAAAGCAAATATCTTTAGTAGACTAAAATAACAGAAGCAGAATAAATAACGGCGGCTAGCAGTTCAAACGTTAAATCCATCGATACTGTCAATTTCAAATTTAAATTTGGAATGGTGTCGAGCCGGCCGTTAATTTTCGCGGGAAACAGTAGGCCACAGATAACAAAAATAAAAGAATAATCGTTCAGGAATTTATATTTATTTAAATGTCTTGATTTTGGTGCGATCGTGAAAAGCAATCTATTGATGTTTTTCGCTTTTAAGCGATGCTGTGACACTATTGAAAGCGCTTTTGTATTGTTTTTGGTCCTTTGTCGCATTCACCTTTTAGCTTTGGAAATCGAGAATGGCTTAAGCTGAAAAGTTTTAGATTTAAAGCGTTTTTATCGACCAGTCGTCCGCGCATACGGATGTTCTTGTATTTTTTACTCGTACCTATATTACATTTGTTTTTCATACAAAACGCTCGTCGCGGTATGACAGAAAACTCTTAATTATAAAGCGCTTTGCAACTATCATCTTCACAGATCCTTTTCACAGATCCTCTTCAATATGTATTGAATTAAAACTACGAGGAAACTACATACGTTTCCAGATACGGGTCCAAATCTACACTAATATTATAAAGAGGAAAACTTTGTTTGTTTGGTTGTAATGAATAGGCTCAAAAACTATTGGACCGTTTTTAAAAATTCTTTCACCATTCGAAAGCTACATTATCCACGAGTAACATAGGCTATTTTCATCCCGAAATTCCTACAGGAATGGACACAACGCGGGTAAAACCGCGGGGCGCTGCTATATCAGATAAGAAATGTAAAATAAAAGCGAAGTGTATCCGTAAACGATGTTACAATTCAAAATGAGTAGTGTTCACTTAAACTTAAGAAACCACTCTTGAACATGACTACCTATACAGCAATATCCATTCATAGATAACATGATAACGATTAAAAATGTTATAAAGAATTATTCATTAAGTCGCATTAAAAAGCGCCTTTCGCAAGCAGATTAGCATGACAAAGCATGGCTTCCATTAGTCATCTTCCAAATATAAACTTCCATAACCCAACGCAAATCTCTACAGATTAAAATTTATACTCCCATTTGTATATTCAACCTTTTTCCAAGTTATTTTAAGTTGCTGACCTTTTTGGATTTGTAATGTAACTTTTTTATTAAACTTGATTTTCTTTAATATTGTAGTTATTCATTACGTTTAAGGACTTTATATGTATAAATATTAAACCTGATTACGTCATATTTATGAGAACATACGATTTTCATAATATTTTTGAGATTTTAAAGAACAGTTTGATGTTATTATCATTACATAGTATAAAACAAAGTCACGTCTGTTTGTCTTCTGTTTGTCTGTCTGTATGCTTAAATCTTTAAAATTACGCAACGATTCAAGAGGAAGGTTTTATGTAAAAAAATTCCCGAAATTCCCACGGGAACGGGCACAACGCGGGTAAAACCGCGGGGCGCTGCTAGTAATTATTATAATAAAACTAGAAATAAATATTCGTAGTCTTCATGTTTTCACTTTTAATCGACTTAAAAAGAGGAGGCTCGATTTCAGTAGGTATTTTTTTGGTTACGGTAAAATCCAATCTTTATTCAGAACACTCAAGATACGACAAAAACTCCAACAAGACTCGTGATCAATCTTGCTATCGGAGCTTATAGACCTCCTTAAGACCTCCGACATAATCTAAGATTGACAATCGGGACCGATAATTTAACGATCCAACTCCAAAGCACACACATTTCTCCCCACCGGAAACATCCAAACAAACAAACACACTTCCAAACCGGATACGAATAAAAATGTCAGACGAATACCATACGTAAAGAATACGACATTTAAATGTTTACAGCCACATTTTTGCAAGTACGTAGCATGATTTACTATTATATACGCTGCGTTCAATAAAATCCGGATGGAATAGGGATGGGACCCGCCTGTCCGGATATTTAATCCGTGTTTACGGACGACATGTCACGTCAAACATTATTGGTTTTTCGCGGATGTATTTTTTGGATGTACCATTTTGGAATTGTTATTGGAATCTGTTTGCTTTTTAATGGTTTAAGGTATGTAGTTGGTTATCATATTTTTGTATAATTTGCATTTTTATCCTTTACAGAGTTTGAAAATATTGTTATTAAATTGAGTAGTCAGTGAGTTAACTAGTTGTGAGTCGGCAAATCCAATGATGTTTATGGTACTCGTCTAATATATAAAATTCTCGTGTCACGGGTGCGTAATTGAACTCCTCTGAAACGGCTCGACCGATTCTCATAAAAAATTGTGTACATATCGAGTAGGCCTGAGAATTGGACAACATCTATTTTTCATCCCGAAATTCCTGCGGGAACGGGTACAACGCGGGTGAAACCGCGGGGCGCAGCTAGTTTTCTATAAAACTCTCAATCTCAAGTAGTATACTAGCTCAAGGTTAATGACCCTTTAATATGTATTGACCCTCGTTATATTAGGACAGGTGAAGGTCCCATCTATCCTAACATTAAGAGGTTAAGTATATTTGTATGTATCGGTTAATCTCTGAAACTAACAAACAGATAAACATTATTATCTGGTCTTGTAAAGGGACCGAAACGTCAGGTAGCAATCCTACTAATATTATAAATGCGAAAGTTTGTATGTATGGATGTATGGATGTTTGTTGCTCTTTCACGCAAAAACTACTGAACGGATTTGGATGAAACTTTACAGTAATATAGGTTATACTCGTACATCAGAATAACACATGGGATACATTTTATCCCGAAATTCCCGTGTACAACGCGGGTAACACCGCGGGGCGCGGCTAGTCCTACTACTATTATAAAGGCGAAAGTTTGTAAGTATGGATGTATGGATGTTTGTTACTCTTTCACGTAAAAACTACTGAATGGATTTGAATGAAACTTTACCACAATATAGCTTATACATCAGAATAACACATGGGATACATTGTATCCCGAAATTCCCGCGGGAATGGGTACAACGCGGGTAACACCGCGGAGCGCGGCTAGTGTAAAATAAAAGCGAAGTGTATCCGTAAACGTAGTTCCATATCAATATGAGTAGTGTTGAAACCCAAGAAACCAGTAACTACTTTTCATGTACACTAATATTATAAAGAGGAAAACTTTGTTTGTTTGGTTGTAATGAATAGGCTCAAAAACTACTGGACCGTTTTTAAAAATTCTTTCACCATTCGAAAGCTACATTATCCACGAGTAACATAGACTATTTTTCATCCCTAAATTCCCACAGGAATGGACACACCGCGGGTAAAACTGCGGGGCGCTGCTAGTCTCTTACAAAATACTACAAAACCAATTATAACCCCGGGAACCACCAACCAAACTAAACAATCCATACCACATTTTTCTAAATTGCCCTCCACCCCAGTTACCAACTTACTTAATTATATTCTGCTATTTATAACCACGGATTAATGTCCATTAAGGGCCTGAAAGATCTGGTTACGTATTACTCTTTGCGTATATCGTAAAAGGCAAAGAAACGGTGTGGTAGCAGATATACTGTCGGCAAATATCGTGGATGACCACTTTTGGGACCATCGAAAGGCCTATTAAGTAGTTGGTTTGACGCATTTAAATCGATCGTTAGTCAGTTTAATGACAGTTATCAGTTCAATTTGTAGACTGACGCACAAGTCTGTTAGACGTTTTTCTAGTTTCCGCTCTTACATATTTTATAGAACAAAAGACAGTCTAAATATTGTCTGGGCTAAGTTCTACACACAGTCATGAACTAAGCCAGTTTGGGAAGAAAACAAAAATGAACCATATTTTAAAGTTTTTTTCTATATTTTTCGTAATGCACAACAATGCTGTGAGAAAAATTGTAACTTGTTAAGTTTCAATAAGTAAACATGTCTAAATTAGCGATACAACTTGCAATCATGCCAAATACAATGCCTTTAGATGTATTTTCAAAATTCCTATCAATATATCCAACGTTCATATAATTTTTGGTTGCCCGTCAATCGTTCTGCCAGTACCGTCATGTAAGATTAATGAATATGTAAGAAATGGCCACATTCGTTGGAAGTATGGAGTCGTTTCGAATATTTGTTTTTCTTTTCATCACTTACGAATACAGAATATGAATACAGTGGCTTTCGGTTTGGTTTGATTCAGTTATTATATGCTATAGGGTAGTTTTTTTAATGATTGATGAAATACAGTTTCAAGAAATACATCTATTTTTTACAGTCATCATATTAGGGTTTCACGTACAGCTCGGCCCCTACTTGGATGGGTAGCCGATAGTGGCATTTCTATTTGAGCGCTACCGTGGTTCGGAGATTGTCGGTCCCGGTTGTATCAATCGTTAGACCATATCGGAGGCCTTTAGGCGGTCTTAAAACTCCGACACTAGTCTCGGCCGCTAGCATATTCGAAATGACTTACTTTAGGGCTTCAAATAAAGTAATAGTTTATTACAAATTAAGAATACTTTTTTCATCATAGCAAACATTTTTATTTATTCATATACTACTCGACGTCACGTGACTCTCCCGTGACTATAATGTCCCACTGCTGGGCAAAAAGGGTCACCCAGACACCAGTAAAGCTTATAATACTTTAATACTCAAAATACACATCCACTAATATGCGTCAACTAATGAAATGTTATGTTAATTGCATGTGAAACTATTCGGCCGTGGATCCGGTCGCAAGCCGATGACTAATAAATATTCCGTTTTAATACACAATAAATACATTTATAACTCGCGAGCGTTAAGTACCTATCTAATCCGTAACTGATTTTTGTAACCATGAGGGCCAACACTGCGTTAAGCGGGTGCACGCGGCGGTTCACTTTGTATGAAACCGCACGCGACGGGCGCACGCGACGGTTCACTTTTATATGAAGCTACACGCGGCGGGCGCACGCCGCGGGTGCCCGCGACGGTTAACTTTTGTATGAAACCGCGGCGTGCGCACGCTGAACGCAGTGTCGGCCCAGAGTCCAAGACTTTTTGTAACAAGCAATGACATGAGCAGGATGTGTACTATCTGTATTAGTCTGCACTAAACTATGGTAATATTATAGATATAGTTAGAAAGAGTTAGATTATTTACTTTTTGATTGTTTGAACGCACTAATCTCAGAAACTAACAATCCGATTTGAATAATTATTTTTGTAATTTATACCCATTTATACACATTTAACGGGGAGACTATAGGGTATTTAACGGGGAGACTATAGGGTATTTAACGGGGAGACTATAGGGTATTTTTCATTCAGATTATTTCTGAAAAAATAAATGTTGTTCTAATAGCGAAGGACACATCAATGACAGTAACGAAAGCGTTTCAATCTCAATTAAAAGTGACCGACGAGCGCGAGCGTTAATATCTAGCAATCGATCATTTAGACAACTGTTTTTTAGTGAATACAGTAGGACTAGAATTATTTAACAGCTAGTAACAGTAAAGGAAGTATATTATTTATTTATTCTTAGTAGGAATATTAAAGAGCAATGTCTGTAACTCATCATCACATAATTTGTTGCAGTTTTTAGACCGCCCCAAGGACTCCGGCATGGTCTACCGAATGAAACAAGAACCGATTACTTAACATGCCGCCCGCAGTACGGTAGCGCTTAGATCTAAAAGTCACTATCGGCTACCCGTTTCCGTAGCTGTAATTATTCGTAACCAGCATTGATTCGTAACTGCGCCCGTGCTAGTGACCCAGATGCGTATCGTCACGTCACTACGGATCCCTCATTTGTTTGTCGACGTCACGTTTTCATATTTATGTTATTGAGACGTGGTTCTATGTCGTTACGATGTTCTATTGTCGATCAACTTTATACGATGTGATTGCTCTGAGGTTATACCCTCTTTGTACTCGTTCCCGCGGAGGTTTTGGAATGAAGATTAATCTACGTATAAGCTTTGTATTGAATAAGGCTATCTCATACAAACACATTTTTTCCCACCCGGAGTCAACAATATGTGGATTGTGGAGACATACCTAGTTGCTGACGACGACGTTTGGCTGTCAATTATATATTCTTATAAAGTATCTGTGTATGTATATGTAGTAATATCAGTGAGTTAGATTCCATAACACTTAGAGCTTACTTTGGGTCTTATTAACCGTGTGTGAATTTGTCCGGGTATTATATTATACTAAAGATTTTGACAATCCCAATGCGTTCTGGTTGGTAAATGAGCACCGCGCCTCTTCAATGGAAACTCACCCTAAGACTGCTGCGACTAGTCTGAACTTGCCTTTATTATAGAAGAAAATAATCTCAGGAAATATACAAAGTATCCCAATTTCCATACAACTTGGTGTTCTACAAACAACAATAGTTGTAGTAGTTGGTAACGATGATAGTCGCTCAAACTTGAGCATTGGAGTTTGGATTACGGTAAGTTATACGAGCTTATGAGCTTACCTCCAAGTTGGGAGTCGGATCATATCGGTTTATAGTCGGGACAATATAGGTGGGCGGAGTATAGGTAGATGAACGGAGTATAGGTAGAGGTGGAGATGATTTAGGTGAATCTAGTATAGGTAGAGATCATATAGGTGCACGTAGTATAGGCAGAGGGAAAGAAATATAGATTTTTAAAGATAGATTTTTATGAGACAGCACCTTTGAATAAATTGGTTAAGAAAATACTTTTCTTGTTTTCTATGGATTGGAACACTTTTTTAAATTATCCACAAATACAGGACATATCAAAGATTAAATAGACAAACACAAATAGAGAAAGAAAGAGCGAATGTGTGGTTTTACAAACAAACAAATATTCAGATAGGTTAGATATGTCAAAAATACTTGGAATTCGTTTTAAAATTATAAGCCATAGGTTTAGCTGGTTTAAGTCATGTTAAAGCTTAACATTTTTAATGAACACTACTTTTTTCAACGAATCAGTTACTTTTAATTTAAAACCCCGGCGGAAGAGAGCACTCTTTGTACAGACCTATAAATAAACCGAAGGAGATGTACCGAGCGCACTTTTCACTCAATATAATTAATATTAAAATTCACCGGAGCTTTTACGAGCGTCCTCGATAAAGCTCGCGGAGTTTACGATGTGAGATCAAACTATTTTACTGTCCCGTTAGCTTTCATTGTTATTTTAAGTTTAAAAGACAGTAGATTTAATATAAAAAAATGCAGGTGTAGCTTTTGACAAAGGGAATTTAAGAGATTAAAATCGACAGAAATATGTCCGCCCGATTGTAGTGTAGTTTTTAACAGTCTATGAAAACATACAAGACTTTTTGTCTGCTAGACTATAAGCGTGGTTCAGTTAACACTCTCACACCTGTAAACGTTATCGCTACTTGGCAATCTCTACAGACGCAAGAAAATTCAAAAAAATAATTACATTGAGTAAAAAAAAAATCAGTTTTGTTCGTGTCAAAAAAGTTCGTCTGAAGAAAGATGTTATTATATTGGGTTCAGCATCTAACTTATCGCGGTTGTTAAGCAACGTGCAGCATGGCTACTACTTGATGGGTGGCATTTCTAACCGTTCTTCAGATGGTACGATAAACTGTCGGTCCCGGTTGTTTCAATAATAAGACTTCAGAAGTCTCTAGGTGGTGTCCGTCTCCAGCTTTCGGTGTGCCCTTGAGGCAGGTTGTCTCAACTTAGTTTTAAGGCACGAGGGGGTTGGGGTTGGGTCTCCCCACCCCCTCGCAGAGCGATGAAGGAACTAAGGCTGCCAAGTTTTCCATAGGGATAAAATTCCCGCGGGTTCCCGATACAACGCGGGCTACATCGCGGGGCGCGGCATCAAAGTGTCATAACATGACAATAAAAACCGTGGACTAACACCCGGAATCAATCAAGCGAAATGGACATGAAGCCATAAAAAATAGATATCCAGTGACAAGCACTTGACCATACTAGAAAAGTTAGTAATTGACTTATCCATTAATTCGTTATTCCGTGACACTCTGTCTGCATTTTAATTACTTATAGCAACTAGAAAGTACTCAGTGTATTCGTTCTACAATACAAGGGAAAATAAGGGTGCGTTTCCATTTAGGCTGAGCGGAGCTGTGCGGAGCTCAATCCAACAATCACAACGCACAGAAATTGTCAAACATGACATTGACATTGTGAAACTATTTGAACGAAGTTCCTTATCGCGCGTTGCGAAAGGGGGCTAGACGGAAAAAAGGTAACGATACTTTTTGCGTTAGAAAGAGACAGACAGAGAAACATGCGCACGCCAGATAGAGACAGACAGAGAAACATGCGCGAGAGAGACAGACAGATGTTTCTCTGTTTCTCTGTCTGTCTCTCTTTCTCTCTTATAGAAAGCAAGCTAGATATTTTCGTTTCATCTTTCTATTTCGCATTGAACAGTGTGGTGTCGCGACGATTATTTCTGTTGAAAATAAATAAACTTCGTTCCATCCGGGTGTCCCTTGACACCTCTCCAGTATTTTTTCATAATGCGTTGTGATTGGTCGATTGATCTCCTCTCCGCTTCAACGGTAACCCCCCCTAAGGGCGGTTTCATATTTTATTTTTAAAGCACGTTTACAAATTCCTACATAACTACTATCTATTAATACCTTATCCGGCCCCTAAATCAAATTCCTTCATTTATTTATAGTAAAGATATGTGAAAGATTTATTTCTTATCGAACAATCGAATAACAGAAATGTGGAGAAATACGCCAATGAGGTAAACAAAAGCGATGTTAAATAAAAATAGATTTGTTTAAGCTTCTACTACATTCAGTGGAGGTGATTAGTGGTCCAACGATTAGGCTTGAAATATTAGTGCAATTAAATGATAATTGGATGTCTAATTTATCAAAAAGGAAACGAATTTTAAGGGCCGATACTGCGATAAGCGTGCGCACGCCGCGGTTCCATACAAAAGTGAAACGTCGCGGGCGCCCGCGGCGTGTGGCTTCATACAAAAGTGAACAGTCGCGTGCGCCCGTCGCGTACGGTGTCATACAAAAGTGAACCGTCGCGTGCGCCCGTCGCGTACGGTGTCATACAAAAGTGAACCGTCGCGTGCGCCCGTCGCGGGCGGTGTCATACAAAAGTGAACCGCGACGGGCGCACGCTTAACGCAGTGTTGGCCCTAAAACTTTTTAAAAACTTAAAGGAAAGTTGTTTTTATCATTATCAAACTAACAGTGGGAAATTTTGGGATGAAAAGATATACCGCCTTAGGATTCATAAACGATATTTAACGTAAACAGTGTTTTAAAGTGTTTTGTCTCTTTCGCTCTTTTTCAAATAGCGTATGTCGGAAAGGGACAAACCATTTGATAGCTAAAGTGCTGTTAATACAGGCCCTTAGCCTTCTTTTTGAGTAAAGCTATCACATAAAAAAGACTAAGAAAAAGATCCGAGAATAAGCAAGTTGAAACAAACTCAGCTTTATTATATTACTTCTCGCTAGTTGTGCTCGTTCCCGTGGGAATATCGGGATAAAAATAGCTCTATAACCTTTTTCTTAAAAGTAGTAGAATGTAAGAAACCAGTAAGTAGTACTCGCCCAAGATTAGTAAACATTCTTTTTCTCGAGTCGAGATGGTTATCTATACTAATATTATAAAGAGGTAAAATTTGTATGTTTGTTTGTTTGTATGTTCGGGGTAATCTCAGGAATTATCAGTCAGATTTGAATAATTCTTTTTGTGATAGATAGCCACATTCAACGGGAAGGTTATAGGCTATTTTTCATCCCGAAATTGCCACGGGAACGGGTACAACGCGGGAAAAACCACGGGGCGCTGCTAGTTTTAAATAAAACGTTGTAGCGTAGTGTAACTTGTCTCACATTTTATTTTCAAAAATAACACAATGTAACATTGTTTTTGTAACGAAACCACGCGACGGTCTGTTATCTTTGGCCGCGGAGTATAACATACGATATGTAACGTATTATATTGATAAATAAATATTGAAATGGGGAACTATTATTCTGTCGTCGCTCTGTTATTTTAGTTAGAACTGTTTTATCTGTAACAAAGGAACGTGTTAAGCTTTTATTATTTTGGCGCCGTTTTTGGTTTAGGCGATAGTGATATAAATGATGATTTTTGTACAGAAAGTTAAAGATAATAAATTAATTTTCTTTGTTCTATATTCTCATCTATTTTATTTATTTCTTTATGCGTTACTAGCAGCGGTCTGAGGTTTTATCCGAGCTGTGCCCGTTCCCATGGGAATTTCGGGATGAAAATTACCCTATAATTTTGCGGTTGAATGTGGCTATCTATTAAAAAAAGAATTATTCAAATTGGACACGTAATTCCAGAGATTATAGCTCGAACATACAAAAAAAACAAACAACATTAAAATTTTACCTCTTTATAATATTAGTATAGATTAACTTCCTAGCAGTGCCCCGTGGATTTACCCGTGCAATGCCCGTCCCGTGGGAATTTTAGGATAAGTAATTCCTGCAGGAACGGACACACCACGGGTAATACCGCGGGGCGCTAGTTTCATAATAATTTTTGGTAAAATATGAGCAACTAGCACCAAGCAGCGTCCTGTAAATTTTCCCGTGACATAGTCGTTCCCGTGGGAATTTCGGGATAAGTGATTCCTACGGGAACGGACACAACATAGGTAATACCGCAGGGCGTTAGTTTCATTATATTTCATGTTAAAATTAATAACAAAACCAAATCTCCCTTCAGACGATCAAACACACGTCGTATACCATTGAAAGCTAGTTTAGTGCACTAATGTCGCTACATGACGTCAAAATAGAAAACAGACTGATATGTTGGCATTACATCCCGCTATTATTAGGATCATTACGCAAATATCAATGCGCTGGTGATTTACTGAATCGTGTTGTAGGGAGAGCTGTGACTCATTCGGGTTGAAGGGAATACCTATTGACTTACTACTGGGATACAGAGGTCAATCCTATCTCAACATATTATTAGACAATGTCCCCGGCCGCGTCTGTCTGTCTGTTCGCGATAAACTCAAATACTACTGCACAGATTTTGACGCGGATTTTTTAATAGATAGAGTGATTCAAGAGGAAGGTTTATATGTATAAAAAATCCCCAAATTCCCACGGGAACGGGCACAACGCGGGTAAAACCGCGAGGCGCTGTTTGTTAATATATTATAAATGCGAAAGTTTGTGAGGATGTATGTATGTATGTTTGTTGCTCTTTCACGCAAAACTACTAAACGGATTTGAATGAAACTTTACAGTAATATAGGTTATACATCAGAATAATACATGGGATACATTTTATCCCGAAATTCCTGCGGGAACGGGTACAACGCGGGTGAAACCGCAGCGCATAGCTGCTTATGTAAAATGAAAGCGATGAGTATCCGTAAACGTAGTTAAAATTCGAAATATAATGTGTGAAACATTTACGATCTTCAAAATGCGAATACAAGATAATGAATACGAAAACTGAAGCTAAATAGACGAGAACGGTTACGTCCGGAAGTAACCGTTAATCATTTTGGAACGTAACTCATCTTGTAACGTTACTCATACCGTTACGCGTACGAGCGGAACGGACACTTGACGGATATTAGTTATTGTGATTTAATTTTCATTTTGAATTGCAACTACGTTTACGGATACAATTCGCTTTTATTTTTTCATTCATGTTATTTTTATTGAATTCATGTTATTAACAGATTATTCATAAAATAAAATTATTTAATAAACATATTTTATGAATAGCAAGTCAAATGACTTTTATTAATGTCAATAAAAGTCAAGCCTTGAAAATGACATTACACATTCATGACATTTATAAACAAAAAAGACATAATTTGATTTTCTTTTGTACCGGTTATGAACGCCTATTAAACGCCTCGGTGGTCTAGCTGTAGGTGAACTCGCCTGCCAAGACTGAGGTCCTGGGTTCAATTCCCGGGTTGAGCGAAAACAAGTTTTCTACTTTTCAAACATGGCTCGGGTTTGACATCACAAACCCATTAGGCAAGCGTGGTGATTACGCCTAATCCTTCTAACTGTACTGATATCTTCAGTGAGATGAGAGGCCTTTCCACAGAAGCGGGACATTAGAGCCTGACACTACTACCGGTTATTGACACACACATACAAAAAAAACACACACACACACACTCACACACACACACACACACACACAATCCACGTGCTTTACTACAAAGTATAGTTCTGTTTTGTGCTACAAACCTCACAAACATCTATTGCGTCGATGTGTAGTTAAAATTAAATACAAGACATCATCAGTTTTGTATATTAAAGGAATCACCGTTGAGTTAACTGGTAAGTTTATGATATTTACCGTTTCTATCGTTGATATACCCACGCAAACATTTATTGACAACTAGCAGCGCCCCGCGGTTTTACCCGCGTTGTGCCCGTTCCCGTGGGAATTTCGGGAATTTTTTTACATAAAAACCTTCCTCTTGAATCACTCTACCTATTACAAAAAACCGCATCAAAATCCGTTGCGTAATTTTAAAGATTTAAGCATACAGACAAACAGACAAACAGACGCGACTTTGTTTTATACTATGTGGTGATGTAAATAAAACAAGCCAGTTGTGTCATATATTTTGAGGTTATCTATTAACAATTATGTCATAGAGTATGTTAGTAAGTAGATGGGAATGTTCATAGACAAAGACAAAGTTTCTTCGCTAATATACTATAGCGGTTTTATGGTTTCTTCTATACTAATATTATAAAGAGGTAAAATTTGTAAGTTTGTTTGTATGTTCGAGCTAGTCTCAGGAACTACCAATCCGATTTGAATAATTATTTTTGTAGTCGATAGCCACATTTAACGGGAAGGTTAAAGGCTATTTTTTTATCCCGAAATTCCCACGGGAACGGGTATAACGCGAGTGAATGCGCGGGGCGGTACTAGTACAATATATAAAGAAATTGTTGATTGTTTGTTTGAACGCGCTAATCTCAGAAACTAACCATCCGATTTCAATAATTCTTTTTGTAATGGATAGCCACATTCAACAGGATATTTTTCATTCCGAAATTCCTACGGGAACGGGCACAACGCGGGTAAAACTGCTGCTTGTCTTCAGTATAAAAGCAAAACTTTGTACCTACCATCTCTTCTACAACATACCCGTTCTTTGCAGTACCTGATGCATGTTACTCCCTAAACGGTTCATATATTTCAATTAACTTCCTTTGACTTCAAAGATATCTATATTTAACTAATTATAAACCTGTCTATCTGTAAGTCATGTTTTACTATAAAGATGATATTTACGCTTCCAACGGTGAACAGGTAAACGAAAATAGATTTTATTACGGGTGAATAAGGTTCATGGGGAAAGGTGAATGGGTATTGCGTTGTTTATCAGTTTGACAGGGTTGTATGAGCTTGCCAATTTATTTTGATTTAGAACTTTGGGTTATTTAGTTGTTGGTCAGCGTTTTGACTGGTTCTTTGAAGTTGATTAGTAGAAGACACTAGAAAGAGCTTAAAAGCTTAGTGTTAGATTTTAATCAACTTTTTTCAAAAAGAGGTTGCCCATTTTTTCTTCCCCACTATTTTATTTTAACCAAAAACTCGTATTTTTACTAACTCGAAACAAAACACAATCGTTTCATCAAATATTTTTTACTGGTATCGCCCCGCGGTTTTACACGCATTGTGCCCGTTCCCGTGGTAATTTCGGGATGAAAAATAGCCTATAACCTTTCCGTTGAATGCGGCTATCCATCACGAAAACAATTATTCTAATCGAAGAGGTATTTTCTGAGGTAAGCGCGTTCCTACATACATACAATCAAACTGTCAGCTTTAT
This sequence comes from Cyclophora punctaria, assembly GCA_951394245.1. Lineage (NCBI taxonomy): Eukaryota > Metazoa > Arthropoda > Insecta > Lepidoptera > Geometridae > Cyclophora > Cyclophora punctaria. Next base: position 983,579 of record OX596188.1, read on the forward strand.
TATCTTGGTATAGTTAAACAAAAATGTGGTTAAATGTCGTTAATTTTCCACCCGAAAACGATTGCTTCTGAAGAGGAAAAAGGTTTAGAGATAGGGTAAGAATGAAATAAAATCACTAAACCTTTTTCCTCTTCAGGAGCAATCGTCTTCGGCTGGAAAATTGACGACATTGGTCCACATTTTGTGCGAATCCAAAAAAAATTGAGTATATGTTCATCAACACAACCCTCCTATCACTACACAGATAAACCAATTCATTTAAAGTCTAAATTGCAACCTCTCGACACAACCAAACCCACGCGTAACAACTAGTAAAAACCTAAACTCATTAAAATTCTAAACCGTAGGAAGTTTCTTAATGGACCAAGAGCCCGCGAACCCCAGACCTTCGTTATTTTATAAAAGCTGAAAGTTTGTCAGCGCATGCTCCCACACACAGGTAAGAACGATGGACTATTATGAAGTTTGGGTTATGGTGGCTTTGGCAGGTATACGGTACTAAATGTCAATGGTCGAAAACACCAAGTTGGCCATCGATTTCGATATCACCGTCAAAGGGTGACTTGTACAACTCCTCAAGAGCTTTCAAATGACATAGGTCATGTCACTGTTGAGCATTAGGATCAGCGTCCATGGCATAGGCCAACTCCAATCTTCGGTGGTCGAAAACACCAAGTTGGCCGTCGATTTCGATGTCACCGTCAAAGGGTGACTTGTACAACTTGTCAAGAGCTTTCAAATGACATAGGTCATGTCACTTAGGATCAGCGTCCATAGCATAGGTCAACTCCAATCTTCAATGGTCGAAAACACCAAGTTGGCCGTCGATTTCGATATCACCGTCAAAGGGTGACTTATACAACTTGTCAAGAGCTTTCAAATGATATAGGTCATGTCACTGTTGAGCATTAGGATCAGCGTCCATAGCATAGGTCAACTCCAATCTTCAATGGTCGAAAACACCAAGTTGGCCGTCGATTTCGATATCACCGTCAAAGGGTGACTTGTACAACTCTTCAAGAGCTTTCAAATGACATATGTCATGTCACAAATGACACTTAATTATTTGATGAATTTAGATCGGTATTTTACACACCTTTAGTACCGTATACCTGCCAAAGCCACCATAACCCAAACTTCATAATAGTCCATCGTTCTTACCTGTGTGTGGGAGCATGCGCTGACAAACTTTCAGCTTTTATAAAATGACGAAAGTCTGGGGTTCACGGGCTCTAGGTCTATAAGCAAATAAACATTTGTAATTTTGTACCTCTTATTTTTACTACGGCCTATGTGCTATAAACACTTCAAGCCACCTTGAGCCTTGGGGATATTGTAATAAAGTTTATTTCTTTTCTACGCCACTGGAGGGCCTTGGGGAGAACTGGTGAAAACACACGAACATAAAATTGTGGCGTTAATAAAAGTTATTGTGTGATAAGTTTTGTTTGGCAGCTTTATGTGGGGTGGGAAGTTCGAGTTTTGGTGGGTATAGTTTTTATAGGGAAAAGGAGACTTCGGTTTTTGGACTTTGTGAGATGATACTGTGATTTATTAAAACTTAATTTTTTTTTATATAACTTTATTAGTCAATATTTCAAAATACCTCATTAAAAATTTTCATTCGAAATCTTTGTCTGTAAAGATAAAGGATTCAAAAGAAGCATGCCAAACCATTACCGGCCCAAATTTCACGCCGTACGTTTTCAAATATTCAAGAGACTTGATGAAAATTTAATGTAAAAGGTAAATTTTCACTGCCAACGTGGGATATAAGACATTTGTTCTTAATTTTATGGAGCCGGCGCGGGTCGGCGAGCGGTCACCTCCCGTGTGTTTACAGTAATTGGATAATGTCTCTTTCAAGTGCAGGGATTGTCAACCTTTTCACGAATATGTTTCATTTGCACAAAATGTTTTAAACACCTGGTTGTGACGTAAACTTTTTATGAGGTCATATAGTTGACCGTTGCGTGTGTAATTTGATGACGTCATAACTGCGAAGGGTTAAAGTTTTTGGGTAGCATTTAGTTAATAGGTATTCTTTTTTCTCGTTAATGTTTATAAGGGGAAAACCGATGTCAAGACTAGTTTTATGAGAGACTAGCTGCGTCCCGCGTAGATACCCGCGTTGTACCCGTTCCCGCAGGAATTTCGGGATAAAATGTATCCCATGTGTTATTCTGATGTATAACGTATACAACTGCAAAGTTTCATCCAAATAAGAGTAACAAACATACCTACATACATCCATCCTCACAATCTTTCGCATTTATAATATTAGTAGGATATCCTACCGCACTTAGAAACGTCCATTAAATCGCCACTTAACTAATTGACGTAATTCATCATTAATGTAGTCAATTTTTTATACGTTAATAATGTGTACAAATCGCTTTAGTTAACGTCTATCACCACCCTTCGTTCCAGTTACGGCGACATGGTCCCCGGCACGATAGCCGGTAAGATAGTGGGGGGCGTGTGCTCCCTGTCCGGTGTGCTCGTGATCGCGCTGCCCGTGCCCGTCATCGTGTCCAACTTCTCCAGGATCTACCACCAGAACCAGCGCGCTGACAAGCGGAAGGCGCAGAGGGTATGATGAAGAACTCCTTAAAGAAAACCTTTTATACTCGTTTTTCAGCCATTTGTCAAACCGCCCATGATCACGAAATACTTAACAAGCCCGTTAGCTCAGTGGTAGTGAGAGCGCTTGCTGTGTCGGGGGTTAAGGGTTCGATTCCCACCCGTCTGGGTGTTTTATCCTTTTATATATCAAAAATACGTGTCACGTTGTTTGTCCGCCATGGACACAAACATATATCTTTTATGTAATTTCAATAACATTCATCCGTACTGAAACCTCACTTCGCCCATTCCAGAAAGCTCGCCTCGCCCGCATCAGGATCGCCAAAGCTTCCTCCGGCGCAGCTTTCGTGTCCAAAAAGAAAGCTGCCGAAGCTCGTCTCGCCGCCCAGGAGTCAGGAGTGGAGCTGGACGACGCTGGGCGAGACGAAGACATTTTCGAACTCCAGCACCATCATCTCCTTAGATGCCTTGAGCATACTACTGTGGGTAACTTGGGGGACGGTGCTTTGGTGTTGGGGGTGATGATGATGACTTATAATAGCATGAACCGTGTTGTGGCCTCTTTTAGTTTCTTTCCCAAAGTTGATTATGATGTTGCCTGGTGTTATCGAGGGTTTTCTGAACTGACACCCACTAGGCGGCAGCACTGAGACGTGAGGTTCAGAAATCTGTCAAAAGTGTCATTTTCGTGAAAACCCTCATTTTGTTGGTGTTTTTGATAACTTGTTTAGTTGTCTCTCGATGTTGTTATATCAAATTGTTGTTGTCGTATTCAGATTGAGCCAATTAATATGGGATACAATTTGGATAATGCTGAATTGAACTTAACTTAGCCTAGCTGGCCTATAGGCAAGCTTGTAATCTTGTTTTGATCTCTTCAGTGAGATGAGAGCCCTTTGCCCAGCAGAGAGACATAACCAATAGAGATTTAATCCTAAATCTTACGCGTACCGTACTCAGAGACGTCGAATGCTTCTTTAGTAGAGATTTAATGAGTGATTTGGACATGTAATGTAAGAACAACTACTTATGTGTCGATTTAATGAAAGTCTCTGAGTGTGGCAGTTAATTGAGTATTTGAATTATTTTTTTGTATTCTTCCTATTAACTTATCTTGTTATCACGACTAAAATTATGATCAAAACTGAAATCAGAATCAAAATCATTTAATAAATAAAGAAATTATAAACTCTGAAATATTCTCTCCTGTCTGATGCTGTCCCTTTCTTGCAAAACGATTTGTTGTATGCGCCGTCTATGGCGCTCTAACATTGTGACGTCACACTAGTAGTAGTGCTGTCTCTGTCTAATCAGCAACTTTGACCGCCTGTAAAGGTGTGAGTTGGATCAGCGACTGCAGCAGTCGACTGCAACTGCAGACACAGCTTCACTACTAGTTTCTATGAAATTTCGAACGCGCGGTGACACTTCTGCTGCGGTCGCGGAGTGCTGTCCTGCAGTCGTGACGTAGAGCAACAGCAGATAAGAGAAAAATATTTTGAAAAACGAACTAAAATAATAGTGTAGGAGCTAATGTTATTTTTTTAATACAATTTAGGTTGCTTAGTAATGATTAATCATTTCACTCAATAGAAAATCATTATGTTAAGATTGACGAATGTGGCATAGATCAAAGTGTCGTGGTTTTTATCTCTGCTATGTAGTATAATGAAAACTTGAAAAGCATAATATAACTTCACTTTTTTGACAGCCACTACCATTTTTTTAAAAGACCATTTTGACTGTATACCCCAAAAAATATAAAATCAGTTCAATGAAATATTGAGGTTTAAATATAAATTTAGTTCCAACGACGTAGCTAAGATTGTGCCCCTTTGGAAAGTGCCGTCTCGCTCGTAAAAAACTACTTTGGAATTCAATAAACAATTAAAACTTAAACTCGACTTAATCCTTAATACTTAATTATGTACATTACTAAATATTACTTAAATAAATAATACCTGGACTAAATAAAACTTATCTTAAATATTCTAATCAGTCTTAAACTACGTACACACTATGAGAGACGTATCCGCTATCGTCACTAACAGTATTGTTGATCGAAGTGAATACACGTTGGAATAAATACAGAATAATATTATAAAGCTGAAGAGTTTGTTTTGTTTGTTTGTTTGTTTAAACGCGCTAATCTCAGAAACTACTGAACCGATTTGAATAATTCTTTTTGTAATAGATAGCCACATTCAACGGGAAGGTTATAGGCTACTTTTCATTCCGAAATTCCCACGGGAACGGGAACAACGCGGGCAATACCGCGGGGCGCTGCTAGTAAATACATAATGCATTACAAAACCGAAATCTTTAAACGAAAGTATTTTAATAACTATAATTCATTTAATCAAAGCCATGTTATTTTTGTCACCGACGTTGTTTTGTTCCTTCAAATTGTGTTGAAAACGTTCGATTATTTATTATCATATTTGTATCTGCAACGGTAGGCAGCAAATGTGGCGATCGGCTCTCCGACCATAAATTGTATTATGTCAAAATTCGAAAAATGAATTTGGGTTACCATTTTTCAAAATAATTACTCCTCAATTTATTTATTAAAAAGAGTATTTTTTTGTATTGAGATCATAATTAGTCGTTTGATTTCATGGTACACTTATAAATAATTTTATAACTAAAACAAAATAACTATTAATTTTAAATTTGGGAATTTTTTCGAATTCATGAAAATTTAAAACATTCGAATTCCAGTGGTCTTTTTCGAGGCTTTTTACGATATCAATCGATTTACGTAGGTATTCTTATTTTTAATAAACTTCATTCAGGTTCTTAGTTAGTTGTAAATTCTTCCGGTATGTGCGAGTTGACCATTACATTACGTTTAAATAGTTTTATTGAATTTCTAATTGATTGTAATTCCCCGCATTTTGGGGTAATTTTCTCACATTGGCAATGTTGATTATATGGTGTGCAGTCGGCAGTGAATTAGCGACTGCAGACAGCACTGCGGACGACTGCAACGCCCTGCTGCCTGCAGTCTGCAGTCGACTGCTGCAGTCGCTTTACCAACTCACACCTTAACTCTCGAAATAATAACGATATAAAAAAACGGATTTTAGTTTCTTACACGTGATAACAAGATAAGTTAATAGGAAGAATAAAAAAAATCATTCAAATACTCAATTCTGCGTTGCAGATTCAAGAAGTATCCCAATAAGTGTCGTGTGTAAGTAAGTGTCGATTTAGCCCCAATTTCACCGTTGAGATTGAACTCGATCGAACTTAGATCAATACACTTTAAAATTGAATCAATAAACCGAGTTCAGTTAACCGTAGTTCGTGACTAACGGTGAGTTTGGACATTAATGTGTATGAGTGTTATTAACCTCTGAAGAAATATCCAAGAAATATTCTAACCTCCTCTCCATATGCTTCCAGGACCGTGAATTCGTGGAGATGGAGAATCCATTCAACGGCGCGGCGAAGCGGCCGGGGTCGCCGTCGCCGCTGGCGTCTCCTGCGCACTCCGGACGTGCGCCTGCGCTGCTGGCGTGCTGCGCGCGCTGCGGGTGTTGTCCGCAGAAGTACCAGGTGGCTATTACATGTGGATTTATGTTGGGTTGTGTAGGGGTTGGGTGAGGGTAGGATGTATTGTATAACATCGGTTGTGTAGGGGTGGGAGTACTAGGATGTATTGAATATGTTTGTGAGTAGGGATAGGGGATTTTTTATGTAACCTCGCTGTCCAATAGATGGACAAAGGTCGAGTACATTTCATAGTCCTTTTTAAACTTACACGATTTGAACACATAGTTTAAACGTACTCACACGGGTTTTTTCGTGTTAGAAAGTTAATAAAGCAGGTAATAACTTACTGAACACGAGTTCACCCGCGACCACGAGAGGTGCAATCCCCTCGAAACGTCGGGAAATAAAAAGTAAGTTATTACTTGCTTTATTAACTTTCAAACGCGAAAAAACCCGTGTGAGTACGTTTAAACTATGAGAACATTTCATTTTTTGGATTGAGTATACACAATATCTAATAATAGAAAATGATCCGCTGTATTATTGATGAAGTTTGGCTCGTGACTACGAATAGTTAACTTTAATTATTATATCTATGCATAAAGATACTGATGTTACAAGATAGGGGATGCCACGATTCATTCCCATGACACTAATAGTGTGTGAGAGATATACTTCTTTTTTCAAAAAAGAGACTGATTATTTCGCCACCTCGAGTGGTAGTAAACAAAGAAGAAACTCTGCTATGAGGAGATGATATTACTAGAGGTAATTTTACATTTAAATGACACCAATATGATTAACAAAATAAAGCTACCTGTTCACGCTCCAACGGTCACCCGATTTCTTTGACAACAGAAGCGACGGCGGTCAGTCCGCTGCATCAGTCCAATCGGACTCCGCGTGAGGCCGTTCCGCGAGGTACACATCTCTGTGCTTGTGTCATAAATGTGGCCAATATTGAACGCACAGTGTATAGCCGTCCGATTTGTGGTGTGTTGTGATTGGCGAAATATTTGTGTTCGAATGTTCTTTTGTCACCAAAAGTAATTAAGTATTTCTATGATTTGGATACCGGAACTTCATTTTAATATGACAGGATATTTAAGAAGCTATCCATCTTTACTTACTAAAAAAACTAATTATGTGTTCAACGAACGTTTTATTTAATAAGAAAATAGCTTAATAGCTTAATTAATATTTGTCAGACTTCGATTAAGTGTCGGTGCCGATAAGAAACATCTGAAGCACATTCTGTTTGGCGATCGCTTTCTTTTGAACCTGCTAGAGCATAACATGTCAACTATTTTAATACAAGAATTTAGATCCTACAGTTTTAGTTTTGTTAACAAAAATTACTGAGACAATAACTGCATTATTCTTAATCAAGTAAAACAAGACGACTTTTTTTTCGGACATTTTTTTCCGTTAAGTGCAAGACACACATAGTACAGGCAGTCGCACTGTGTGTGTCGCGTTTTATTTAACTATTTTTATTGTATATTTTACAAATCAATTCATAAATATTTCGTCAAACATCTACAAATACCTACAAATTGGATGACTTTGTGGCTTCACCCGTTGCCAGATGTATATGTGGCCAGCTATACGCCACGCTAGTCTATATACAAAAATATATACATAAAATAAAATGCTTCAGCCATACATGTCAAAGAGCTATCTATATAGCAGAAATAAGCTATTTATTAACATGTATTTTATTATATAATGCTATTTTCTATAAGTATTGCTTTGGTAAGATGCAAAGGTGAGTATGTGGTGAGATTTGAAAATAGGTGTTGCTAGGTTTTGGTATTTAAGTATTTTTAGGTCTTATAGGTATAGATTTAGTCATTTTTAGTAACCAAATATCTTGGATCTTTCTAACTTAGTATGAAACGAAGCAATAGTGTTTTATACTGGTCAATCGTACTACAAATCGCCTATTGCTTTACTTTGCACTAAATTTAGAACCCAATAAAATAGCTCATGAAACATATATCTTTAAAATGCTAGAACTTTTTACAGTAATAGTTAAAAGTCTAGATTTGGCATGTTAAAAGACACAGTATGTTGTTTTAAAAAATATTTTCAGCAAATAGATTGAATTTGTATTCAATCTATTAGTGTTGTCTCTAATTAGTAGTCAAAGTTTTATATAACACTAATATAATATTTCAATCAATAACCTAGTTAGTTAACACAAGTCACCATTTTTATTACTACATTTAATTCCGCATAGTAGACACCACACTCACAAAATAGACAATTTTGTGTTACACTGTTTCGGGACACACACTGTACTAAAGTATACTCTACAATAGTATACTCTCCATAATTGGCTCTAACGGGTCCTGCTTCTAGACTCAAGTCAAATAACAGGACACCCTGAATACTAACATAAACTCTAAGGTCTGTAATTCCTGCTCTTAGACCCAACTAACCAAACCAGGACACCCTAAATACTATAGTATACTTTATAGTATACTCTAAGGTCTGTAATTGGCTCTGACAGGTCCTGCTTTTAGACTCGAGTAGGAAAGGCCGCATGAAGGGAGTTCGTCGCTATACGTCGACTTCTCGACCTTCAGATACTTCGGTGTCGGCAGCGCCCAGCGAAGAACCGTTACCAGTACGTGCAATGGTGTTACCACGCAGCGATGCGTTACGTTAAGCTAGTGTTTCGCGTTACGTCGAGCAATGATTTAGTTGTTGCGTTACGTCGAGCAATGATGTAGTTTTTGCGTTACGTGAAGCCATGATGTAATCTATACGTTGCGGTATTTTTACGTTAGGTTGAGCTATAGTAACTTTTTAGTTACGTTGGTGTTGTTTTGCTCTCGTTATAATTATTCGCGATATTGGTCTTTTCGTAAAGCGAATCTAATCTATTGACGTTGAACTAAAGTAAAATAAATTATTATTACGGTTGATAATTGATGATGTTTAAAATGTAAAATTTTGGAGAACTTTATCAATCACTACAATCATTTAAATAATGAACTTCGTTAATTTTGCATTACGTTGAACCGACTGGTTTATCTTTACGTTGAGTAGTACGCACCGTGCATAAACAACTTTATTTGAAAACTCGCCCAATCTTGCGTTACGTTTGGTCGGAGATGCGTTTCCTAACACCTTCCGGGCCGCATCGTCTATAGACAGCGTTATTGTATATTCACGTTTACATGGCATTTCAAAGCGCGTTAATTATTATTTATAGCAATACTTTTTAGACATATTTGTAATACTTAATATAAATTACTGATAAAAATAAATCGATACGTATCGATAAATTATTAAAATAAAAAATGTTACCTTAACCTACTGTACACGAAGGACAAATGCGTGTCTGGTGCTTATGAATACAGATTACAAATCTGACATTTAAAGAATCCCTTCGATCGACAATAATTATTAAAAATAGATGAAAAAGTAAAATTTATTAACCTGTCATGCCCCGCCTTCAGTATATAAACCGTCTAAAGGTTGACGAGGTTATCCTGAAGAGGTTAATGTCATGTCAATAATAAATAAAAATGACAATAATATATTAAATCCATGGACTTATATTAAAATTAATTGTGTCAAATAATGGCTCGAGTTTGAGATCACCAATCCGCAGTAAGTAAGCGTCGTGACTAGGCTTCCTCCTCACTCCTTCCTCTTCACTGTACTGATATCTTCAGTGAGATGCCTTTGTTCAACATTGAGACATTGCAGGCTATACTTTATGTATATTACATCGGTGAAACATTTGAGGATAATCATATTAATTTTAGGATTTAATTGAAACGAAATAATAATTAACAAAATGTCGAAAAAAATAATAATTAAAATCGCTGTGTGGTAATAACCGTTATTCAAAATTGAGGCTTTTAATGTCTGCAGGGTGTTGGCTGCCAAAGTAATGTTGCTTGATTATCAAATGTATATTCAATATATACTTTTTTATATTATTATATAAATATAATTATTAAGTGTACTCGTATGTAAGTGTCGTATTGTGTATTATTATTGAGCTTTTGCTATAGCTGTCGTGTTTTGAAAGTGTTTGATATAAAATTATTTTTTTATATAATTTTTTTTTTGATACAATCTTATTTTTTATACAAAATTGGTAATAGCTTTTTGTATATTTGGTTGTGAGCGACTCGCTGTAGATCCAATGTGTTTGTAAATGTATAAACTGGTGAATTGTAGTATAACTTTGAAGGATGTCCTGTGATTATGAATGTTGTTCGATGATTGTATTTTATATAAATTTTTATACAAAAACGACTTTGACTCGTCTCTCTATGCCAACACACTGCACACATTATATAATTGGCAACGTATATAAAACAGTATTTTGCTATAGTTTGGCGCTATAATAATGGAACTCATTAATCATTATTATCATTATGCATTTCTATTATGATTAATCGTAACATAATGATTACTACTATTAAAAGTAATCGTTGCCGAAAGGGGACCTTAAATTTCGACATCCACACATTCTGAATAACATTATAACACTTACAATATGATTTATTTATTCACTTCCCTTACATTTACTTTACATTTATGGGTCTACATTTTTATTAGCATGTAAAGCACTGAGCACTTTTTTCATAAAAAACCCTTATATATCTATCTCGCTCTTACAGCTACAAAAAGAAGGTGTCAGACCGAGATAAATAGTATCGTCTTTTATGAAAGTGTCGTTTTATTACTACACCACACAATCACAGCTAAATTTTTCACTTATACACAGCAATGTATTCGTGTCAGTGTTATTATTTACTCAAAAATGTTTAGCTTTTTCGATGTTTCAGCTTAAATTATATTGGGTATTGTTGTAGATAGATTAGGTAGGCTAAAACGAGGCCAGTTGGTGTAAAATTTTCATAAAAATAGGAATAACTTTTTATTTTTGTTTACAGCAAGCATGTGGGAAGTATATTCCGGCGGGAAGCACTGTGCAAGGGAACCAAACTGGTGTTGCTATGGATGGGACTTATCTAGTAGAAGCATCTTTCTAGGACACGTCTTGTTCCTATATGGAAACAAAAGTATAACGGCCAAACTTCCAATATGGTCGTTTTAAAAAAACTGGATCGCCAGTTATGCCACAACGTGCGGACTCAACAATTATTAGGTAACTCAGTGTATTTTTAAACTTCTTGTAAGTCTAACACAATACTGCCTAATTTTAAAATATCATTATGGTATTTAAAAGTTGTGGTTTCGAGAATGTTATTGAAGGCTTAATTTTTTTCCGAAAATTTTAATAATTGCCTTCTTAATGCGATGTTTAACATCTTCATAAGTGTCAATGATATGATTAATAGTAACAAGACATTATTAATCATTTGTGATTTGATTAATAATTGGATTTTACTATTTTATTACTAATCAATATTATGATGATGTCATATCATTAACATTATTGAAATTTAATGTGTGTTCGAATTGATATTATTTATTTCACTGATCATTCCATTAGTTTATATTCTAGTCAAGTTTAAGGTGCCATTCCTTTTGTTCTAGTCACTTAAATACTCGTTTTCCTTAACAAGCATACATTTTGATCTGTAAAGTATGTAGTGTATAAGTTGGTAATAAAAAAAATCACTTTTATCGTAAATAATAACCACAAGTAAGGTTATCTTACCAAGAGTTACTAAGATATTCTTACGTTTGTTAATCTTACGAAAAATATACGCATCGAGTCACTGGAGTCGAATCGAGTCAAACGAGTGACTCGATTCGACTCGAGTGACTCGATGCGTCGATATTAATATTCTCAAACAAATGTCAACGAGTAACAGTCCTACCCGACGCCTTACGACTTGTTACTCGTGTGATAACACAAATAGGAATTGAGTAAAGCATAGTTTTAACGAAGCCTAATGGAATAATCAGTGACTTAAACTCATTGTTTGTATAGAAAGCTCTAGATTTGAACTGTTGTGTCGGATTTCATGTCCTTTCCGAGTAGATTCCTTTTAATATAGTTATAAAAAACAGTATTATAATAAGTAATGAATGTATGAAACCATTCATTTTCACTGTACACTTGAAATTGGAAACAACCAATCACGGCGTGTTATTATCCGAGCTTGCTCGTGATTGGAGAAGATTGACATTCTATTTTTATCATTTTCAAATGTACGGTTGAAATTGAAAATCGTGTTTTACTAATAACAACGATTGAAAATGGAAATGAACCCGAGATTGTATTACTGAATGGAAATATTTAGTGTTAAAAAAGACAAATAGTTTCAGAATAGTCAATAGTCGTTTGAATCATATCAATTAGTACATTAGTTTTACAGAAAATCAAACATTAAGGAATTATTGAAGTAATATGATGAGATGTTATTTTAAATCGGAGGAGATACTTTGGAGGTAAAGTTTTTATTATGGAATGTTTTTAAGCCTTTTGATTACGCCTAATCCTCCTCACTGTACTGATATCTCCAGTGAGATGAGAGGTCTTTTCCCAGCAGTGAGTATCACAGGCTAATACTACTACTACTAATGCTTTTGATAATTAACCAAAAAAGGCCTTTAAGATACCCCAAGTAACACCCCAGGGTATAAATCTCTTGTTTGTTGAAGACATCAGTACAGGAAGATAAAAATACATTAAGACTTTTCAGCTGTCTTATTACGTGCCTCAGTAGGACAGTCATCTCCGTCTATGGATGCTGTTTGTTTCTCATGCTAAACTTGGTTAATAGGATGGACAAAACTCTTAAGCACAAGACACATAGTGCGGGTGCGGGTTACGAGACGTTGTATTCCATGTATTAACAGTGTCACACTGACCCGTTGCAGCCCCTCTGCGGGCTAATGTGACGGCTTTTATACAAATACAAAGAATACATCGACACGCGGTCCACAACCAGACCATACCCGGCCCGTTTCCGGCCCGCATCCGGCCTACGCCCAGCCCGCACTCGCACCATGTATGTGTTGCGCTTTTAACGCTCTACTCTCTTCTAAGTACCGATATCTTCAAAGATTATAATCATTTACACTTAGTGAGTGGCTCTGGCAGACTTTTTACTCTATAGTGACTTCTGACAAGCCAATAGCTTCATATAATATGGAAAAACATAGTAAAAACTTCACTTTCAAATGCAACAGTGCACTTGTTATGTAAAACTATTGAAAGTATATTTTTGTTCCTGTAACTTATCCACTAGAACTCTAGTGCCTTCAATTGGGTCCTTATTTCCACTTAATAATATTTTATTTTTTCTTTGTTCTTATACCAAATTAGTCATTCATACAATTTGATGATAAATATTAAATATATGCATAATTGATAACGTCCATGTGGTTATATGATGCTAATGTTGTTTATTATTTTATTCGACAACGAAAAGCTGTAGTAGAAATTACTCCTTCAATTATAATGATGATGATATTAATATTTTTATGTGATAATAATTCAACATTATTAATAATGGTATTATTAATACTTTAAATACAATAGTTACATTATTATACCCACAAAACATAACAATATTAAACTATATTTTCATAAATCAAGAAAATAATATGACTTTTGGTTCTTAAACTATATCAATTACTTTTTGCCTCGCACAGAGCCGTCGATTAAATCGACACGTTAACTAATTGTCATAATTTTTCATTCATTGCATGTCAAAATCTATCATTAAATCTCTACTGAAAAATCATTTGACGTCTCTGAGTAAGGGCGTTAGTACTAATGTGTCATCTAAATATTTATTATTAATTTTATTGGTTAATTATATTATTATTAAGTGGAAATGAGGTCCAATTATTTCAATGTATTCATTAATAACGTTGCTCTGTGTTAGTGAGGCGTAGGCATTAGATATTCTGGTTCATTATGTGCGTAGACGCTGTCGGATCAATTATTATTATTTTGGTTAATCATTATACAAAGATTATAACGGTAATAATATTGTTTAGTAATATTATTTAACATATTTCTTCAGTCACGGGTTCAATCAAACTCAGGCCTTGATAATACGCTTTTCCCGAAAAATATAATAATGTATATTTCAACTGTGTATGAAATAATATTAATATTATTCTCCTGGGAGTCACGGGCAAGCCCGGTCTTTTTGAGAGGCATGCGAGGGGATACAGATCCAACTCGTAGAGGCCCTTTGGAGATGTTTAATGTAATATTAATCAGACTATTATTATTTCCGATTATAATTATAACAATATGATTTTATGTTTTTTCAACAGCTTATGTACACAGAATACTTGGTTTTAATAATTATTATAAAGACAAAACGGCAGCGTCTGAAACACGCAATACATTGCTGTGTAAATATAAACTAATTAATTATTAACATGTTGCAAAGATGCAATGGTTATTGAACGAAGAGAAGCATCCACAAGGATGATTGTTATCTTAGACCCTCGTAATTGTAGTCAATCGTCTTATGAATGCAATAGTTCGGGTAATAAGACTAGATCGTTCTAATTATAATAATAACATTATTATTTCTGTTACCACTGAGCTTCAAAATAATAATGTCCTCTATTTTCATAGTAAAAATAACTTTACTATTTTTTCAACCTCTAAAGCTAAATAAAGTAATTTTATCCAATTATTATTTTTGTATGACAGTTTGTTATAATAATAATGCTATGATTATAATAGACACGCCAGATTATTATAGATAGATGAATTTATGTGGTTAAATTTAGAAGTTTATCTGATTGTATGTTGAAATTTTAGCGTTTAATGAGTTAAGGATGCATAGAATGCATATTTTCAATGTGGTATATCTAGGGTTCAATATTTGTAGTATATTAACGAACCGATTAACAATAATTCTTCCAGAATATTGCCACAATTTCTATATAAAAAATTAGGTAATTGACTAAAGAAATGTAATTAATATTATTCAAATTTGATAATTTATAAGAGTATTATTTAAGAATCGAATCTATTTTTTTTAATTATTAAAATATAATTCATTTTTAATAAACAGTAAAAGTAATTATTAATAATATCGATAATTTTAACGCGTTTAATCTTATATTTGAATATGAAATGATAATTCTATGATTTTTGGATGTAAAATGAATCTGTATTGTATATAAAATATTAATAATACTTTTCTTGAATAATGAAATGAAACAGTTATTAATTAAACTGTCATCTGTCCTGTCAACTTATTATTATTATCTTTATTATATTAAGTGCTTTTATTATTGTTACGTTATTTTTAATTATGATATTATGTAGTTATATTATCCCTGTGATTCAATGGCTGTTTAACCGTTAATAATTGGTCATAACCAATTAATAATTGTATTATTATTTGATTATTATCATTATCTATCATCTGTTATGTAACCGTATGTTAAGTAAGTCTATTCAATGTTAAGTTTTATTATTATATTTTAATAATATGTTATTAATAAATAATATTATGAGATTATAATATTATTAATTTGATGATTATTTAACTGCCACAGAAATCATAAAATGTTAAACACCAATTCAAATATAAATTAAATTAATATTTATTTTATATTAAAAGTGTGTTCTAAAGACTGTATTATTTATGTAATTATGTATTATAAAGATTAGGCATGATTTTTCCGCTGACGTCAGTTGCGCTCCTTCAGTTGTTTCGCGCGGTCGACGTCAGCGGCTATAAAAATATCTGTTCTATAGCGCGATAGGTAGACCACATAATTATATATTTTAACGGGTAATTACGTTGTATTTATGTCGATTTACTATGTACAGTTTTGCTCATATATAGTGACCTTCCTCAGGAGTTAGAGCGAACCGCCACCGACTGCGTCTCGCCCCGCACTCACCGTATGTGGCCACAACTTGAGTACTGACATACTTCTAACGTAATTGCCTGTTGAAATAACTTATCTGTAGCGCGAAACGCCGCTGATGTCAACGGCTCAGTAGACTAACTGATAAATGATATTTGACCTCAGTCGCGAATCAACGGGAGCGGAGCGGCAGCGGCGCGATCAGTGAATCGACCAATCATAGTGCTTGAAATCGTAAGTCAAAATTGTTTCAAGAACTGTGCGAAGAATTGATTCCGCCATCGCCGCCGCAGTTCCCAGCCCGCTTAGTCCGTGACTGAGGTCAACCGCCACGAGTATACTCGTAAGCGCAACTGACGTCAGTAGGGGAATTCAGGCCAGAACGTTACCTTGGATAGTGTTGTGAAAACGTGAGCGTGTGACGGACCAATCATGGATCGTGTTAGAAGTTACTAGTGATGTGCGCGTGTAATGAATATCGATAATTTTTAATTTATTATTAGCTATCAATTTATCGATTAAAAATTCAAATGTTTAAGATCCTCGGTTCTAAACCTTACCTTAACGATTCTTTGTTATTTTGAAAAAGAAAATAAATATTATTATTGTACAGTAGTTTTGAGTTTTATTATCTGACGTTCGAATTACGAAAGCCAGTATTTAAATAAAATCGCACGAACTTTGGGATGCTTTTAATCTTCGATCAACAGCTGTGTATTGTTGATCGAAGCTTTTAATAGAGCTATGCTGTACTGTGCTAAAAGTTCTATTGGAGGCCCCTGTATGGAGATGATGAAAAGTTAAATCTGATATCTACATTTGATGAATAAGGTACTTTTTATCCCGAAATTCCCACAGTCACGAGATAAACATCATAATTAGTAAAACCGCAGGGCGTCTTATTATAATTTACTGACTTTTCCAACTACTAGCGCCATCTAGTAACGATTTCACGAACTACTTTGAAGTGTGTTCTAATCTAAAGTTCAAAGTTATGAAAGACTGAACTTTCGATTGGCGTCAAAAGATGTTTGTTGCTGCTGTCGGCAGATGTCGCTTGTTGCCTCAGGTCAATTGTTGTTTCAAAAGTAGAGGAGTCTCAATTCGTGAGAATATTATTTTATGATTACTTGATGATAACGAAGGACATATGAGCTATTCAATTAATAAATACGAGTTACTAGCCCGGCGGTACTACCCGCGTTGTACCCGTTCCAGCGGGAATTTCATAAATTGTCCCGGTTGTTTCAACCTTTAAACCATATCTAAGGCCTTTAGGCGGTCTAAAAACCGACACCACAGATAACCACTAACATATTCGACCTTATTAAATATGATATTTTCTATCTAGCTCCATTATCGCATACGATACTTAAAAAACATAATGAGTAGAAGTTAGTGCGACTACTAGCCGCATACAAATAGCCTGATACATCGCTTCATCGAACAAATACGGAAAAACACGGCTCTATATGAGTTATGGTTGTTTATTATATACTTACATTCAAGATGTATATCCTGACATCGATTTATAGGTATTTCAAGGGTAGAGTAAGAATTCTAGGTAACATATGTGGTCAACCCTGGTGTCAGAGCTTGTAGACCGCCGAAAGGCCTCCGACTATGTCTATCGATCGAAATAACCAGGACCGACAATTTTACGTGAAGAAGTACGGTAGCGCTCAGATAGAAATGCCACTATCAGCCACCCTGTAGTACCACCAGCCACTCATACAAGTAGGCATGTAGGTGCCTGCATATGATACTTAAAACTAAATGAATAATAATTAATGTAATGGGTGTTAGTTATTTTCTTATTCATCTCAATTAGCCTCCTCTCTGTATCAGTTGGTAATTAAGTAAAATCTTTAAAACTAATTTGCCCCCTTTGGGCCAGAATATTAATACGCCATAGAGATAAGTACACATGAGCCTGTAATGTCCCACTGCAGGTTAAAGGCCTCTTTTCTCATTGAAGATATCAGTGCAGAAAGGAGGTTATATTCATATTTATATTGAATTAAAACTACGTTACATACACTTCGCTTTTATTTTACGTTTTTATCACAGGAATCGTGGTAACAGAAGTCTTCTGTGATCTCGGTTCCTGTACAGGGGTCGAAACGTCAGATAAGTAGTGTAAAATGTGTAGGTAGTGTTCGCTTAAACTTAAGAAACCAGTAAATGTTTATAGTTAAACACTTAAAAAGAATTAAATGAGTAACTCTTAATAGTTGCACAGATCTCTCAAACCATAACTCTGCCATTTTTACGAGACAAAAAAAATAACAAAGCAAGTACTATATGACTACCTTGGATAATACACTAGGAAGTAATTACCTCTACATATATTTAAAAAAAACACTTTTTACATAACCATCAAGTTATATATAAAACACAACTAATAAACTACAAACTGAGAAGCATACAGTTAACCCGGTAATACACACACAGACACACACTATGTGTTATAAACTACACAACACACACACCTACATATGTGTATGTGTAAGGTAATTGAGGAGAGTACGTATATAAAAAAATTGCGCTAAGTGTGCCTTACTTGCGCGCGATGTGGTCGGTATAGCCGCTGGACATAGTTGTTTGTGAATTATTTTGTTCTAGATCAATCTATTGAGTTGGTTTCGAGACAAGTCCGTTCGCACAGTGGCAGTGGGAGCGCTTACTGTGTCGGGGGTTGTGGGTTCGATTCCCGCCTGGAGTCAACAATATGTGAAGACATAGTTGATGATGAAGACGTCTGGGTGTCATTTAAATAAATATATACATAATTAATAGTATCTTAAGTAATTTAAAAATCGCGTTAATCAAGGGGTTTTAATTATGTAAGCAAGCAATAGGTAGACAAAATTAAAAGGGTGTTTTCCATTGAAGTGGAGTGAAGCTGTGCGGAGCTCATTCGACACAATGCATTGAAATTGTCAACAACGCATCGACATTGTCAAAATCTTTTCGTAAGGTATTGGGATTGGTCAATTGCGTTCAACGCACGCCCACTCGCATTTTATTTAGCTCTTGTCACTTTTAAACTCGCTTCTTAACAAACGCCATCACACATCAACATTGCACAGAATTGTTATCAGGTATCGCACACCGCATCAAGTTCCAACATCACCAACAGGCTTACATAGCGGGCGTCGTTCCGACTGGCCACAGTTGGCTGACAGAGCGAGAAGTTCAAATCTCCACTGGTTGTAATTGATAAATAAACGAGGCACGTGCTGCAGGGTCATCACACTTCGTACACACGCAGGTGAACAATCCTGGGGCAGCGCGAAGAGCGAATTACTCTGCTTGAACCTGAGCGAAGGAGTGAAGAGCGAAAATCTTCGCTTTTGAATTCTGGGAGATTCCTGCTTGAATCTGTACGAAGAGCAAACAATTCTACTTGAAATCTGGGCGAAGAGCGATTATGTATGCGTTGGGCTTGAGTGTGGTCAGGGGTTAACGTTACAATGATTGCGATGATAGGTACTGCCGTAGTTATGTAAGCTCAACGCTAAATGTATTACGCATTTGAACAGTGGATTGCCTCGCCATTTTGATTCGCAAGTAAGCCAATAATGGATAGCCAGATTCAACGGGGAGTTTACAGGCTGTTTTTCATCCCAAAATGTGCTAATCGATTAAACCGATTTAAATAATTATTTTTGTAATAGATAGCCGGATTCAACGGGAAGGTTACAGGGTGTTTATCATCCCAAAATTCTCTTGGGAACACGCACAACGTGGGTAAAACCGCGCGGCACTGCTGGTGTTACAATATAACCCACCACGCGATTTTCCGAATTCAATTCTAAAGATAGCTTTTTGTCTGTCTTTGAGATACATCCACAAAATAACTTATCCAAATAATTTAACAGCCTCCGTGGTCTTGTGGTTTGAGCGCCTGGCTCACGATCCGGAGGTTCCGGGTTCGATTCCTGGTCGGGACAACAATATCTCACAAAAATCTCTTTGTGAGACTGTCCTCTGTTTGGTTAGGGCATTGCAGGCTGGCACGTTAAGCCGGTCCCGTTTACTTTCTACGGATAGTAGTCGTTACATGAGCCATGTCAGAGGCCTTTGGCGGCTCAATATCTCTGACCAGGATTGGTCAGGTTGACCATCCACTCGATGAAGAAGAAAAACTTATCCAAAATTCATAACAGTAGCAATACCTCCATATCAAACCCTCACATACTTCCATTGTATAGTATAGTCTATAAGTAAAAAAAAAACATTATAATATACAGTATTGAGAAACCTCCTCCTTATTTAAAGTCGGTTAAAATACTAACTAAGGTAACCAAAGGCGTTAGATTTAGCCAGTTTGGAAGCTGGAAGCTTGCGAGTTCAATATAACGCTAGCGATCGAGCGAGTTATTCATTCATTCATTTTGAGAAGGTCAGTGGCCAACCCTGAGGGCCAACCCTGGGGTTGGAGTTTATAGACCGCCTAAAGGCCTCTGACATAGTCTGACCATTCTTCTCTTCTTCTTATCGAGTGGATGTTTAACCTGACCAATCCTGGTGTCAGAGTTATTGAGCCGCCAAAGGCCTCTGACATGGCTCATGTAACGACTACTATCCGTAGAAAGTAACCGGGACCGACGGCTTAACGTGCCCTCCAAAGCACTTTTAATTGTCGGTAGCCCCTCCAACCATTGTACTGCCAGTCGCCACAGGAAACAATACCAACATAAATAAAACATTTTCCCTCCAAAAACAACATAAAATCCATACAATTTTGTGATTTTTATCAAAATGTCGCGTCTGACATCAATCTGAGAAAGATTTCCGTTAAATATAACACACATGTAACACATGTGTGTGTTCTGTACATGTGTGTGTTACTGAGCTAGTGTGCGTGTGTAATAAAAAGTGGCTCGTGCGCACACTTAAAGCGTATAACAGATGAGTATGCCTATCCTTGTCGCTCTTGTTGTAAATTGTGTTGTGGTCTCTGTCATACGTTCGTATGTAATTAGTTGGTACATTACTGTAGGTATTTCTTGGCAGCTAACTGATCCCGATTATATCGTCGACTGTGTTTTGATCTGATAGCAAATGGTTTAGCATTTTGGAGCGAGATAAAATAGGATTTGTGTAACTTTTGTTCACTTTAATTAAAGTGGGAGAGGTTTTAAATTTAACATAAAATTTGGTGCATTTTCACGAGTTGTACCCGTCCTCGCAAGAATTTCGGCATAAAAGTATCCCTTGTGTTATTCTGATGTATAAACTATATTTCTGTAAAGTTTCATTTAAATCCGTAAAGCAGTTTTTTAGTGAAAGAGTAACAAACATACATCCATCCTCACAATCTTTTGCAATTGTAATATTAGTAGAATATAAACAGCTGAAACAATCGATGTCATGGTTCCTAACAAAGAGTCTTCGTATCTTGTAGTGTCAGACTTGCCCATAGAATGATTTAAAAAAGCCCCCTGTGTATAGTTTGATAAAAAAGATTTCTAAAATGTTTAAAAATTAATTTTAATTTGACTGATATTTAAGTATAACATAGTCTTTATTTTTAAGCTATTGCATAGCTTCTATCGCGGGCCTTGAGCGCGGGGACCGAATCCAGAAATTCCGTAACGAAAAAACCTCACGCTCCCCACTAACGCCATCTAGTGATATAAAAAATAACTATGCAATAGCTTTACCGCGGCAGTCCCCGAGTGCCACACGTCTTTTTTCACTTTAATTTTTGCTTTAAGAAAATAGAATAAGCCTGTAATGGCCCACTGCTATGCAAATATCATCTCTCCGAAGATATGAGAACGGTGAGAAGGATTAGGCGTAATCACCACACTTGCATAGGTATTAGTTTAGTTAAAGTTTTTGGGACTAATTCAAAAACGCCAATTGACAGCATTTTAGCTGTCAATTGATTTGTCTCTTTCTCTCATATTTACTATTTTATAAAGAGCAAAAGAGACAAAACTCTTTACAACAATGTTTTAGTCAAATAGAGTTTATTAAATAAACGGTATAACTCTATTTCTTATATCATACCAACGCGTTTTAATAATAACAAGAAAGTGCATTACGAGTCGTATCGTCTGGACTAAGGAGGGGAACTCACAATTATTGTACTTCCGCTCCAGGACAGTAGTGATGTCCACAGTACGATATCGATATCGATAGGGATGACCACAACACAACGAATTTACTGATTTCAACATGGTGCGATGCTAGATGCAAGACAATATATCTGGAATGGATAGCATGATGCAAGACGATATGTTTCGTATATCTTCTCATGATATATTCAGCGATTCACCGAAGTAACAATTGATCGATCCGACTTTTAATTTGCCCGATGTAGCGTTTGATTGAAGGAATAAATAGTACTTGGGCCATTTGTTTATTTATTTATTAGATACTACAACAATTGTTATAAAGTCTGGAATTTTGATACCTGTGCTAATTTGATTTTTATTAAACGCTCTAAGGTTTAAACTGTAAAGGCCTTATTAATAAACGCGTTTTAAGAACATTTTAAGTATCAAATGGTTTGTCACTTTCTGACATACGCAATTTTCCGGAGAGCAAAAGAGACCAAAACACATTATAGAAGTGTTTTAGTAACAGAAGGCGTAATAATATTCATGGTCATACTCAACATCGAATTCATAGAATAATAACCAAAAAGATTTATAATATTTATAATTTATTTTCATTATGACTTCATAAGGAGGTCGAACAAAACAAGAAAAAATATGTAAATAAGATTATTTGTCTTGACGTATTTGGACTGTGAACATAATACAATGAAAATGTAATTCTTCTTTCAAATAAGTAAATAAATTTGTGCGTTACTTTGAAATAAATAACTGCCGCACTCAGAGACGTTCATTACATCGACGTTTTGTTGTTGACGTCATTTGTCATACATGACATGTCAAAATCAGTCATTAAATCTCTAAAAAGGAAGCATTTGACGTACGAGCGTAAGAGTCGAGCCTTTTAAATCTGATGTCTTTACAAGTAAAGCTTCTTACTAAAGACTTCTTTGCCTTTGGCGGTTCTATAACTCTGACACCAGGATTGGTCAGGTTGACCATCCACTCGATGAAGAGAATAAAGACTAAAGACTTCAGTACAAAGAGTATACTAGATGAAGATACGGTAACAATATAATTTATATCTATATTAATATAATAACTTTGAAAAGTATGTTTTTAATTATTTTGCTTATTTGAACGCGGTAATCTCAGAAACCACTAATCTGAACATGACAGCACTTTAAAAATATACTTATATGCCAGGTCTGATATTAACCTTCAACATAGTATTATAAATGACAGTTTCCGACTCCACCTAATTTAAAAGATAGTACAAAAATATCGACACACATTTACGTAACCCCGATACCGCGTCCCAGCACTAGCTCGCCACCCCGGCTGCGCGCGCGGCGGACTGTGACCAAGAAAGTACAGACAACGCGTAACGGACTCGGTAACTGAGGGGAAACTCAGGGTACCGTCTTGAGGCTTATGATGAACAGTTTGTAGAGCAGGTCCTGGGTCTGTACTTATATTATAAAGAGGTAAAATAAGTAATTATGTTAAGGCTTATCTCGGGAATTATCAGTCCGATTCGAATAATTCTTTTTGTAAAAGATAGCCACGTTCAACAGGCAGGTTATAGGCTATTTTTCATCCCAACAATCTTTCGGGAACGGACACAACGCGGGTAAAACCGTGGGGCGCTTCTGGTACTAATATAATAAATCTGAAGAGTGTGTTTTGTTTGTTTGAATGCACTAATCTCGGAAACTACCAATCCGATTTGAATAATTCTTTATGTGATGTATAGCCACATTCAGCGGGCAGGCTATAAGTTATTTTTCATCCCGGCATTCCCACAGGAACCGGCACAACGCGGGTAAAACTGAGGACGCAGCTACTCGGATATTATATTTGGAAAATTAACACCAATATCATATCAATGACTTCAGTTTTATATACTTTTATCCTAGTTCAGGTTCAAGTTTACTCTTAGCAATAAATATTTATCCTAGATTTATTAATATTTAAATAGAAGTAAGTTTATATTAATAAAAAAAATATTCGTTTATTAATAATGACATCGAAGAGTATGTTAATGTTACAATGTCTATCGACCACCTAACACCACAAAATCGCCATGCCATTTCAAATTTTCGGTGAAACAAATTTCGGTTTAATCGTTATTAGAAATGAAGGTAATTAAATTTTAAATAAATGCCAGTGTTCGGCATTAATGACTATGAAAGAAAACTCAGTGTTCTGCCTAGTTTAAGAAGAAAGAAAATGAATTGTGCTGCGGAGGGCACGTTAAATTGTCGGCGCTGATGTCTTGAGACGGGAGACGGTCTAACAACTTCGACCAGGCGTTGGCCACTAACCTACATAATGAATACCAAATTTAATGAATACTAGCAGCGCCCTGCGGATTTACCTGCTTTGTACCCGTTCCCGTGGGAATTTCAGGATGAAAAGTAGCCTCTAACCTTTCCGTTGAATGTAGCTGTCTATTATAAAAATATTTTTTCGAATCGGACCAGTAGTTCCTGAGATCTACGCGTTCAAACAAACAAACTCTGCAACTTTTTAATATTAGTATAGATCAGCGGTCTGGAACAGCCTATGCCAGGACATCGACATTAACTTTATTTCGTAAAGTTTAAAAAAGAGAAAGTAAACGATTCAGCGAGTAAGGGGCTATTTTACTAAATTAACTATATCTACGTGTTTATTTACTACTAGCTGTGCCCCGCGGTTTCACCCGCAGCGCCCCCGTTCCCGTGGGAATTTAGAGATTTTTATTCCTTATTTTTCTTATATAAAAACCTTGTTCTGACAATAAGGAACACATTAAAAAAAGAATCATCCAATTTGGTTCAGTCGTTCTGAAGTTATGCGCTTAGCAACAGATTCAGCGATTCATTTTTATATTTACTATGAAGCAAACCGTGTCAAACTATTTAATTTAGATCCGAAATTAAAACATTTGGTACCTTCCTAAAATCACAATGTTTTAAACAATTTTATAGCGATCCAATTGAGAGGCCATTCACACAAATTCTCTATAGACATACAATCAACTTACTTTCAATTCATTCATCATAACAAAATCATAATTTCATCACAACGTCTCACAAACTTTGTCTTTAAAATTCACCAAATAGCAGCTTGTAAACTCGCTCACAATCTACTCGAGTTACATAGAAGTGTAGTAATTATGTTACGATACAGAATGATCCGCGAGTCGCGCTACTGTCTGTGGCGCGTGCGCATTGTTCTTTGTTATACACAGGCAAAGGTTCTCAAACTTTTACTGCTTGCTGCACTCAAAGAATACATAACATAATAATATAATAAATAATAATATAATAATATCTTTCATTCATTATATTCCAAAATCACTCATTAAATCTCTACTAGGTAGCATTTGACGTCTCTGAGTACGGGCGTTAAGAGTCTAGACTTTCTAAATAGATTTATTAAACAGGCGTTACTTTTCTTGTCTATAAACCATTTAAATGCGATAAATGACTTCTAATTGTTTTTTTATGAATACCATTTTTAAAAGTATTTTTTGTTTTAAAGTAAAGTTTAAGCCTGTAATTTCCCAATGCTAAGCAAATGCCTCTCATCTCACTGAAGATATTAGTAAAACGAGAAGGAAATATTTTTTTAAATAAATTATGTATATATATCTAAAATTTGTTTTTGATTTTGTTTGTTTTAATTAGCAGTCTGATTCCAGTAGAATAGAATAGAATAGAAAACATTTATTCAGACGAATCACACAACAAGAAAAGAAAACACAAAACAAAGACAAAAATAAAACAACAGATATTACATACACTAAACAATTACACGGATTACAGTAATTATTTTTGTAATAGATAGCCACATTCAGCGGGTCGTTATAGGTTATATTTCATACAGAAATTTCTAGAGGAATGGGCACACGCGAGTAAAACCGCGGGGTGTGGATAGTTCAAAATACTCGTTATCACATTTAAATCATCTCAAAACTTTGACAACCATAATTCCACAAAGTCAGTTACGACAACTGTCCGTTACAATTTTATCCAGCGATATCTTCCGGTAGACAAGGATAGCGATATAGACTAACGTTAAAGAAAGAAAGAGACGCCAACAATCCACCTGTCTTGTCGGACCATCACTTTTTTGTAGACTAAACTACTTTTTATACTAATTGCATTGTAATGATGAAATATCACTTTGAATAAGTGTTTCAGCAATTGTGATTGCATTGGCAGTTTCCCACTGGTGGGGTTATGGTATCGCACTGTTGGGATTATGGTGTCCCATTGCATTGTAATGATGAAATATCACTTTGAATAAGTGTTTCAGCAATTGTGATTGCATTGGCAGTTTCCCACTGGTGGGGTTATGGTATCGCACTGTTGGGATTATGGTGTCCCAGCTGTGGGGTAGTCATCAAGTTAAGTAGATTGGCGTATGGCTTGATAAGAAATATTATTTACGAATATGTAAAAACAAAGTTTTTTAATTAATAAATTTGTTGTCCTATTACCACCAATTTGATGAATGTGGCTATCTATTACAAAAAAAAAATCAGATTGGTAGGTATCTGAGATTGGCGCGTTCACACAAATAAAAACAAACAAAAAGTCAAACTCTTCGGCTTTATTATATTGGTTTCGATATATACATTAACTATTCTTTTAAAACTATGACAAAAGAATAAAAACAAAATGATGCACAAACAAAACGTTACCAGACTTTTTTATCTTTCAGACGTTGCTTCCGTTTTGTTTGCCAAAGACTTTTTCGTCAATCACTTAATTTTTTATCCGTTAGTTTGAATAAACAGTTGTACTGAGAGTAGTTGTAAGACAGTCTAACAAGTCAAATTAAATTTAGAAACTCCCTACGGAGAAACGGGTGGACCGATTTTTACCAAACTCAACTAAGAACCACCGCAAGAAAATCGGTCCATCCGTTTGATTGCTACAGTGCCACAGGAGATACACTCATTACACACAGACAGACATAGACGTCAAACTTATAACACCCCTATTTTGCGTTGGGGGTTGAAAAAACTTGACTGCGATAAATTAGTTAGTCTTACAATATAAACTAAAATTTAAATATAAATAAAATAAAAACACATTTATTACTTTCTTTAAGCACACAAAATGACAAGAGTTGTCTCACAAAAATAATAATAATTAAAAGCAATTGGAGAAGGCTCAGGCTAAACTGTCTAGATATAGACAAGACTGTGTCAGACAAGTCAGTCTATAAACTGTTTTGGCGCAGTCTACGATGAAATCCTGATGTTAGCAAAGCAAGCCGTGTAGTGACACAGAAACACCTAGAAAGCGCAGCTCGTTGATGTCTTTTCTAAGAAAATAATATTTTTTCATCATTTCTTTGGACTCGGTGCGATGTTACTTTCTATTTGTGTTTTACTCTGTTAATAATTATATTTATCTACTTTTTTATGTGAATAGTGTTTTTGTGGTCGTGTTTTAATTGTTGTGTGGAGAGGTAAAGTTATTTCGTAAATTAAGACGTCTCCATTCACTTACTTAAGAAAAAGTATTATTTACAAGAGTGGTTGACTTT
This sequence comes from Cyclophora punctaria, assembly GCA_951394245.1. Taxonomy (NCBI): domain Eukaryota; kingdom Metazoa; phylum Arthropoda; class Insecta; order Lepidoptera; family Geometridae; genus Cyclophora; species Cyclophora punctaria. Next base: position 1,011,088 of record OX596188.1, read on the forward strand.
GAGCGAGTTTTACAAGCTGAATTTTTTAATTCAACTAATTCAATAGGCAAGTTTTATCAAATTAGATATGTGTACTCGCTTTGCAGATCCATACTAGGCGACTCGCAGCTATAGAAGAAGAAGAAGAAGCTATTAAACTCGCTCAACCTCGACGACGATAAAGTAAGAAAGATAAATGATTTGTATAAGTTAAAGCGCCTATTACACCACACAATATTTAGTCTGACTTACTAAAATTCAGCGCGGCGGTGTAATAAGAGTTAGCCAGTTAGCCAGTCTAATTAGTTTGTAAGACTGGGCTCGGCCGCGCTAACTGTCTTACTTCTTCTTCTTATCGAGTGGATGGTCAACCTGACCAATCCTGGTGTCAGAGTTATAGAGCCGCCAAAGGCCTCTGACATGGCTCATGTAACGACTACTATCCGTAGAAAGTAACCGGGACCGACGGCTTAACGTGCCCTCCGAAGCACGGAATCATCTTACTTTTCGGGCAATCAGGTGATTCAGCCTGCAATTCCCTAACCAAACTGAGGACAGTCTCACAAAGTGATTTTTTTTTGTGAGATATCCCCACCGGGAATCGAACCCGGAACCTCCGGATCGTGAGCCGAGCGCTCAAACCACTAGACCACGGAGGCTGTTAAACTGTCTTACTGACTCAATATCGCGTGGTGTAATAAGAGTCGTACGTCAGTTACTTATAATATTAATATAACTTTATTTAAGGATTCTTTTAAAATTACTTTATAAATAAAAATATCTTAATTTAACTGTGGTTTACGACTCAAATAAGAATTTAACTGTTTTTCAAACCCGGAATACAGAGACGCAAAAAATTACAAAAATAATTAATGAATATATGAATTTGTTTCGTTTTTTTGGTAAATTGTTTTATTTTGGGGTTCCGTATAAAATATATAATATATTATATTATTATTTATTTGTATCCTTCGCACTTTACTGGTATTTTCAGTGCGATGAGAGGCCTTTGCCCAGCAGTGGGGCAGGCTAATAGTGTACTTAACTTTTTCTTTATTATTATTTATTTAAGTATATTTATTATGAGCCGTGTGAAAATGTGATGTTCCAGTTACATTTCTGCGTTCGTCTGATGTGGTCACCGAACTTCTTGTCGAAGTCTAGTTCAGTTGCAACACTACCGACTGTCTGACAACTCTAGAGAACGTTTGTAGAGAGAGAGAGAGACAGAGAGAGAGACAGAGAGAGAGAGAGAGAGACAGAGAGAGAGAGAGAGAGAGACAGAGAGAGAGAGAGAGAGAGTAAGAGAAGCAGATTATATGTAATTGTGAATGTAGTAGATTGTAGTTAGACTGGCTAGTCTAGTTGTATGAAAACATATGTTGGAGAGCACACTAGAGACCAAACTTCTAACAGACGTGGCCAACCGTCGGAGTATTCAGGTTGCCTAAAGACCTCCGACATGGTCCGACGATTTAAATAACCGGGACCGGCATTTGTAAGTACGGTAGCGCTCAGATGAAAATCCACTATCAGCCGCCCATCTAAGGGCCGAGCTGCATGTTGCTTAAGAGCTATTACACACTGTCGACTAAAACATGGGCAACTTGGCCCAGGAGACTAGCCGAGCAACAGTATTCCAACTTCTGCACGAATGTACTTGGAATACTGTCGCTCGGCTAGTCTCCTAGTCCAAGTTGTCCGTTTTAGTCGCCCGAGCTACCGAGTCGACAGTACGTAATAGCTCCAATCGCAATAAGCTAACATACCTTACTACAAATTCAGTCTAAACACTTTGTGTTCTGGCTTTAAAAATCTTACTCCTTCATCATGAAAAGGTTTCCACAACTCACAAGGATCCCTAAACCGTCTGAAGTGATTTACTTAAAATTTAACAATTCACTGTAATGGTTTTAAAGCTTCATTTGCATCAGTAATTGCCGAGCTCGTTATAAAATTAATTAGTTTTTCAAAATTAAAACGAGAAGGTTAAAGTAACTATAGGATAACCTTAATTGTGATTTTATTTAATTGAATTTCAGTTTTTTGGGTTAGCTCTGAAGGTGTTTAATAAAACATTATATTTTATGGTTTTTAATGTATTAAGGTACTTGTTTTTGTTCGCCTACATATTTATTTGTGTTATTGTATAACTAATTTGTTCTAATTAAATCTAGAAGCTTTTGTCTGTGATTCAAGATCTTGTTTTGTTTTAAGGAATAGACGTGTATTGAACGAGTAAAGAAGTTGCAAGCAGATTGGATATTATACGAGTGTCAGAGCGAGTGAACGAGTATTATGGCATATGCGATGCTCGCGTTCTATTAAACTCGCTGGCTTGCAGCGAGTGAACTTGCTTATTGTAAACAAATCGACTACTGAACACTAGTATCACTCGTACCTTAGTTATATTTAAAACGTATTATTATATCGCATAAAAAAAGATACCGACGAATTGAGGACCTCCTCCTTTTTTGAAGCTGGTTAAAAAGCTTCAATAAGACCATCCATCTAGGCTGTCTTATAAGTACCAACAAACAAAACTACAGGATCATAGCCTCTTACAATTTTAATAAATCCATCAAAAAACTTCACATCAACAAAATTTAAATCTGAACGCGACGTCAACTCTAAATGTAATATATATAATAGCTGTTTTCCGTCCATATGTATATAACTTTACATAAGGACCCGCCTCACATAAAGTTTGTATGTATGCGCATACGTTGGTTGGCCATTCGGCGCTTGCGCAGGTTGGTTCCACTTAGTTTCATTTCAGTCGATGACGCCGACCGCGGCGGACGTATCGAGCTCTCCCCAAATAAATAAATAAACTTTCAGTGCTAGTGACAGTGACTGTGGGTTTAATTAGTGCTCTGTTTTGATTGGCTATTCTTTGACTGACAGGTATGTGTTATTTTTAACTTGTTTTTTGATGTTTAATGGTTTTGAAAGGTGGAGATTTCTTATTGGATAATGGAGTGTGATTGTGAAGGTTTTATGAAAATGAATGAGTAGTTTTCGGCGGAATAGTTTTATTATCGTATTTATAAGCGATATTGCTTGCAAATTAAATACTTTAAATCATATTTGGTTGGTGTTTCGTGAAATTTCTATGTGACGCCAATATTTCCATAAGTATGCACGGTACAGTTACCTACTTCAATATTTTGGCTTCCGTGTTATATCTCCGATTTTCTACTCGAATAAACAGATATTAAAGTACTATCTACTTATATTAATGTATTTCCTTAACAAAATAACCTTATTACAAATCCAATTTCCCCAAACCAACATTACAAGTACCTACGTATCAGCTTTCTAAACACAATTTTCCTTGTAAAACAACTAATAACAGTATATTTAAAAGTGTGTCCGTCTGTGCCGTCGCCTCGTTGTAATAGTTACGTAAATTTAATATTGCACAAGTTGGTTGAACGAGTTCGGACAAACCCGATAGGTTTTTCATTTTATTACAATTGTCGTTAATGGCTTTCCATCGTAACGTTGCTTGTATCGTAGGGTTGTAGTTTGTTTGAGGCCCGTGTGTTTACCCGTATTATACCTGTTTTTGAGTAGATTTCGGGTAGAAAGAAGCATGTAACATTATAAGTGTATTTTTTAAAATCCGTTAGTTTAATTGATCAGTGTGATCAAACAAGCAAACCAAAAAATTACTCACCTTTATTTTGTCACTATAAATTGCTTCTTTTAATAGCCACTGTTGAACCGGGTCTATAGGAAAGGGGGCAGAGAGAGAGAAAGAGAGACACTCTCTCTCTCTTTCTCTCTCTCTCGCTGAAGATATCAAGAGTAATTATAATAATCCTTTTTTCTTTAATTTACTTCAATAGTATCTACTTCAGCAGAACCTATTCGCGGACATGTTGCACTGATGTGGTTGAGAGTTTAGTTGTAATCCATTACATTAAACATCTCCAAAGGGCCCCTATGAGTTGGATCTGTATCCCCTGGCATGCCTCTAAAAAAGACTGGGCGCTTGTCCGTTGACTCCAAGAAGAAACATTTTAATCATAATAGATATATTTACAGTGAAGAAGATTAGGTAAAATTCTTAAGTGTTACAGACAAGACTTAACACATCAACGTGCTAACATGTTAACACTTTTTTGTCCTAACCAAAACCTTCTTTAAATCGGTTACAAGTTTAGGTCACCGCCAATTGTCATCAAAGTACTTCCAAACAAACAATATCCGTTGTTTTTCTGTATATATAAGTATTTATTAAAACGATAAGCTCATGGGAAAGGAAAACAATGAAGTGTGCTGTGTCGATGTAACCCACAGTATTCACAATGGCTCCCACACTTGAATTTGAAAACTGCGGTTAACTCTTACCTCAACTTATGTAAGATGTTATAACTGCTTTAACTTTTCTATTTGGGGAGTTGATGGATTGAAAAAGTCGTTGGAAGAAGTGACTAGCAACGCGCGGTGGTTGTCCCGTTGTCCGTAATGTACCCGTTCTTTTGGGGATGTAAGGATGAAACTATAGAAACGATATGATCATGGTTGCCCGAGTTGTACCCGTTTCTGTATTGAGGTTTAGCTTTAACCGTCCATATAAATGAGAATTATAAATTGCAATTGTTTCTCAAATCCGAATGTTAGTTTCTGATATTAACAAAATATACAGCGTACTTTTAAATTGTAGTTTATTTTATTATGTTTAATATAATACATTGATAAACGCGTTATACATTATTATACCGTCGGAAAAGAGTTAAAGTTTTAGTAACAAGTATGAACATGCTTATCCAAAATTAACACAAATAGTACAGAAGCCCGTTGCATGTATATGTACATCTTTCATACAAATACAAGAAATGCAACGTCACGCGACTCGCACGCGGCCCACACCCGAGGGTGACCCGACCCGCAGCCGCACTATGTCTATCTTACGCTTTAGTTCCTTAAGCTTTAGCCTGTAATATCCCAATTCTGACCAAAGGCCTCTCATCACACCGAACATATCAGTACAGTGAAGAGGATTAGGCGTAATCACCACCACGTGCAAAGGAACTAACAATCGTCGCTAAGGAACATACCTTATAGCCACGATTGTCAGTTCCTTTATACCACCAAAACGCTTAAACTTCCTTTTCCGCAGTCGGTATCAGATTATATCACAAACATAAGTTCTAACGTCAACTAGACACAGCGGTGACAGTAAACCTTTCAAATGAGTTTTTTTATTAAAAAAAGTTGTTGAAAAACATCAACAATGGCCACTTTCTAAATCGGCGACCGGTCGCCACTCAATAGCGAATTTCAATCATATTGTGACTACTATATCAAGTTTATTAATTGAATAACAATTTTATTTACTTTTCAATATTGTTATTAAAAGCTTTGTTTGTTTTAGGTTGTAATTAGTTTTGGTATCAGACGTTACTTTACTTATTTTTATTTTAAAACAGTCAAACTAACTTTCGGAATAACTTGTTTGACTTTAATTTGATTATTATGGTATTAGAATGACATCTGTCAACGGACGTTTACAGTAATTTCATATCTATACTAATATTATAAAAAGGTGAAGTATGTCAGTTTGTTTGTTGTGGCTAATCCAGAGTTAAATTACTTTTATAAAGAGTTGCTATATTCATGATGTTGTAGGCTATTTTATATTACGGGGAATTACGGCATTTATATTAATTCTTATATGTACCAACACAACTTACGTAAAACCGCGGGCACAATTAGTAATAAACTTTTAAGACCTTTAAAAAGTGCCGATAGGGTTTTCTACTTAGAGTACTGCGTGATTCATTTTGGATTTGCTTTAAAACAACTCGGCTGATCGTTATAAAACTCATTAAGCTATCTTTATAAGTGAAGCTACACACAGCACATACATAAGCAGTAGAAAAAGGGCATCAGATCCTTTGTAAAGGTCAAGTGCGAGCCAGGAATAGAACCGGAGACACGGTCCGGTGGTCGGACCGACCGCTGGGCCGGTGGCGACGTGACGCAGCGAGTTGTGGCTCACTGTTAGAATCAACGAGTTAACTAGTATACTCGTAGTAATGTAGGAGTATAATAATATTACTAGCCGCGCCCCGCGGTACCCGCGCTGTACCCGTACCCGCGGGAATTTCGGGATAAAATATATTCTATGTGTTATTCTGATGTATAACCTATATTACTGTAAAGTTTCATCCCAATCCGTTCCGTAATTTTTTCGTGAAAGGACAACAAACATCCATACATACATACATCCTCACAAACTTTCGCATTTATTATATTAGTAGGATAGAATAGGATAGAATACCCTAATATATCCCCATACAAATTCACACCTGGTTAATTAGACCCAAAGTAAGCTCTAAGCTTGTGTTATTGAATCTAACTCATTGATACTACTACATATACATTCACAAATAATTTATAAGAATATATAATTGTCACCCAGACGTCGTCACCAACAATTATGTCTTCACGTACTACCCCCGACACAGTAAGCGCTCTCACTGCCACTGTGCCAACTGGCTAGGCAGAGTAGTAGGAGTAGAAAGTAGTAGTAGTAGAATTTGGTAGAAATAGCCGAAAAGCCGTCAGATTCTGATCGGTAGATACATAGACCAATATTTGGTCTAGAGTAAATGGTCCTTGTAGTTGTTGGTTTAAGGTTTAAATTCGTTACCTGGTTGCAATGTCGAAAGTATCCGTCGGGTTTGATTACTGAAACGTGTTTTTTGAAAGAAATTCGTTCTTTATTATTTCTCATTATTTAAGTCTTAATATTGAAAAAAATCGCACCCTCAAAAAAGGGATAGCAGTCAGCTAGAAAAGCCTAACGGCCATACATTCAAATAGTGTTTCAGGGTCTTTAAACTCTAACACAAGGGCTGGCCATTAAACTACTCCAAAATCTTTTAAACAGGGCCATAGCATCACAATAAAAATCGCCAACCCATATCGGAAAATTCGAAATACCATTATCGGCCACCCTCACTAGTATCAAACCGTTGCTTAACACTCACCAGTGTACTACGTCACATCCAAACAAAACAAACCCAATGTTTACAAGCAGTGACCTGTTGGTGTCAGCTGGTCTCCAGTGGAGAGAATCCGAGCGGATCCTCACTGCTTCAGTGGTGCATGCAACACGCGGGTCCAGCCGTCCATTCAGACTTCACGCATTTGTGATCTGACCTACTGTTTGGGTGCTTTTGAGTATCGACAGGTTTAAGACGTACTGTCGGGTTATGACGTAACTCTTCACTTATCATTTAACATGATGAGTAAAGAAAGACGGTGCAGTGGTACAGTGGTACAGTGGTGTGGTGGTGTGGTGGTGTGGTGGTGCAGTGTTGCAGTGGTACAGTGTGTATAATGTTCACCAGTGTCATACTAGAGGACCCCCATAGTGAACAATACTGGTGTAAAGAGAAGACTTTTCTATAATCATTTAAAGGCATTTTCTCATACACTAAGCTGAAAAACAAAAAACCAATGCTATGAAAACAGTCCTGACCTTTCAGTAAATTGCCCTACTCCAGGTTTTATTTGTCTCCAGGTCGTTTGGACCAATTTTTCAAGCAAGTTCAGTAGGTCAGTAAAAATTAAGCAAGTGATTTGACATGTGTGTCATTAGCACTATATTGAACTCGCCAACTGCTCACTAACCCGCTCAATCTAAACAACACCTCAGTCTCTAGATATGGGTCGAAAAAACACACCTTTACCATTACATTTAAAGACGGGTCGTAGGGCATTTGAAACGGGTCGTAAGGAACCGTACATTTCTGGTGGTTGCCCAAAGTCACGGACGAATCGTCTGAGCATGAATGTACGGCATCAGTGATGCATGCTGCCACGTGGATCCACTCGCCCATTTAGATGGATTTCACGCGCTTGTGGGTAGAACTGTTGTGTTTGTCTCACTTCAATGTTTTTGTATGTATCAATGAGTTTAAGATACGTTCACCTTTTGACTGAGCTATCTAATTGTTGGTGTTTAGGTTCTTGATACTTTAAAATGGCTTTATTAACTTTATGTACAATATAATGTATATGCTGCAAATCGATTGCCAAAATACACCCAGAATCCAACATACATAATATGTTAGAGTCGGTAAGTGGCTATTATGTTAACATTATATAACCGTATTCACATTATTAGTAAGTTTGAGAAGGTTACTGGCAACCCTGATGTTGGGAGTTTTTAGACCATTTAAAAGACTTTCGGTCTATCGATTGAAACAACCGGGACCGACATTTTAACGTGCATGGTAGCACCTCGATAGAGAAGCCGTCGGCCACCCTTCCAAGTAAGAGCAGCACGTTGCTTAACAATCGCAATGAGCTAACATCACTGAGTCAAACTACACCACGAGCAGTTCCACTAGCCATCATTGTTAACATTGAGTGAGTCACAAGCGAGTTGTCTAATTTGAATGACGGGTGAAGTTCGCTGTCTAATGAACTCTCTAACTTCCAGCTTGTTAACAAGCTCAATGTAAACGAAACCTAAGGTAATATATTCAATCGTTTCAAAATATATCTATGAAAAAAAATGTTAAATAACTTTTCACTTCTGCTATTTTCTCAAACAAAAATATTAATTAAATATTGATTACAATAACAATGAATACGCTTAATAAACGTAATAATCTCGCAATATAAATAATCCACGAGTACCAACCTCTAACCAATGTTTTCTATAACGCAACACCACTTTTCAGGGCACAGTTGCGTAAACCAAGTACTTCCCAACCTTGCTTATCGAATATCGATAAAAACCAGAAGGTTACACTTTTTATCGATATCGGGATGCAGTGATGGTCAGTTTTTTGTCACATCATTAATCAGGTCATTATCTAATGAGAACCGTGACTTAGATTGGTTAGGTTTCAAAATGTGACCTAGATTATTGGTTTCATTTTTTATTTAAATTAGTCTTCATTTTTAACCTTTAAGCCCTTTAAGCACCATTTGTAATTATTAGTATGTATAAACTCTTCATATTTTTGACTAATACTTGGATAGGTAGCCAAAAGTGGCGTTTCAATGTGAGCGCTACCGTGCTTCTGAGGATGTTAAATTGTCGGTTTCAATAGTAAGACCATGTCAGAGGACTTTAGGCGGTTTAAAAACTCCAGCACTTGATTGGCCTCTAACCTACTCGAATTTATTTACTTACTTAAAGCAAAACCCGACTTCTATTAATATTTTTATAAGAAATTCTTATGCGTTCTATTGTAAACCGTTAAAATGGAACCAAGACGGTAGAGTGCTTACTTTTCCTATACCAAATATGGACTTACATCTCCTACCTACCCCACTCTGCCATAGAAGTGACGACTTTTGCACACCCTGAACGTCTTTCTAAAGAAATCACTAAGGTCCCTGCTTACGCATACTACGTAAATTTTTTAGTCATTTCTTGATAACATTACAAATAATTTTAGAAATATGAGGCAACAAAATTAATTTAAAATATTTGAAAACCTCTTGGTCACTTTAAAAGCATGTAATATCTTATGAGTAAAAATTAAGCAGTTGGTCTGGGTTGTTGCAATCGTCAGACCATGTCGAAGGGCTTATGCGGTCTGGAAACTCCAACACTAGCTGCCACTAACGTACTCGAAATGAATAAATGATTACATAGTAAAAATTAAAGTTATATCAAGTAAAAAATATTATTATTAGGTAACTATATCAAACATAATTCAAAATTAAAAACAATTTAACTACAAAAATAACTTTGACAATGAGAATTTAACAAAAAACACGCAGTGTGGACAATCTCACGACCTCCGGCCATCAAACCTTGAACGACAAACGAATTTTATAATATTATAAATAATACTCAATGAGGAATACTGGAAATAATCGATTAAATAATACGATTTAAGGACAAGTTGATTCGATTCGTCCTAAATATTAGGTTGATAATAGAATCGATTATTGTATTTATTGATTCACTTTGTGTAGGTTAGTGGTAAAACTAGTTTCGTAGTTTTTAGACCGCCTAAAAACCTTAGTATAGTCTAACGGTTGAAACAACCGGCTTATCGTGGTCTCTGAAGCACGGTAGCGCTCAGATAGAAATGCCTCGTAAATCGCGTAATACACGCAATTTCATGAAAATTGAAGTCAATTAGTTAATTATCGATTAAAGTGAGACGTCTCTAAATGCGCCAGTTGGAAAGATTTACTTAGAAAGGAATAATGGCTGTTATGACTGCAATTTTATTGTAGTTTTTAATGGGACATAACCTTTTTACTTCGACCTAAAAAGCTCAAGAAACTTGGATAGCAATAGAAAACTATAACTGAACACTTAACCAACGTACAAAAGCAAGATAATAAAATAACTCAAAAACTAAATACCATTAAAAATTCCTCATTAATAATTACATCCTTTCCTAAGGGAATTTCATTTCTCGCGACCATTTCCCATCGTTACGGGTGCGCGGGCGCAGACAAGATGGCCGCCCGTGACGTCACACCGGAAACGACTCCGTTTTGAATTTGGAACGGTCGAACGAGCAATGGCGGTACATCCGGTGAAGACGATACGATGAACGAACTTATAGATCCACCGATCTAGGTAGACATATTGTTTTCTATAATGGTAATCGGAATGTTCTAGGTTTTGATTTGAGCTCTATTGTGTTGGTATTGTGGGTGGTTTTTCTGTGATTAGTGTTTGGAAATTGAGAGCAATTTTATCTGCATTGAAATTGTGATGGATGGTAGGCGCGTTTTAAAAGTTATGCTTGATTGTGGCGAAAGAATATGAAGCCATATTTAATTATCTTGCGAGTAGATTACATTAATTAACGGTATATTAAATCAACCTTTATGTGTAAGGAAATTAACAACTAAGTAAGTCACTTAAGGTATCACCACATCTGCATTGCAACGGTCGCCCATCCCAAACTTATCACTGTCAAACGTAGCTGAACATCCCCAAGTAAATTAATATCGAAAAGAGAAAGTCACTCCGTTTGTTCGTTACACTTTTACGGGTAAATGGCTCGACTGATTTTAATGAAATTGCTTCGCTTTCCGTAAATATATGTAAGAGATGATTTAGTTAGTTTACAAGTGGATAGTAGGCTAGTTTAAAATCAAAAACTCCAACAAGTTATGGCCACTAATCTCCTCACTTAGAAAGTTCGTTCAAAATCTATTGAAAAATAATATACTAAGTTAAGAAAATAACTTATTCTGTATCCAAAATTAACATCTTAAAACCACAACCCCAACCCGAAGATTGAACCCGGTACTCATACACTGTGTAGTGATTACCATTAAGCCAATGAGGTCATCCTCTGATGCGCTGATTTAACAATTTTAAAGGAAGTTATTGTGGTCACCAACCACCTGCCGAGTGGTCACAGGTTCGTTGCCTTTACTGGGGTATATAGTTGTTACTATTTTGATACTGCTGTAGCGTTTGTGACGTAATTTGACTAAACGATGTTAGTTCATTGCAATTGTTAAGCAGTGTGCAGCTCGGTCCCTAGTTAGATGGGTAGCCGATAGTGGTGACGGTGGATAAGGCTGCGGCTCCATTGAGGCGGAGACGAGCGGAGCTGAGAGGAGACGTGTGGGGATCGACCAATCGTATTACATGAAATCCACATCTCGTCTCCGCTCCGCTTCAATGGAAACAGTCAAGCGGAGACGAGCGGAGCTGAGAGGAGACGTGTGGAGATCGACCAATCATATATTACGTGAAATCCACATCTCAGCTCCGCTCGTCTCCGCCTTAGTGGAATCACATACCTCTTTTCACAGCTCTGCTCCTCTCAGCTCCGCTCGTCTCCGCCTCAATGGAGCCGCAGCCTTAAAGTGGAGATATTATCTGATCACTACCGTAGGAACCTTAAGCAGTCGGTATCGAAAGACTATGTCGGAGGGCTTTAAGCGGTCTGAAAGTTTCGACACCAGGATTGGCCACTAACCTTTAGGGTGCTTTCAAATTATGCGTTTCGTGTCGGACCGCTGCGGTGCCGAAGCGGTGCGTTTGTCGTATTGTGAACGTACGATCGTGTGTTTTCATACAAAACGAGCAGTGCGGCAACAGTGCGTACTAAAATTATTTCGCGGTACCGACGCCGCACTGTTGCCGCACTGCTCGATTTGTATGAAAACACACGATCGTACGTTCACAAAACGACAAACGCACGGCTTCGGCACCGCAGCGGTCCGACACGAAACGCATAATTTGAAAGCACCCTTACTTAATTTGCAAACTTCAATAAATCGTTTGCATAATCATCGGCGTGCAAAAAATAATATTTATCTTTCGTTTAAAATGAACAAGTTCACAAGCTGCAATCCGACGAGTACAAAAACACATAGCAAACTATTCACTCGCAGACTGCGAGTGACCAGGGTATTGAATTCGCCTACTCGTCGCTCGCCGACTAGGTCAATCTAAACAACCTCAATACCTATTTTAATATTCAAACCAGATTGTAGTATTTTATTATTAACTAGCAGCGCCCTGCGATTTTACCGTGTTGTGTCCATTCCTGTGGGAATTTCGGGATGAAAAATAGCGTATGTTACTCGTGGATAATGTAGCTTTCGAATGGTGAAATAATTTTTAAAAACGGTCCAGTAGTTTTTGAGCCTATTCATTACAACCAAACAAACAAAGTTTTCCTCTTTATAATATTAGTGTAGACAAAGTAGGTAGTAGCAAAATAAACATTTTCAAAAGCCATTTCCTCCAACCACCAATTTACAAGTAGAGCTGTCATTAAACTTGATTCGAGAGAAATAACATTATCTTTACAAATAAAATCATTAAAAAATCAATATTCGATATTTTCTGTGCCACCGGTGTTTAAATTGGTTAGTGATGGGGTATATCGATACTATTGATAGTGATGGAATAAGTCAATTGAACGTCCGTACTCAGAGATACTCAGAGATGTTAATTAGAAGAGATTTCATGAGTGATTTTACATGTAATGTATGAAAAATTACGTCATTTAGTTAAGTGCTCATATAGAAAAAAATAGTATTAACCAAAGGCATGAATAATGTTCAAATAATATTATACTGATTTAAAAATCTACCCAACAATATATAGACTTTGCTAATATAAAAACTATTGCAGCACTCCGAGACGTTAATTAAAATAATATTAATTATAACAATTAATATTAACCACATCATAATATTTTATCATTTATAATAACTATTCTATTTAAAATATATCTATACTAACCTTAAATAATATTATAGGTACCTCTACTTACGCCAATTTATCAAGTCAACTTAATCGCAACAATACTCGACCAAATACATCGCTTCCTCAATCGATCGACTTCCCCACGTATCGACGGTTGTGTCCCATCCCTAGTCTAACCGCACAATTATCGCTATGTTAACAATTTTCGTCGATTACCGATGCCCGCCATCTCGGCTGTATTACTGTTTGATTTAGCGGTTACGGACTGTCGGCAGATGCTTAGCTAGGTATAGTGTGTTTGTATTGTTTGCTGTTCTATATATTTGGCTAGTGATAGACTAGCACTAGCCAAAGGTATGTATGATGACACTGAGTTTCTTGTTAGTTCGTCACAGAAAGTGGCGCGTTGCGATACTTAAAAAAAAACTAACGTAAACTTAATTTTAAGCCGAACGTTCTTACACGATTGTAATGACCTGAAATAATAAAGAGTTTTAATAAAGAGTTTTTTTCTATATATGTGTGTATATAACACACATATACTTTATAAGAATATATAATTGACACCCAGACGTCGGCGCCAACAACTATGCACATATTGTTGAGTCCGGTCGGGAATCGAACCCGCTGTCATTGTCACTGTCAATTAGACCATAGTCAAAAGGGTTCTATAATTAGTCTTTACGTATCTTGACGTTCAGTTAGAACTTCTCTTCAAAATATCTTGTTAAAAACAAGACCAGAAAAGATAACCCAACAAAGTCATAGCCGGAGGATCTAGTATTATTTTAAAACCTAGACTGTAATCTAGGATAACTGGGTTGCGGTCTAGATTTGCCTTAGGGTTCGGATTGTTAGTGTTTTAGTATTTGTATAGCGGTAGTTTGATGTGCACTAAGTATTGATTTCATTTGACTTTGCTCGTACTTTAAAAAATAACTCTACAGACAAAAAAAGGATTAGGAATAAACGACATTTTGCAAATGAGTTGTCATATTAAATATCTTCTTGTGGCGTCTATGTGTTGAATCTATCTCCTAGAAAGAAAATGTATAAAAAAAGTGCTTCTTCTTCATCGAGTGGATGGCCAACCGGACCAATCCTGGTGTCAAAGTTATTGAGCCGCCAAAGGCCTCTAACATGGCTCAAGTAACGACTACTATCCGTTTAAAACAGTGCTTAATACGTCATTTAATTGGGACGCCACGGTGCAGCGACGGCGTTGGCGACTAGCAGATTTTTAAAAAGAACACAAAGTTTTGATGATAGCGGTAATGTTAACACCCTTTGAATTTATATGATATCAATTCTTGTAAATCTTTGTCTACCAAATGTTATAGGGCGAAGCGAGGCTGCGGAGCGGAGAAACGGACAAATATAAACCAATAGGACTGCATGAAATGTCTGACCTACTACCTAATTACTTGTGAGAAAACTCAAAAAAAGAAGTGAAGTAAAAAGTATTAGCCTGTTATGTCCCACTGATGGGCAAAGGCCTCTCGTAAAGAAGTAACAAAGTTTATTAAACTCTATTGCCCACTACAAAAAAAAAACTTAAAAAAAAACACTTTCCCATAACCTTTTCCCCGGTTACCAACCCTTACACTTGACCACGTCTCGGGGTGCCGGGTTCACTCCCGGGACAGGTGTTATTTGTCGTTAAGACGTTACATTAACTTCCCCTACTGTTGTCTTAACCGCTAGAAATTGTAACCGATCAGCTGTTTGAACGTAACTACAACTCTTGATGGGGAGAGGGCTTTATTTCAGTTATTTAATATATAGTTATAGCATTCTTTAAGTGGTTTGAGATACTACTGCATTTAAATTCAAATTCAAATCTCTTTATTATATCAAATTACAATCCTACTAATCCTACTAATATTATAAATGCGAAAGTTTGTGAGGATGGATGTATGGATGTATGTATGGATGGATGTATGGATGTATGTTTGTTGCTGTTTCACGCAAAAACTACTGAACGGATTTGGATGAAACTTTACAGTAATGTAGGTTATACATCAGAATAACATATTGGATACATTTTATCCCGAAATTCCTACAGGAATGGGTTCAACGCGAGTAACACCGCGGGGCGCAACTAGTCATTTATAATCGTATGCTTAAAATTTACGTTAGTTCGCAACGCAACTTAGAGACGTTCATTAAATGGACACTTAACTAATTGGCGTACTTTGTCATACATTAATGTCAAAATTACTCATTAAATCTCTACTAGGGAAGCATTTGAAGCGTCTCTGAGTACGGCGATAGTGTTTTATTTGCTAGTATCAAAATCGATTAACATTTTGAATTTTGAGTATTGAAGATGGTTTTGGAGGGAAAAAATGTAGTGATTGAAGTAATTAGTACTGTGGGGGATTAGAATATAATACTGCTTATGTAACTGCGATGACCTAATGTATTAGATACTTTCAGGGATGCTACGGTAAGACACGATTTTGTATAAAAAGATAATTTTGTCAAAAACATTGCTAGTCACCGTCGCTCGACTGTGGTATGGCACCATGCACTACTTGCACACTCCTGGCACCCATCTTTAGTTAAGATTTTTCATTTCAATTCTTTTTTATATCTAATTAAAGCATAATAGATAACGTTTTCAAAAAACTGTGATCCATAATAATACCTATTAAATTAAATGTAACACAGGATGTTCCAAAACTTTCCGCATTATTTTACATTCAGGAAATATATTCAACCTCCATAATTACCGTATCCACGTGTCAAATTTGAATTTAGAAAAAAGTAATTCTATTCTATTGTATTTGAATATGGCGGCATGTGTTGAACGTTCTTTTTTTGAATAAAGTAGTTATTTGTGACAGTTTAGTCAATGATAAGACAGCTGTTAATGAAGGGTGTGAGGGCGATTGCTTTAAGCGGTTTTTGTGCTAATGTACTTTCGTACTGATAAAGGTTTTGATCGGTAAAGCGCGCGCTTTTTGCTAAATCGTTTACTGGCTACTAGCTGGCAAGATTTCTATCTACTAATAGACTCGTTCACAAATAAAGTCTCGATAACAAGTCAAGATTATACAATAATTAAGACTTACTTTAGGACGTCTGCCATGACAGATATCATTCCAATACCATAGGGTTGGAAGCGTTTGTAAAAGACCTTTGCCCACTAGTGGGACTATAGAGGTTAAGAAAAAAAACCTTATTTTGAAACCTTGAACAAACGATATTAATATCGGTATCATTAAACGTCATATTATCTTATCATATAACGTCATATAAACGTCATATCATAAAGACAAAAATAATCATAACTCCCTAAAAATCTCACAATCACACTCACCTCTATCAACCCAGAAGGGTTAAATAAAAAAAAACAACAGCAAAAGAAAACTGAATGAACTTTATCATAAAAACGGTATCCCTAGGGTTAAGGAACTCGCCGACCCGAGTTGACATTTCGCGCGGCAAAAAATCTCTTGCGCGGCACGTGGCTGTTCGACACCTGTTCACGGCTGCGGTTTGGAACACCCTATATTGTGAATGTTAATAAAATATTGCTTAGCAGAAATCTTAATTAAATATTTGTCAATTTTTTGATTAGATTAAAATATAGATTTTTGACGTCTAGGTGGTCGAGACTCTACTGGTATATCTATTCGCCTGCCAAGACTTGGGGTCCCGGGTTGAATTCCCGGGCTGAGCGAAAATATGTTTCCTACTGTTCTAATTTGATTCTGGTTTGAAATCACAAACTCTCTAAACAAGCGTGGTGACTACGCCTTATCATCCTCACTGTACTGATTTCTTCAGTGAGATGTGAAGCTTTTGCCCAGCAATGGGAGATTAAATCGTTGGCACATATAATTCGATACACACTTACATTAGTATGACAAAGTCAAAGTCAATTTAAAGACCCCAAATAACTTAAAACAAGACCAAAAGTCGGTTACACTATCAATAATCTTGACAAAAAACTTGTAGATCTAACAGAAATCAACACAACCTGTCGTAGGGGTTGCTACCCTCAGGTCATTACACCTGCGCGGGGCAGCTGACGTAACGGCGCACGCGCATCTTATGGCGCGAACGGGGGTGGACGGTTGGGTTTATTGATTTAAGGGAGGTTATCTGGATTGATTAGGAATGCTAATGAGATGAAATCTTTGCAGTTTTAAATTTTACAAAATCTTTTTGTTTCTCGAGGCTCTTAAAGCTTTTGCACTGGATTTTTTATGCTTTCAACGCGAGTAAAAATGTCTTTGGGATTAAAATTAAAAACAGCGAACCGGTGAAGTCAAAAGTTCAGCCATTTCTGAGTTATTAATTAAGTGACATGTTTTGTGACTTACTTCTATAATATACTAGCAGCGCCCCACAGTTTTACACGCGTTGTGCCCGTTCCCGTAGGAATTTCGGGAATTTTTGTACTTATAAACCTTCCTCTTGAATTACTCGTATATATTTAAAGAAACTGCATCAAAATCCGTTGCGCAGTTTTAAAGATCTAAGCATACATAGGGACAGACAGCGGAAAGCGACTTTGCTTTATACTACATATGTAGTGATATTTTTGGAGTAATGATTAAATATAATCTTCCTTACTGTACTGATGTCTTCGGTGAGATGATGGCCTTTGCCCAGCTGTGGGATTACATGTTAACAATTTTATAATTATTTTTTATGGAAAACCTTGAATCAACAGACACAAATTCACATTATATTTTTCTTCAAATTAAAACCAACATGACTCTTTTTTGTACCATAGACAAGTTTTCCATTACGAAAAAAAGCGGCCAAGTGCGAGTCGGACTCGCCCATGAAGGGTTCCGTAGCAGCGAGTAACATAATAAAGAAGTTCTTGAAATAAATGTTTTTTTATTTACATTTGAGTTATTGAATGAATAATCAGTATTTTTTTGCGGTTTACGATTTATGTCGTAAAAAAAAAACTACTAACTAGACCTCGTTCAAACCAATTTTCGGTGTTAGATTACATTGTTATGTACATCATATATTTTTTTTAGTTTTATCATTCTCTTATTTTAGAAGTTACAGGGGGGGGGGACACACATTTTACCACTTTGGAAGAGTCTCTCGCGCAAACTATTCAGTTTAGAAAAAAATGATATTAGAAACCTCAATACCATTTTTGAAGACCTATCCATAGATACCCCACACGTATGGGTTTGATGAAAAAAAAAATATTTTTTTCATTTCTAAGTATGGGAGACCCCCCTAAAATTTTATTTTTTTTCTATTTTAGTGTGAAAATATTAATGCGGTTCACAGAATACATCTACACACTAAGTTTCAACAACATAGCTCTTATAGTTTCGGAGAAAAAAGGCTGTGACATACGGACAGACGGACGGACAGACGGACGGACAGACAGACAGACAGACATGACGAATCTATAAGGGTTCCGTTTTTGCCATTTGGCTACGGAACCCTAAAAAGACTTAAGTAGGGTAAGAATGGAATGAAATCACTAAATCTTTTTCCTCTTTAAAAGGAAACCTTAGTCCACATTTCAAGTCCCGTAAGATTATTTTTGTGAACGCGGAAAATGTATTAAACTACCTCCCATATTTACCTACTCCCTAAATGAAGTTTAACTAAACAGGTAATATGCAAATCCATTTTCCCACCAGACCAACACCTGTTCCGGAATATTTACAATTCAAATGAGTTCGGTTTGGAATGAGTATTACTTATGTAATGGGGAGCTTGGGAATTACTGGAGGTGTTACCATAAATAGTGACAGATTGAGTGTTGGAAAATGTCTAGAATATATATACTATACTCAATAAACACAAAATTATTGTGGATTTTTCTTCGGGATCCTAGGCTATTATATCTTTGAAATCCGAAGGGCACAATTCAGGGAAAACTGCTAATAAAGAACATCGTTGATAAACATGTGCAGTATTTTTGTTTTCATTATATTGTCAGTAAGCTCTTAACAAATTATAATAAACCGCTGTCAAAAATCTCTTTGTGACACTGTCCTCAGTTTGGTTAGGGCATTGCAGGTCACCTGATTCACCTGATTGCCCGAAAAGGAAGACGATTCCGTGTTTCGGAGGGCGCCGGTCCCGGTTACTTTCTACGGATAGTAGTCGTTACATGAGCCATGTCAGAGGCCTTTGGCGGCTCAATAACTCTGACACGAGGATTGGTTAGGTTGACCATCCACTCGATGAAGAAGAAGAACATATCTGTCAAATTGTATTCTAGACTTGACAGTCCCAAACCAACCCCATCTAATCATATCATTGCTAACATAATACTTTCCCAATGCTGGGCAAAGGTCTCCCTCAAACATCAGCCTCTCAAAGGAAGAATAATCATAATATAAAAATGAATCGCTGAATCTGTTGCTAAGCGCATAAATTCAGAACGACGGCACCAAATTGGATGATTCTTTTTTTAATGTGTTCTTTATTGTCAGGACAAGGGACAATATAAGAAAAATTAGGAATAAAAATCTCTAAAATTCCCACGGGTTCGGGGGCGCTGCGGGTGAAGCCGCGGGGCGCAGCTAGTAATCTATAATTATGCTCCTTGATGACGTCACAAAACCCAAGTAAACCCATAGACAAGCAACTAGTAAATCACATTCACCTACTTACAAACAGTCTTAAGAAACAATGAAGTATTTGCCTCACAATATCTTCACTAATTACTATCTAATAGGAAAATTGTTTTTGTACCATTGTCTTGTCTGCGTGTCATCGACCTCAGTGATAACAATTGATAGGAAATTATCAGTTCCTTGTGTTACGAGTATGTAAGGGGGATTGGATAGTGAAGTATGGAGTGTTTGATTGTTGTATGGGCGTGTATTTCAATTTGATGTTTATAAGATTAAATTGTTTTTTGTTAAGCTAAGCAGTTTAATTCTTTGCGATTGTTTTGGGACAAAAAACCTTATGTGTAAGTATGTATCAAAAGTAATTTTAATCAAAATCGGTTCAGTAAGTTAACCATAAACAAGTAGCAGACGGATTTTCACATTATTAGAAAAATACTTCGAATTTGAGCGTTTATAAGCAACGAAATAACTAATTTAAAAGTACGCGATTGTGACAAACTTTTACCTTTAAGGTACTGACAGACGTGCTCAAAAAAGCATGCTTATAAGCTTGCTTAAAATTAGCATGCTCTGCAAACTGTTCACATTTGCCAGAAATAAGCATGCTTGTTTTAATTAATTACATCAATTAATTGCATAAAACATGTTCAGACGTGCGCGGATCACGCCCCCCCTACCCGCGCCTCAGGTAGCATGCTCGAAAATCAAACGTTGTTTGATTTTTGAGCATGCTCTAAATAAGCATGCTAATTACATTACACACGTGGTACTAATGAGCACTTGCTCAATAAAAGCATGCTTATGTGCTAGTAATGAGCACGTCTGGCAGTACCTTTAGGGATTCGCTGACTCGCAGCTCGCACAAAGCTCTACACAGCTTGTAAACTCGCACAGTATCAACAACACTCTACATTAAAAACAAAAAAAAACTACCACCCTCCCTCTATTTTTAACCAACTTCTAAAAAGGAGGAGGATTCTCAATTCGATCGTATAGATAGATGATATTTCAATGAAAGTATCATCTTGAGAAAAAGTTCTAAAAAGCTTATATCATCGAGCTTTTGCTTTCGACCGCATAACATGACATAATGCTAGCTCATATTGTGTTTCGTTCACACGCGCGGCCTAGACATTGCCTGTGGGAACGGTCGTGTGAACTGGCACTTACATTGTAACTTTTCTAGGTTACTCTTTACTTTTATTGTCGTTTGATAACTTTGGAGGTTAGGCTTTTGTTTACGAGCGTGTTTTGTTTTTGGTGGAAGGATATTGGGGGGGGGGGGGGGTTTGAAATGGGGAATATTTTAAAAGTTGATTAAACTTTTAACGCTTTATTAATAAACGCGGTGTAACTTTTTAGTTATACTGTATTTTGTCTCTTTTGCTCTTCGGAAAATTGCGTATGTCAGAAAGTGACAAACCATTTGATAGCTAAACTGTTTTTAATACTTATTAATATGACTATATATGTATACAACGTGTATATGTATGGCCCTATAAGTACTCAGCCGGTTTGTTTCGATAAAGCATGTAAATTGTTTTACGTGTGCAAAGGTAGAATACATCGTATTTAAAATTCCCATACAAAAGTAAAATTATTTTAATCTTAGAAATTTGCGACAACCCTAAATGTTGATTACCTTTATTTACGGACTGCGACGCATTCGCTAGATCTGGACGCATCCTAAACCAGCACATGCCTTTACGAAAGACGTGCGCTTTGATGTGTGTGCTATGCCACTATCGTAAAAAATAACACTAGTTTTCACACATAAAAAAACAACTAGGTAGGTACGCAGAAATGTTAGATGGTTTATGAAACTACTTCTACTTCGATTTTGTTATCATTGATTAAGTTTACACAACACTAGGTACACAACAGACAAGACACTCCACAGTCTCCACACATCACTTCATAAGAAAACAATATTTAAATCCTACAAATTTATCAGCTTAAAAATAGTTGTTTACATATTGGCAGCTTTCAAGAGCTGTCAAGAGCTGAGCAATAATAAGGTTATAAACTTTACCCATAAATAATCATATGTCGATTGCCAACCTCATTTCATAGCGTATCTAAAGGGCCCCATACACGGCACGATTCGTCTATACGATCGATCTGATGAAAATCGTGACGATTGATCGCATCAAAAATGTCGCTCATACTCGAAACGACTGGTCGTAACGATCGATCATTTACTTGTTTGAAGCTGAATGTTAAGGACGTGTTCAAATAAATGTTTTGGTTGCGTTTTCCGACATCACTTTCGATTAAGTAAATCGTTAACGATCTTGACATACACCATCGATTCGTCGTTTCGATCGGTTTGACGCGACTGATCGTACAGATAAATCTCACCGTGTATGGGCCTCTTAAGAGCTACTGTTGATGACGGCCTCTTTAAATAATACTCTTTGAAATGTCAATATTTTACTTTTCTACCTATGTTTTGTCTATTTTTGATTTCTGGTTTTTTGGTCTAGAGTTCAAAGTGAAAGGTCAAATAAACAGCTGTTGTAGGGTTGCCTCATCCTTTTGATAGTGTATTTCTGAAGGAAACTTTAAAAGTAAATACATGAATGAAAAACTTCGAAATATCAATTATGGTAGAACAAACGTAGTTCGCCATGACGAGTAGAATACCCTGCCCCGGTATTTATAGGGGTATTATGTTACACGTTGTATACCTTTTTATATACTGGTTAACTGATTTTGATAGTATACATATATTTAATATCATGGAAGGTAACGTTGAAGGAAAGCGAGGTAGGGGAAGGTTTACAATCAGTTACATGAGCTAGATTAAAGAGTATCTGTCATGTCGTATAGAGATGTGAAGAAGCTTGCACTGAATAGGAGTAGATGGAGAAGTCTGCATCAGACTCATCGACAAGAGCCTTTCTCTTAACCCCTCATATGCTGGAACGCAGATCCAAGCCAGACACAATTAATTTTCTATTGTGTCATGAATCCCGGCAAACAAAAGGTTAAATTCATGATGATAATCATTCCTTCAAAACCCGCTGCCTCTGTCTATGTTCGCTTTTATTTCAGGAAATTCAGTTATTAAAAATAAGAGTCTTGTTAAAGAAATAGTTTTCAGAAAATTAGGTTAGACTGATGCCGAAGATGTCAAACGGACAAGTCACAAGGCGTATTAGGAAAGGCAATACAATAGACCTGAGGGAGGACCCACATAAATTCGGGATAGTAAGTAAGATCGAGTAGTTTAGTGGCCAACCCCGAACCGGGACCGACAATTTAACGGGATAGTCAGTAGAAAAGTTTAACAGCCTCCGTGGTCTTGTGGTTTGAGCGCCCGGCTCACGACCCAGAGGTTCTGGGTTCGATTCCCGGTAGGGATATCTCACAAAAATCTCTTTGTGAAACTTTCCTCAGTTTGGTTAAGGCATTGCAGGCTGAATCACCTGATTGCTCGAAAAGTAAGATGATTCCGTGGTTCGGAGGGCACGTTAAGCCGTCGGTCTCGGTTACTTTCTACGGATAGTAGTAGTTACATGAGCCATGTCAGAGGCCTTTGGCGGCTCAATAACTCTGACACCAGGATTGGTCAAGTTGACCATCCACTCGATGAAGAAGAGTAGAAAAGTTTAGAAAATATTTACTATCCTTTTCCTTCTCTTGCTGTCCTGTTCTCTTCAATCATTCCATATATAAAGGTGAGTAAGCTGAACAATCTGTGTGTCTGTCAGTGCGACCTTGTTGGGGCACTCCTTTACATGCCCATTGTGTATGGACAGACAGATAACCGTTTTATATATATATGGGTGATGTTAGTGAGTACTGTGTGGCGCCGATGATCTTATACAAGGTATTGAATGAAACTCAGTTTTTGAGATATGAGTAATGGACATTGTGAAATTATATGCTTTAGTAAAATATGTATGTGCCTAAGCTTGCTATAGTAACAACAATCTTTATAGGTTCTCTATTTTTCATCGCACTTGTTACCCTCATGAAACAAAGGGGTGGAAACGCAATGTTCACAGGATATATCTAAATAAATGAATTAATTATAATAAAAACGGTCGCGGACATGCGATGAGGGGTGGATGTGAAGGTATTCGGGAGTGGAAACGGGGGTGTATGTTTATAACTGTTAGTTTTACTGTGGGAATTTGAAGTACTATTGGAACTCGATTTTGTTGCCAACTCGCATGAAATTGGGGTGAATAGGAATTGAAAGTGTGTGGAAGTCTTGTTTGTAGCGTGTACAGAGAAAACAAATAAATAATAATATGCCCAGACTAAATCAAATACGGTTACTTAGACCCAAACTAAACTTTAAGCTTGTATCGATGTTTAAAAAACTAATATATTGTCTTATACAGGCTTGTCTAAAGATAGTTTAACTCGAATTCGAATCACACAGTTCTCTTCGAAAACAAATAGTAAGGGATGACAACAGTTAAGGGTGCACCTGAATTAACTTCATATTAATGACATGCGCTTACGCAGGGTCGAAGTAAATCTACCGGAAAATTGCTATTGTTTACAAAATAACTTATTTTTTCATTTTCGGTCAGTCGTCACGATTGGGCGGTAATAAGAGGGTAGGTGCGCGTAATTTCAGTTTTAAGATTTTGACTTGTTTTTTTTTAATGTGGGAATTGTAGGGTCAAAAAAAAGGGAAATTCAAGGGTCAAATAAAGACTTTCTAAAATCTTGTATAAAGCCTAACTCTGCAACCCCATGACAAAGGTTTTGTCTCCGGTTTTCTCTTCTCTATGACTTTCTTTATCTCTATATTACTATGTGAAGAAATGAGATGAAAAATAGAAAAGACAAGAGAGCCACCGTGTTATTACAGAAAGAGGTTATAATCTATACTAATAATATAAAGAGGTATTTGTACGTTGGTTTGTTTATTTGTATGTTCAAGCTAATCTCTGAAACTACCAGCCCGATTTGAATAATTACTTTTGTGATAGATAGCCACATTCAACGGGAAGGTTATAGGCTATTTTTCATCCAGAAATTCCTACGAGAACGGGTACAACGCAGGTAAAACTGCGGGGCGCATCTAGTGGTATACCTAATATACTCGTAATGTTAGTGGAAATGTGAAATAAAAATTCAAATATGGCGTCTAAAATGGCGGCGGAATATATTAAAAAGTGGACAAAAACCAATGACATTGAACTGTTAATTGTGGCCGACACCCGAACGTTAGACAAAGGAGTTATTTCATTATGTGTAGGATGACAGTTACTTCGGTATATTTGGGATTACCTGTAAAATTAATATCACTACATATTATAAAGCAAAGTCCCCGGCCGCGTCTGTCTGTCTGTTCGCGATAGACTCAAATACTACTGCACGGATTTTAACGCGTTTTAAAAAAATAAATAGAGTGATTCAAGAGGAAGGTTTATATGTATAAAAAATTCCGACGTTCGCACGGGAACGGGCACAACGCGGGTAAAAC
Source organism: Cyclophora punctaria (assembly GCA_951394245.1). Taxonomy (NCBI): domain Eukaryota; kingdom Metazoa; phylum Arthropoda; class Insecta; order Lepidoptera; family Geometridae; genus Cyclophora; species Cyclophora punctaria. The sequence continues at coordinate 1,036,286 of OX596188.1, forward strand.
CGCGGGGCGCTGCTAATGCCCAATAAAATCATTTAATATATCACCTGAAGCGTGATGATTATGCCGAACCCTCCTCTCTGTACTGATATCTTCAGTGAAATAAGCAGTCTTTGCCCAGCTGAGGGATACAGGTATTTTTCTTTTCAATACATAAATTTTTAATATTAAACCAATACTGATCTTCAGTGAGTGAGAGGCTACAAAAATCTGTATTGATCAAACCAATTCGATATGACAAAGTGTTCGCTGCGACGACAGGTGAATGATATCATTATCATTAGGTATTCATAAAATATCAACCAAAATAAATAAAATCAAACATGGCCAATTTTACCGAAATGATTTGTGTTATGCATAGACTTTTTCAGTCTTTTGTCAAGTATCTCTTTGTGTACCTAGGTAATTTATATTTTTGACTATTACTTTCTTCATACTATTTCCTCGTTGGAAATAGTGAAAGCTTCTTTATGTTTAGCATGTTTGTTATGTGATATATTCGTCGTATATAAACGGATTTAAAAAAACTTTCGATATTCATATAATCGAATTTGGAAAAATAATTATAATCGAATTTTTTAAAGGATAAACTTCCAAATTGCCCCTTTTTATATAAGTTTACAAAGTTGCCACATTATTTAAAAAAAAATTCATTTTTCATTTAAAAAATGTGTCAGTCGATGTCGGATTTTTGCTTGTTTTTTTTTGTCATTTGTTTATCGTTAAAAAACTGTACGTATGGTCACACTACAAAAAGCTATAAATCGTACAGATAAACCAGTTTGTTAGTCTCTACTAGTAATGTATACGCGACGTATGTGAATATCATTATCCACCTTATTACAAAGGCATAAGGTGAAAAATTGTATACAAAATATGGTGTCCTGAAACAACCAAATATACACATGATATTATGGCAATGAAAAATCAAGGACAGAATTCGCGATGCTATCTGGACTTGAAATAATTGGTTCAGAGGTAACTTGACTGAGTGTGGATGTGAATGATGCTGTGTTTGTACTATGGCGTTCACTTACGAATCTAACCATCGTATAGTTATCATTCATTCATTCATTTCGAATATAATAACCCTGGTGTTGGAGTTTATAGGTCTCCGATTGAAACGACCGGGACCGACTGCTTAACATACCCTCCAAAGCACGGTAGCGCTCAGATAGAAATGCCACTATCAGCCGACAATCCGAGTTGTGGTCGAGCTGCACGTCGCTTAACATTCGCGATGAGTTAACATCGCTCAGTTAATATAGAGCCTCTTATTAAATCTATCACTTTTTAAGTTATAGGTACATTTTAATAAAACGTAATATTCACGACCTTTGCTCTTCAAAACATCTATAAAATGAAGGAAGGAGTATTTTATAATAAGTTAGGAATTATTTAGCTATGTTTATACAAGCCACATGAGATATGAATCTACGAATACACGCAAATGGACTGTGGGACTGGGGTGTGGATGAGGTGACAATCCGAAGATATAACTGAAGATTTTTTGTAGTTATGATGTTTGGTTGAATGTCACTGAAAAAATACGTGACAGGTTTGATCTGTGTTTGAGGTTGTATACATTGTCTTAAAGGGCTAAACTTCATTAAGAGTTTAATTGTATACCCAATTAAGTTATATCTGATTTTAGATGTTTTGTTATGAATCTACTACGATCTACTGATGAACACCGTTTACAAGTACTCTTTAACTAAGCTTTTTACATAGTATTAAATCAATCATACGTAAAATATTATGTCATAGATTATCTTACATTAAAACTTATAATATGTATCTTATAATATGTAATAAAAAGATGTACCACAGAGAAAAAAAAGTAATCTAAAAAAAAGCATATTTTTTTAAGAATGAAAGATAATTCATCAACGTCACATTCACATACATAAAATACATGATAACAATATCTTCAAACGTATCCCCAGACATTCGGCCCGTGTGGTTCTCTACCATTGTATTGTTGCTTCCCATAGCCTTGCGTTAGCGCATCGGGGTAACCTTTTTGTACATACATACAGACAGACGAACGTGTGTGGTTGTAATTAAGTTGGTCGCCAAGGAAATTATAGATATTTTATTTTCTTTACGTTTTTTCTAAGTTAAGCGATGTTAACTCATTGCTATTGTTTAGCAACGTGCAGCTCGGATGGGTTAGCCAAGTGCCATTTTTATCTAAGCGGTAATGCTTTGGAGAGCACGTTAAATTGTCGGTCTGGTTATTTTAATGGTTAGACCATGTCGGAGGTCTTTAGGCGGTCTAAAAACTCCGCAACCAGAGTTGGTCACTGACCTACTCGACTTTACTTACATACTTTATATGGTTTCCGATGAAATGTTTGTAAAATATTCTCTTTAACTTCTGGGAAGACATTAACTGTTGGATGTTACGAAACAAAATTGAATTTGTAACTAAATAAATAGTATAATATCTTTAGATAATAAGGAACGATTTACTTGTGAGTTTTTAGAAGTACTTTCCAATAAGTTTAAGTTTCTATGATGGAATATTTTCACGATTGCGAGCATAAAATTAGGCATATAATATGTACGACTAGCTATCGAAAAATTTAACAGATTGATTTATGCAAAACAGTCGCTTAATATTCACAGCCTAGTTTAATCTGCATCTTGTAACAAATTCTACACTTATTAATAAAATCTACTGTTATTATTATCCGGTATCATCTCAATGTTTGTCAAAGGCCTTCCCTCATTCCCGCCACTCTTCAAAGTCAAAAGTCAAAGTCAAATATTTTTATTCAGTTTTGGCCCCATAGAGGCTCTTTTGAACGTACCACCCATTCGGAAGAACATCAGCAGAGAAGAATGGGCAAGATCATCTTCCCGATTTGAATCCACCAGTTGTCAGACACAATTTAAACCTTAATATGTTTAACAGTAATCTCTTCAATTGTACCCTAAAATATATAAGAAAATCCACACAAACACAGGACTTTTACATAATTATATACCTTTTGACCTTCCAAGGGTCATTACTCTGATAATACAACCTCTGCGAGTGAGAATCAAGTGAATCACCGTGTGAATCATTTTGAAAATGTTGCCTTTCAATTGTGGAGACGACTTGATCGGAGATTTTTGATTTCGAAGAACTTATTTATATTGAATCTAGTTTTTATGGGATATAGGTTTTCTTGGGAATCGTTTAAACCGAAATTGTTATAGGAGAGGTTCAGTTATTATTTTATTTCAATTTAATCATGATAATTATATCATTACCAGCTACGCCCCAAGTTTTCATCCGCGTTGTACCCGTTCCCGCAGGAATTTCGGGATAAAATGTATCCCACGTGTTATTCCACAGAGCATAGAAGCACCGCGCTGGCCCGGCGGTGTTTCTATGCTCTGTGTGTTATTCTCATGCTACCTTTATATTACTGTAAAGTTTCATCCAAATCCATCAAGTATTTTCTTAGTGAATGAGTAACAAACATCATACATACAAACTTTCGCATTTATAATATTAATAGGACTTTCTGAAATCGTTCTGAAAAACCAGAATGTGGCATTTCTAGGCGTTCTAAATCTGAAATTCAGGTTCTGGATTCAGATCGAAATTCTGCATAATTATAGAACTAATCGCCCTTAATATACAAACAAAGAAAAAATAATAAAAAGTCCTTGGTACCTTGTCAGCTGTGTTTGACAGTCATGTCAATGCAGCAAACGTCACATTGGTAACGTTGATAGATGACACTTGTATGACACTGTAATATTCTGACATTAATAATAACCTAACGTTTGTATACACGGTGAGCCTTAATAACCCGAAAGATTTAAACGATGTATATGTGACGACAGTACGAGTAAATAATGCTATATCAACATGGGTCCAATTATGTGTCTTAATTAAACTACTATTTCAGTACAAATTAAATCATATTAATTGATCGCTTCTTTGTAAACAAACCTTTACTTCAGAGAGTGAGCGAGTTTTGATTAATCTCAGTTGAGAAACAAGGAGCGAGCATGACACTTAACGAATCACTCCGATATCATACGATGCATCAACCATGCGGTTAGTGCGTCTGCGTGTAAAAGTAGTAGGTGGCTACGTCACGCCTTTATGGTGTGTTACAATTGAGATTTTCTTACTTGTGGTTTACTTGAAATAATTAATATCTCTTAAAATATGGGTTTTTGGACTATACGTTATATAACTTTATATACTCTAATTAGGCTCTAAAATCGTTGGTTTAAATATTTCGGGTTATTAAGGCTCACCGTGTATAAAATCCATGAACTTAACCCTTTTTTACAATTTGAGGAAGTTATTTTGTTAAAAGTAACGCCCAAGATTTAATGTAAACTGTAAACTGTATAAATATTATTAAAATAAATTCAGTGTTTTGAATATGCAGCGCGCGGACAGGATACCAAACTGGACATTACATAGAGTAGCGAAATTATATGGATGTGGCACTTTGAAGGATGTTCAACGAAAAGAAATTAATGGCTATAATTTCGGTACATAATATTGGTTTACATTATTTTGATTGTAATTGTTTGGAAATATATTTATTCGTATTTCAGTAATTTTACTATAGATACAATGAGTAATTTTACTATCGCCTTCAAAATACACTGCCATGGTTGATCAAGTTGTCACGTCTAAGCAGTATTGATTCTGAATTTTAGTTTTTTCGATAAACGATTTTGATTTTGTTTGACTGGTAGCTCAAGTTTACTTACACACTTAAAGTTAGCTCACATTTATAATTGTATCTCTTTTGCTTTGTTTTAGTTTTTAATAAGATATTCCAACTTTATTCCCTGATTTCCAAATACCTCATCCTTCATCTTCGTACATCGTTGTTTCCAAAGAACAATAGCGCGGTTCCAGCGGGTCTCTAAATAATACATAAACACATACATTTCTGCAAACTGAGAGCGGTATGATTTATACCACGGTCAGTAATTTATAGGATTTTAGTCAAGTATTTTGTTAGGTTTGCTTTGATTATTAACAAGATTTTAAAACATTTAATATGAGGGCACGTTAAGCCGTCGGTCCCGGTTACTTTCTACGGATAGTAGTCGTTACATGAGCCATGTCGGAGGCCTTTGGCGGCTTAATAACTCTGACTCCAGGATTGGTCAGGGGGACCTCCACTCGATGAAGAAGAAGAATTTAATATGAGACTAGCAGCCTGCCCTTGCTTCCGTTGGAGGTTGCACATCGCAAACCCCTATATAAGCGAGCACCTTCGTCCTAAAAGGAACCCCCAGCAAAATTTGAGGCTCCTAGCATTTATACTTTCTGAGAACTCGCTTGGCAATCACATTCTTTTTGGTTGCCACGTGATTGTAACACATTCCCGTATATTTTGATACTACATGCATGACTAACATTCCATCCAAAGTTTGGTTTTAAAAAAGATATAAAACATATGTAGGTAATCAAAGTATAATAGCTTTGTTGTTGAAGATTTGCATAATAGGTACATTAATAATATTATTCTTTTCATTACAGGTACAAAAATGGTAACACTACAGAAAATTCGAAAAAAAGTCCTCTGACGTCACTAATAGCATATATATAATTAAATATGTGACACAAGAAACAAAACAAATCAAAAATACTCTAAAAATTCTCGCAATAGTTTAAGTTTTAGTGCCAACAACTCAACGACCAACACAACACTTAAAAATTAAATCAAAATTTGACCAAAGTGACTGAAAGTGCCTTCAAACGTGACCAGTGACTTAAATTGTGATATTGACATAGTAATAGTGAATTAAGACGATAAATAAATTTATATTATAAGTGAGGTCTATTTGTGAAACAAAAAACATCAGAAGACCGAAAATCAAATTTGGTCTACTCAATCTTCTTTAAAAGACCAGGTGGAAAAGGATTTATGATATTACAAAAGACTGAAGTGAAGTGTTTTGCTTAGACCAGTGCTAAACCCAGGAAGATTCAAGTGCACAAAATCTTTTTTGAAAGACTGAAGTACCTAAGACGATCCAGTGCTGCAGTGTAGTGAAAAGACTTCAAACCCTTAATAAATCACTTTAAATTCCTATAAACGACTCTCTATATAAGTCTGAAAAGACCTTAGTCTTCAAACGGTCTTCTCAACGTTTACCAAAAGACCGAACTCCAAAAGACCAAAGTGCCTTTTCAATGCACTGATCTGACCATGGACCTGCATCCACCGCCCTTGGTCGTGCATTCCTACGAGCATCATGCTCCTCTCCTGGAGGTTGAGGGTCTGGATCCTCACAGTCCGCAGCAGAAGGTCCTCATCCATGCTCCTCTGCAGAGCCAGGAGATGATGAACAACGATCATCGGAATGGAGGTGAGCATTTTGAATTTTTTAGAGTTCTGTTGCGAAATGGCAATAGTAGAACCTATATGGTTTAACCCTTTTAAGAGCTAATCTTCTGAGCTATTTTAAAGCTCGCTTAAGTAAGAAATAATAACCGTTACATGTTGATTATGCCATCTGTAATAGTTCCGAGAGCAGATGGTCTTATCTGATGCAGAGTACGACTTTTCAGATGAGCAGTACCACGCGCACAGCAGCAACCAGAGCGGAGATGGTAAGTGACAACATCTATATATAACACTAGCGGCGCCCCGCGGTTTTACCCGCGTTGTGCCCGTTCCCGTAGGAATTCCAGGATGAAAAATAGCCTATAACCTTCCCGTTGAATGTGGCTATACATTAAAAAAAGAATTTTTCAAATCGGACCAGTAGTTCCTGAGATTAGCGCGTTTAAACAAACAAACAAACAAACAAACAAACAAAACAAACTCTTCAGCTTTATAATATTAGTATAGATTCTCTTGCCTTCTTCTTCATCGAGTGACCAATCCTGGTGTCAGAAATATAGAGCCGCCAAAGGCCTCTGACATGGCTCATTCTCTTGTCACAATGTTAGTTCGAAAAAGCTTGACCGATTTTTATGAAATTTTGTATGCATTTTCAATAGGTCAAAATCTATTTTTCATACCCCTAAAGGGTGGATAAGGGGAGGACATCACCTTATTTAAAACAATATATTTATATTAAGGTAGAACAACGTTTGCCGGGTCAGTTAGTATCATTATAATATTAAGAATTGATTGCAATTTACAAAGAAAGAAAAAAGACGAAAGAGAGCAAAGGAGTAAGTATTAATAGACTCCTGATTAAGAAGAAAGGAGAAGAAGCTATGGACTTTAATTTATGTTCAATAGTCATTACAAGCGAGATGATTAAGCTTAGTCCTCCTCACTGTACTGATATCTTCAGTGAGATGAGAGACCTTTGTCCAGCAGTGGATCCTCCTTATGGTCCTGTAACGTCCTATACTACTAATTTATGTGTGTATGTTTGTTACTCTCACGTAAAAACTACAAAACGGATTTGGATGAAACTTTACAGTAATATAGGTTATACATCAGTATAACACATGGGATACATTTTATACCAAAATTCCCGCGGGAGCAGGTACAACGACGACGAAACCGCGGGGCTCGGCTAGTTATTAATATACCTTCCTTTACTTCCTACCTTCATAGATACTACCCAATAATCTGACCATTTCCAAAACATTGAACATCTAATCAAACACTTAGCTCGAAGCACGGAAGCCAAAAACATGTTTTATCAAAACCGTACCGTCATCAGATAAAAGTTCTCAGTCAAAAGAAAAAGTGTGAAAGATCGGTGATGTTTTCAATGGACGCACACAGGGACACGTTGCGTCGTGTGATGCCGTCTGTGTGTGTGAGACACGTATCGATATCATTAGGGTTTGGTGCCGGTTGGAGCGGGGAGCGGAGCGGAGCGATTTTATGTTGTTAGTACTAAGTAAAGGGTCCGTTGGTATTTAGAGATTTTGTTAAGTGAGAGTCAGCGCATACTTAAGTCCTACTAATAGTATAAATGCGAAAGTTTGTGAGGATGGATGTATGTATGTTTGTTACTCTTTCACGCAAAAACTACTGAACGGATTTGGATGAAACTTTTGCAGTAATAGGTATAGGTTATACATCAAAATTTCGGGATACATTTTATCCCGAAATTCCTTCGGTAAGGGGTACAACGAAAAGATATAAATATGACACGTGTCACGCTTATATTCTATTGAACTTACAAACTCCCAGCTCAGCTTGTAAAATCGCTCAATTTCATTGAAGTTTAAAAAACAATTTGGAGAATGGTTTTACGGCTTTGCCCAACATTGGGCACAGGGAAACAATTAGTTAGTTTATTTCACTTATTACAATCAAACTGTAAAAGCAGACAGCTTTTTCTTTATAGTTAGTAAGATGACTCCGCACTCCGCAGACATACCTATCTTCTATCGTTTTTCCTTATATAAAAAGAGAGAGAGAGACAGAAAAAGTCTTTAGAGAAGAATAAAACTGAGACCAAACCTTAGTTTATATTCATTACTGTACATTAACATAGAGCTAAGACCCTAGGAGCTAAGGAAGAGATACAAAAAAGAGAAACCAATATCACTACATAGTATAAAACAAAGTCGCTATTTTTGTCTGTTTGTTTGTCTGTTTGTCTGTATGCTTGAATCTTTAAAATTACGCAACGGATTTTGATGCGGTTTTTTGTAATAGGTAGAGTGATTCAAAAGGAAGGTTTTTATGTATAAAAATTCCCGATATTCCCACGGGAACGGGCACAACGCGGGTAAAACCGCGGGGCGCTGCTAGTCTATTTTATATATCTCTTTGAGTCTCGCTTCTCTCTCTATAAACAATCTTACTGGACTCCATCCCGCTGCCACTGCGGCCACACATCAATCCCGACAGACAGCTCCCGCCGCGAGATCGAAGTAATTTCACAGTGATTTAGTCAAGTGTTGGTATAAAAACAATCCATTCACCGGCGCATACTGCGGCCGCGGATAGTAAAACGTTATGAATGAAGGGTTTCAAATTATTGCCTGGTAGGTCGAAGCTTGTGTAGACAAATTGTGTGACAATGTCTAATGTGAAATAGTCTTAAAATGACTATTTCGGATGATCGAGACTGGTTTGTTAAATGAGAAATAGTCTTAAAATGACTACTTTGTATGATAGTCTAGTCTGGTTTAAGACTGACTTGATTGTCGCAGTCAATTTTATATCTTTGTTTAATGTGAAATAAGAGTATTTCACATTAAACAAAGATATAAAATTGACTATTTCGGATGATCCAGACTGGTTTGTTAAATGAGTAATGGTCTTAAAATGACCATCTCAGGATGATCTAGACTGGTTTTAGATTAACTTGATTTTGCTGCTGCTGGGCAAAGGCCTCTCATCTCACTGAAGATATCAGTACAATGAGACGTATTTACCAAGTTTTCTTACTGCGAAAAGACAGAATGTGTCTTAAAAATTAAATTGGTCAAAATTAAGCTTCTGTACTTTGTTGCCTCTGTCAAACCCTTTGGATAATAATATATTCTTATATCCTTAATACAGTTTGTCTGTAATGCTAAGTTGTATGTGATAATGTCATTTTAATGTGATAAGTAGCTCTGTGATGATTTGAAGGTGTCCCCGTGGGAAAGATGGTTTTACGAGTAGTTCCTTTTTGGTCTAATATTTTATTTTTATATTTTTTTGGTTTGAAACAGATGGGAATAAAAATAAGTATTTGAAAATTATCAGTGTGTATCATCATCATACATTATTATTTATTAGAAATATAAAGTATTTTTTTGGAATAATTTCAATGGAAATCTTATCATAAAAAGCTTATCATTTTGGTTACTTGTCTCTCTTCTTTTTTTCAGTTATGACATTTGACATTATTTTTATTATATTTAGCCTGTTGTGTCCCACTGCTGGGCAAAGGCCTCTCCACTCTCTTTCCACACCTCTCTGTTAAGTGCTAGACAGGGCCAGTCTTTCCGGAAGGAGTCTAGCTCATTGCGCCATCGCCGTCTTGGTCTGCCGCGCTGTCGTTAGGCATTGGGGGGGAATCCATTCGGAATTGACATAATTAAAAATAAATTAAAACGACACAGCTGTCATTTCGGTGATTGTGTAGTAATGTTGGTATAACGTTAGATAATTTAATGTATTTTACTAAAATACGTACCCGACATTTCGAGCGGATTATACCGCTCGTGGTCACGGGATGACTCAACGTCATCTAACGCGATACAGACCCGTTTCATTTAGTATAATGAGTGCAAATCGTGTGAGTTTAAAAAGTATGAACTATTATCTGAGTATACCGTCTATAGCTCGGAGGTCTCATATGGTCTCATAAATCAAATAGAGAAGCTTTTGCTCAAAAATCTTCAAACTTTTTAAAGTATCAACATTTACGTGTCATTTGTTTTGTTCATAACACAATAAGTAATTACTATCCAGTATTACTTCTACTCTGTCTTCAAAGACATAAAGTTCAAAATCCCATATCTGAAATAAGAATGAAAACCCTAAAATTGACAAGCGATTTTAGGTTCTATTGGTAGTGAGATAAGGTTCGAAATTGTATTGAAAGGGAAGCAGGGCACATTGCGCACGCTGTACGAAAGCGAAACTTGTATAAAAAGTTTAAAACGAACTAACCAGTAGCTGTGAGTCATACTTTAAATATACATACAAGTTAGTAGAATAATATTAAAGTTACTAGCTGTGCCCTGCGGTTTCACCCGCATTTATTCCATCACTTACCCATTAAATTTTCCTTTGACTACGACAAACATTTCAAAACCAAAGTCAGCTAAATCAGCCCAGCCTTTCTCGAGTTTTAGCGAGACCAACGAACCACGATTGGTTTTTAGTATAGATACTCGTATATTATAGAAAATGTGTTTTATTAATAAGAACCCACATGGTAAATAGCTCTTTTAATTTAAGCGTTTTTTATCATCCTGTTCCTCATTGCAGTTGGCATTCTTCTTTGCGTACTAACGTTCTTTTGTATTTCATATAGAACGCTAGTAGGACGGTTAAAAGGGCTTAAATTGAAAGATTGTAAACACTATGTTTGACGGCACTTAATCGCGAATTAAATATTTACTGCTTTCGCATAGCTTAAGAGGTACCATACTGGCTAGGCTGTCGCGTATTGGACGTAGAAACAATGTATTATTCTGTGGTTCTCGTACTATAAATAAAATCTATGTAGTATGTATTCTGTTAATCTGTGGTTTTCGTATTATAATAAAATCTACGTAGTCACTATTAATGAATCAATGGCATAGGTATAATGATAAAATGTATGGAGGGCATTTAAAGAGATACATCGGTACCTATTCAAATTAAACAATCGAAAGAGCGAGTTTTGAATCTGACTGCAGTTTTTAAAGATTTGCTCCCTTAATCATAAACGCTCTCTAACTGTTAGTGAGTTGTCTCTTTTGCTCTTTGGAAAATAGCGTATGTCAGAAAGAGACAAACCATTTGATAGATAAAATGCTGCTAGTATCCGTTTATGAATAAGGCCTTTGGACGACAAATCTGGAGTTAGCACAAATATACATAGCATATGACACAAATTATAAAACATGTTTGTGAGTTAGTAGTTTTTAATTTTTATATCTGTTTATTCTCCACGGACTAAAGTCCATCAGAGCCACTTTTTTTTCTTCTTCGGCTGTTAAAGTCTGTATAATAATACCTATAGTAGTGACGTGTGAATCTGTGAGTCTGTCTGCACATCAAATCGGATCGGAATATTTTGAAATTGATCTTGTAACCGCACGCCACTTCCTTGGGAACGGGTCCCGGCGGGGGATGTTTTGTACTTATTCTATCTACTAGCAGTGCCCTGCGGTTTCACCCGCGTTGTGTCCATTCCTGTGGGAATTTCGGGATGAAAAATAGCTTATGTTACTCGTGGATAATGTAGCTGTCGAATGGTGAAAAATTTTTTAAAAACGATCTAGTAGTTTTTGAGCTTATTTATTACAACCAAACAAACAAAGTTTTCCTCTTTACAATATTAGTGTAGATAAGGAACGCTCGTGGCGCAGTTTGACCAAGCGATGTTGCGATTGTTAAGCAACGTGCAGCGCGGCCGCTATTTGGATGGGTGGTAGTGGCATTTATGTGCGAGTCATACTGTGTGGAAGGTTCGATAATTGTCAGTTTTGGTTGTTGCAATCTTCAGATCATGTCTGAGGTTTTCAGGTGGGCTAAAAACTCCGACTAAATAAGTTTCTTACTTAAGTAAGTTCGAGGTGGTTAGTGGCCAACCAAAGTGTCGGAGTTCTTAGACCGCCCAAAGGCCTCCGACATGACCTAACGATCGGGACCGACTGATTATCGCCTCATATACTTAGTAAAATAAAAATGTTTAATCAAAAAACGTAAAGTACAAATTCTCAAACCCTAAAACCTGCTGCAGTTGGTCACGGCAATTAGTTCCGCCCGGGAACCGAACCCGCGACCGGAACTCACCGTTTTGAACCGAATACACTTTGCTTTTTAATTTTGTGTCCATTGTAGTTACCCTTGCGTTTTGAGGGATATTATGGAGTTCTGATGATGCATCAGAATTTATGGTAATTTTTGAAAATTGTACGCACAATTTATATTGTTCAAATATGCATAATTACTTATTTTAAATTTTGCTGTAGTGAGGTGCATTTTTTTATGGCCTATTGTAAAGTGCTGAAAAAAATCAAATTACTTTTTCTAAAACAAGAGATACCTTTAAAAAAAGTAGGTATACATATATACATTATATTAAATTTAGATTCCATAATATCAAAAATTGAAAAAAAAGAATATTTTGGTTACACCAACCAATTAAAGTTAAACAACACCCATAACTTAAAACAAAGAAAAAAAACTAAAAATTCACACAAAAATTATAATACCTAATCTATACAGAACCCAAACCGTTTTGTCAACGAGCCTACCGACCCCAAACCATAGCCGCGTGAAAGAGACAACTATACTTATCCGGTTCCGCTCCATTAGTAACGCCTTTGTACCAATTTTGACAGACAATCCACCAATCAGAGGCCTCAAGATTGTCCTTTAAAACGGAACAAAACGTCTTAAGTACAGAATAATACATTCGAAAACAGTCTTTATATCACTTAAGTTAAGAGTTATATAAACCTAGAACAAAATCTTCAGTTAGTATTATTTATGAAGGTTCCAAATCCAAATTTTAATTTGAAAGTTGTTGAATGAATTTTTAATTCTGATAGTGCTAAGCTATTTTGTGTTTTAGTGGCTTGTGTTTAAGGTTGATGTTGGTTAAAGGGTGTCACTAGTGTGATTTTTAAATTGTTTTTTTTTGTACAGTCGCGTTCGTTTTGATTGGAGGAGTTGAGTACTTTGTCAAATTAAGAATGGTCACTGGAAGATGTATCGTTGAAAGAGGCTCTACAAAGGGCTTTCTTATTTTAAGGACTGTACATTTTACCTTCTTACTTACTGCAGCAGAAAACTATACAGGGTGGGTATTTTAGACCTCATTTAGATTTTTTGTAAATAATAGGTACCTACCTTACCTTACATAAATATTTGATTATAATAATGACAGCAGTCATGAGACTTAAATAGGCATTAAACATTTTATTTTCTTGTAATATCTACCTATTTAATTATAAAAAATATTAAAAACACAGCATTAAAAAAATATCTCAGTTAAGTATATATACTTAATAATTATTAACCATTCAAAAAATTTTATAAATTGTTCTTAACTTAGTGTACTTCGAATACCGCAATAATGATTTTAAAAAGTATAATCTTACCAAAACAAACAAAAGGGAATCTTCAATAAAAAAGATGACACCCCATCTTTTCGCGGTCGGTTAAATCAGAGTGTAAACCTAAGGGTAGCGGGAGGACGCACCCCTACACGTGCCAGTTGAGAGCATTTCGACGGCACGCGCGGTCGACCGAATCGCGCGCGAATATATTCAAATATAGAACGAATTATCGCGAATGTGTTCGAATATAGAACAAATTAGCGCGAATGTGTTCAAATTTAGAACGGATTTTTAGAAGAATTACTTAATTTTTTTGTGCTAATTTTCGATAATTGTTAAATATTTGCGAATCGTTTTCGGGAAATAGTTAATTATTTTCGGCTATTTATGAATTTTGAAGGTCTGTTTTTTGGATGGTTATGAAATTATGGATTTTCGTAACTGTGGATTGATTATTATAGTGTTTTCGTGAGTGAAGTGATGTGGATTTTTAAAATAGTTTACTAGTTTTAGTGTGGGTTCGTTCAGTGTTTAGTAAAATAATTGTGGTTATCATAAAAATCTAAAAGAAATAAACGAAGAGTTTCCGCAAAAATGATAAAATAAAATAAATCAAATAACCGCTATCTGAACCTTAAAACTATCTCTAAAGTCCCCTTAGACCTCTCTCATAATTTGAACAAGATAGCCGTCAGTACTTTTCTAGATGATATTTCCTAGTGGACCAAATTTGGACGAATTTGTACATTCGCTGTCAAAAACATTTATTAATAGATATATTTAAAAAAACTATTCGCACGAGTTTTCTCGCACACTGTCCCAAGCTATGCGCTGTCAAAGATCATTTATGTATATAAAGAAAACATCACTACATAGTATAAAACAAAGTCGCGTCTGTTTGTCTTCTGTTTGTCTGTCTGTATGCTTAAATCTGTAAAATTACGCAACGGATATTGATGCGGTTTTTTGTAATAGGTAGAGTGATTCAAGAGGAAGGTTTTTATGTAAAAAAAATCCCGAAATTCCCACGGGAACGGGCACAACGCGGGTAAAACCGGGGCGCTGCTAGTAATTAAATAAAGTATTAATGAAAAACCCTATACAAAGTAAATAAAGTAACCTGTAATATATAAATGACACCGCGGTATACAACAGTCATGTAAAACAATACGGCATGTAATTCTAATACTTGGTCAGAACAAGAGATGACGGTGTCGCGTTACAGCGACATGTCGTGTGAATTCGTTGTTCTTTATAACTACTATATACTACATGGTTATTATGTTAAATTATATAATGTAGTAAAGATTTAAACAATCATTGTGTGTTAACAATACCTGTAACTACAGAAAAAATCCTAATATAATAAAGCTCTTCTTCATCGAGTGGATGGTCAACCTGAGCAATCTTGGTGTCAGAGTTATTGAACCGCCAAAGACCTCTGACATGGCTCATGTAACGACTACTATCCGTAGAAAGTAACCGAGACCCACGGCTTAACGTGCCCTCCAAAGCACGGAATCATCTTACTTTTCGGGCAATCAGGTGATTTAGCCTGCAATGCTCTAAAAGGCCTTTAATACGATATAGTCTAGATAGGTCTAAAGCTAAGAACAAAGTATGTTCAGTTGTCTCTTACACAACCACACAAAAAATTAAGCAACGCGATTAATTGACGGAAATCGAATCCCACGGCGTTTCTGAAACCGTAGCACTTGTCACAAGTCATCGGTTTCGTAGTTACGAACCGTAAAATATATCTCAAAATATATCCCGTCATCTGTAGTCAACCGCTCACGGCACTAATAAGACGTCTGTTAATTAGTGCGGTTACGAAAAAGTGTGATTTTCGGTTTTTTTTTCGCGAAGCAAGAACATTTTTTTTCGGTAAAAAATTATGGTTAAATATTTTTTCGGTAAAGTGAAAAATTTGCGGGAAATACCTAAGTAGCTATTGAATTTTGTAGAAAGTGGTGAAAATTTTAACGGATATTTTCCAAAGCTTTCAGCATTTTTTTTTGTCAATATGTATCGGGATTTTGTGAGTGTTAAGTGTGTTAGGATTTCGGACTTATGACATTTTTAGTCTGTGTCAGAATAATAAATGAAAGTAACACATGAAAGTGATATTAAAAGTGAACGATCTTACCATTGAAAGACATACTAGTGTCAACATTTTAAAATGGTTTATTTATTATTTTGCATTATAATTCTAAATAAATAATCACTACATAACAAAAACAATTATCGACATTTCTAAAAAGTATATTTTCGTGGTTTAACCATTAAAAGTGAACGATCAGTGTGTTTATCGTCTCCAAACAAAAACTGACAACTGATTAAAACCATGATCATTAACCTGTATGTAAAATCTGAAAAAATTTCCCCACAGAAAATTTTCATAATATCATTAAAAAATAATCAACCATCTCTTTCTTTCACTAAAAGCCTGAATTTGACTTCACACAACAGTAAACTCCTATAAGCCAATCCCAAAACGAGCATTACACCAACAACCGTTTCAAAATAAAAACCGAATAAAAACAATTAAAAAACCATAGACACTTCCTCATTTCATAATTGATCACTAAAATTGGCATTATCGTGAGAAAAATTACCTCCAAAAAACACCTGTCACAATCCAAGCGGAAAACTAGAGATCAAATAGCGGAAAATCGCCCAAAACCGACCAAAACTGTTCAAATGACCCTCTGGTCTTAACCAATTTCTATGGTACTTTCACGGTATAAAGATGTTTTTTAAGACGAAACCATTAGTGCATTGAAATTAACAGTCGAAATGACTTTCAACAAATAAAACATTGTTTTTCATGTTCCGGGGATTAGTTTTTTGGCAGTGAACGTCTTAATTTGATGGTGTAGAGCTTTATGAGTCGAACAAAGCTTTTACTACAAATAAAAATTCAATTATTCTAGCGTTCAACTTTGAAAAACACATAATTTTCGATAGGTACAAATTTTACCTTGTATGAAGGAGCAAAAATTTACCTAAAGAACAATATTTATTATGAAGATAAATAACCTAACATATACAATATATAACTCTTAATTTAACTGAGTACCAAAATATTTTAAAAACAAAACCTGTTTGTATTATTTCGACTCACAAAACACAAAAAACTAACGTCATTTTGTATTTTAGTACTAAGTAACATTAAGAGGTCATAAAGTAAGTGTTCTTATTTTAATCAGGCATTCAAAAACTAAAACAGCAGACAATCTAAATAAAAAAACAAAATTCAAATTCAGAATGTTATAGAGCACAGACAACAAATATTTCTAAAACAACTATGGCGCCAAACGCGTGGAATAATGTAAAAAAGACCATCGTGTAAATTTTTAGTGAAGTGATTTTAAATTAAGAAAAGAGGATTTAATTAGTGAGTGTTGTGAAGTTCCTTTGTCAAGCTGGAGGGTCAAAGTAAAGCGACTTTTGCCGCCCTTTTTGGGCTAAGGGCCGGCGGAGGTGTGGACCTCTCGGCCGCCTACAGATACAACCAAAATATGATGGAATATTACACATGTAAGTCATATCTGAAGACAATACGATTAACCTCATAATATATGTTATCAAATGGTAAATATGTGACTTATTAAAATAATTTGTTATTATTTAAAATATTGATTTACTTAATTAAACTTATATAGCCTTGTAATATTCTATATAACGCTTAAACCACAAGATAATTTTACCGAATTTTGTCATAGGTCAGTGACTTGACCAGACCTAGATAGATTTAATACCGACGGTCATAGGGTACATTTTATTCAGAAATTCTGCGATAGTCTGTTAGGTATAGATGATAATGGTCTGCCCTATGCTACTGCAGGACAAAGACCACTTGGTACCTTACTGAAGTCATTAGTAAAGTCAGGAAGAGAAGGCAAAATCACAACGCTTGTATAACGAACTCTTTTGTAAGTCTATAGGTACTACAAAATTCTAGACATTTATTGGACAATATATTTAAGTATTTCAGCCTTGGACATGCCTAGATATTGTCAAAATGTATAAGTATGTGACTACGTGATATTACTAAGCATTTTGACAGTAGACAATCAAGAACAATATGATGCGACTCCCACTTTATATGAGTCGTGTCACTTCTATCCTTTTCCATAAACAAAATACCAATCATAATATTTGTTATTCATATCCAATCTCAATATTCAAATAGACATAACCAAAAATCTGCTGAAACCCCCAACCAAGCCATTCTATAAAAACAACGATATTCATAACAAGATTATCATAACGACAAAATATAAAAACCACACAAAATTCAAAATGAACCATAAAGTGCGATGCTCTACCCCGAGATTTCGTACACACGAAAAATTCCCTTCGAAATTCAGATCGTTATTAAACCCGCCAATCGGAGGAGGGGGAAATGCGCGGGAGGGATAAACTTGGCCTCTGATTGGTCGGTTCCACGAAGGAGGAGCGTGGTTTACTTGTGTGCGTTAGTGCGTTCGAACTCGATTTAATTGAGAGGCTGTATTCTCACATATGTCGGAGTATGTGTACAAATTTGATATGCCCAGAGTCTGGCATGAGATGACGCTTCTATTACATTTTATAGGGACATTGTTTGAGGTTAGTATCGGAAAATTATAATCATTGCTTCCTCCATGGTCGGTGTTTGATACAGTAACAGATAATAAAGAGGTTTGTAGGGTTGAGTGAAACCTTCTTTATGGAAATGAAGTTTATGATTGCATTCTGTTTTTGAATTTGGATTTTGTAGAGTTAAGATGACTGTAGAGTCAGGAATACTATGTTGAAACAGCAAGAAGTAGTTAAAAGTGATTTTTAAATTAAAAATTCGGAACAAAATTTTCTATAAACGTTATTACTTATTTGCGTAAACGTTTTTTACACTTTATTGCGTTCTTACGTATAGGTAAAATAATAATAAAACGCTCTACCTAATCCTAAGATCTAGCGTAATGCTCAAAGTATAATGTCATAGGTTTTAAACACGTGTGAATGCATACAGGTAATACCTAAGCTTTCTATTCAACTTCACTTCCACTTCCTAGTATTCAGTAATGCCCCACTACAGAACAAAGAGCTCAATTCTCTGTACTCTACCTATCTTCCGTCCTACTAATATTATAAATGCGAAAGTTTGTAAGGATGGATGTATGGATGTATGTTTGTTGCTGTTTCACGCAAAAACTACTGAATGGATTTGGATTTTTCAGAAAGAGAACAATTTTCCAGCCGAAGACGATTGCTCCTGAAGAGGAAAAAGGTTTAGTTTTATTTCATTATTACTCTATCTCTAAACCGTTTTTCTCTTCAGAAGCAATCGTTTTCGGCTGGAAAATTGACGACATTTAACCACATTTTGTGCCAATCCAAAAGAAAAAGATTACAGATACTAGTATTTAAATTTGACAGGTCTGACACTTGCATTTATTAAACTGTCAACTTGCAGATAGTAAAATTACTCTACTTGATATCAGTAGCGCTTGTGGTTTGACTAAACGATGTGAGCTCACTGCGATTGTTAAGCAATAAGCAACTTGGCCCCTACTTGTATGGGTGACCAATACTGGCAATACTATCAGAGTGCTAGCGTGTTTCGGAACGGGAAAACGTGTCCTCCGAAGGATACATAGAAATGCCTCTATTGATTTCCATGTAAGTAGGTGACTTGTACGTTTCTCAACAATGGCAATGAGTTAACATTACTTACATGTTTAAATAAGTTTCTATGGTAAATATTTTAGAAATAAACTATTTCCTTAAAACATATTTAAGCTGAAATTAACTTCTAAGAACCAACGAGCCAAAAACCGTTTATAACTCCATAAACCACGTCCTATACAAAACAATTTCAACCGAAACAATACAATTATTATAAAACATACGAAAAATAATCCAAATTCTAACTACTTCCTGCCATACTTCGACTCATCTATATAGATGACGACAAACGTACAACAATGCCTTACACAATGACACTGCACAGCTAACGCAATTACAACTCTATACCACATAACATAACGTAAAAAATTGCCCAGCAAGAAACTCTATATTACGTACCAGTGTCATATATCACACACGCACACATCCGCACACGTACACCGTAAATTGTAAAACTCATATGCTACGCACACAAGTAACGCCAGTTTCTGATTGGTCGGCGTGTGCGCATAGTAAATCTGATTCTAAACGGGTTTCGCCGGTAAATTGTGGAGATTTTTAGAAAGGTTGGAAAATAGGTCTTTTGTAATAAAACCGGTTATGTTGCGTTTACAGACAGACATCCAATTAGAGTCGGACTAGTTATGTAAAAATAGTTTCGAAATTTTTAATGTATTAATGAGAATTTTTTGCTTTAGGAAAATGCTTTTGGCGCTGAAAAGTTGATATAATGAGCGGTTAGTAGGCAAATTAGATGCTG
Organism: Cyclophora punctaria; assembly: GCA_951394245.1. Classification (NCBI taxonomy): domain Eukaryota; kingdom Metazoa; phylum Arthropoda; class Insecta; order Lepidoptera; family Geometridae; genus Cyclophora; species Cyclophora punctaria. The sequence goes on from OX596188.1 coordinate 1,056,394, forward strand.
TTTCCAAATAAGTATTATAAAGTAAACTAGTTAAGCATTTTTAACGACGTTTTACCCTTTTTTCAGGTTTAGTTTTGTTCAATATTCAGACGAAAAGTAGTATTATTAACCTTTCTCTTAAATACGACTTCCATAATGTACAAATCCTTTTTCAAAATTCTATTCTTAGTTCTAGAGATTACAAATTTACAAACAAACAAAAACTCTTCCTCTTTAATACTTAACCGGCATCAAAATATTTTATACTCAAACAAGATGGCCGCTGTGATGGCGTCTGCCGCGCTTCCGGTCGTCCTATGATAATCAGCTTCCTCTAACGTAACCCTTGCTTTAGTGATATACCTACTAGAGTTGTCTATTGCATTGCCTGTGTTTTGCTACGAAATATGTAATGTAAAAAATGGTACATACTTTAAAATGTAATAAATCCAAAAGATGTCCTGTATTGTGATCGCGGTTCGTGTAAAGGGGCCGGAACATCAAATAAAGATGTAAAAAAAGCGAAGTGTATCCGTATACGTAGTTTCGATTCAAAATGAGTAGTGCTTGCTTAAACATAAGAAACCAGCAGAGACTTACCAAACTTAGAAAACTGAGTTCAGTAGAGGTAGGAGGATGACTGTATCATTACAGATAGCCTTCAATTTTGTACAAATACTTGATTGATGTTACAGTATCAGCACTCATCAGATTGAGTTACACTACATTACTGCAATTGAGTACTATCTAGAAGGTACTGCATTGCCTACAAAACGTACAGTTGTCTTTCAGTGGCTGATGATACTCTGAAATAAAATGATAACACTCATAAATAATAATTTACTTCATCACTAAGATTTCTTTTGTTGCTATCACGCTTCCGAAATCCTGAAAAAGTTAGCACCAATTATGTAAATTAATTCAAATATTTTATTGTCTACGCCTATTTTCCTATTTCTTGATAGTCGAAAAACGTATTATTATATAAAATTTATCAAAAGAGTAATTATTATAAATGCGAAAGTTTGTGAGGTCGGTTGTATGTATGTTTGTTACTCTTTCACGAAAAAACTAATGAACGGATTTGGATGAAACTTTACAGTAATATAGGTTATATATCAGAGTAACACATGGGATACATTTTATCCCGAAATTCTCGCGGAAACGGGTACAATTAGGGTAACACCACAGGGAGCGACTAGTATCTATATATATAAAAGAAAGTCGTGTTTGTTACACTATTTATAACTCAAGAACGGCTGAACCGATTTGGCTGAAAATTGGTGGGGAGGTAGCTTAAAACCAGGAGACGGATATAGGATACTTTTTATCCCGTATTTCCTACGGGAACGGGTGCGCTGTGGGTGAAACCACGGGGCACAGCTAGTTACAAATAAAACAAACTAATTATAGATGCTTCGAAATACAAATCGTGTATAATCATAAACCATAAACAAACTACAATTCTCACCCTATTATACAAATTATTCGGTATTTGAATAATTACTTATTCAATTTTCGAATTCCCATAGAGAAGGACATATTTCTATCTACCCTATTGTTTATGGTCGAGTGCGCAGGAGTTTTTAGTGATACCATTAGGATTAGTAAATTATGGTGATTAAATATGTTATGATTATTTTTAAAGTCTGGGAAATTGTGTTTGAGCAAGTTGTCTAATTTACAAGCAATTAATCGGCATACTTACCTCAGCGAGATTACAAGCCGAGACGGCTTATGGTCGTAGCACACATATCAACTCGTAAACGGAACGTAAACGTATCAACTCGAGCCGTTCAGTATTCTTTGTATGAAACTCCCTACTGCAACGCACACTTATCGGAATCGTAACGTAATCGCCTCGCCTCGGGACAAGCTCACAAACCGCAGTACGGTGCGTGGTCGACTTGCCGTACCCGCGCTTACGTCTCTCCGTACGCTGTCTTACGACTCTCCGTACCCTAGCTTGCGTTTCTTCGTTCCCGCCCCCCCGGCCCCGCGCCGCGGCCTGCGCTGTGAACGTGCTTGTCCCAGCCGTCGTCAACCAGCGACCGGCGAGCCGTAAGCGCGGCGTCGCCTAGCCGTAGCCGAGTCGATTCGGAGCTGCTGATCGCACGGTGACGCGCTTACGATAGGTTGACGCCTGGTTGACGCCTGGTTGACGGCGAGGCGATACGGTGACGATCCCTTTCCGAGTTGATATGTGTGCTACGACCATTATTTGGACTAGCGTTATATGGATCTTGCTGATTGTAAACTCGCTAAATGTAGAAGTAGAATAGAATAGCTAGTGTACAAGCATAGCACCTAGCATAATGATTTAGTAACGTCCATAACTTTAAGGCGTGGTCCACGTAAATGACGAACATATCCCCCAGTCTCTAAGAACCTGTGGTACAATCTTTGAACTGCGGATCGGCTTATGTGGAGTTGGGTACTCACGTTTCTCTGGCTTAAACCGGACTGAAGAAGAGCCACAGCTTGAGCCGCTAATTCAGGCGAAGTATCCATAATTTCAAACCAGAAACGATTAAAAAATTAACAAAAGCAATTGAGGAACTTTTTCACACCGTAGATACAAAAAAATCAATAATCAAAGCTCTTAATTTACAGTTTCTGTATTGTTCAGGTTTCCTAAACACAACAACAACTACAGCTCTTCATTTGTTTTTAAATTTAAATTTAGAACCAATTGCATGTCAACTAGGCGACAAATATGCCAGCTACAAAACTGCATAAAAACATTTTGGTCATTCATATAATTTTTTGAAGATAAGGACTATGATAAGGACGATATAAACTCATTATGCTAGGTGGCTCGATTTAAGAGTCCGGGAGTGTATATAAAATTCAAAGTCCTGACTGACTGACTGACTGACTGACTGATAATCAACGCACAGCCTCAACCGCTACACATAGAAACATTAAATTTGCCAGAAGGTTCTTCAAGTGACCTAATTGCACACTAAGAAAGGATTTTTGAAAATTCCTATAGGAACGGGCTCAACGCAGGCAAAGCCGCGGGGCGCTGCTAGTATCTAACTAAAACACTCACTTCCTCAGAGATGTCCATTAATCGTCGCTTAAGTAATTGAAGTATTTTTAATATAACATGTGAAAATCGCTCGTTAAATATCTGCTAAGGAAGTATGTGATGTCTCTGAGTACTGGCCTTAGAAAAATCTTTAGTCTTCTTTTATTGGATAACAATATTTCGTGCCATACTTTAGGACCTTAACCTTACTTTGTCATAATTAAAAATTTAGGTTATTTTGTCCTCTATACTCAAAATACTTCAGGTTAACGTTTACGGATACACTGCGCTTTTATTTTACATTTTTATCTGACGTTTCGCTTTTGTTTCGTCGTGGTCACAAAAGACTCGTGTATCCGTAAACGTAGTTTCAATTCAAAATGAGCACTATTCGCTTAACCTTAAGAAGCCAGTATACTTCAGGTCATCATCAGTAAAACTCACAATAACGACACGGGGTCAAAAAGCTAACAATTTATTGAAAGGTTAAGTTGAGTGCGCCGGTGGCGGTGCATCCTGCGGGGTGTGCGCTCGCGCATGTCAGGATGTGACCTTGTGCAGTTGTAGAGGGGCTGGATGTGATTCATTTGTGTGGAAGTATGTTCCGTTGTGTTGTCCTTTTTTATGTATATTTAGAAATGAAAATGACATTTCGGGATGATTATTGTGTCTGAGTGTATAAAAATGTATGTAAGGTCCTGTGTTTGTGGTTAATCCTGGTCTCGCAGTTTTTAGACCACCTAAAGGCCTCTGACATGGTCTATCGATTGCAAGAGTAAGATTTCAGGACGACTTATGTCTCTCACTTACATTCTCTAATTTAATTAGTGACTAGCAGCGCCCCGCGGTTTTACCCGCGTTGTGTCCATTCCTGTGGTAATTTCGGGATGAAAAATAGCCTATGTTACTCGTGGATAATGTAGCTTTCGAATATTGAATTTTCAAAAACGGTCCAGTAGTTTTTGAGCCTATTCATTACAACCAAACAAACAAAATTTTCCTCTTTATAATAGGTATTAGTGTAGATTACATTCTCTGTAAGACAACTTTACGATAATCAGCTAGCACACGCCTACTCGCAGCTTGTAGACTCGCTCAATCCAATCGGCCTGCATGTGAATACCTAATTAAAAACAAAGCTGTAACGCAGGTACTCAGGTGATTAACCCAGGAGGCATATTTGAGAAGTCCCCCGCGGAAGGAAAATAGAATCCCGGGCGCGCTCGCCACTTGCCCGGGACTTACCGGTGTACAGGCGAGGACACGAGTGGTTTTGGATTTATTAAAGTGAGATTAAAGTAAAATAAAAAAGGAAATTTAAATGTATGAATCAAGACAACACAAAATAAAAAAATTTAAGAGAAAAGAGTAACGGAAATAGAAAATATCATTGGCGGTATTAATTTTTTACAACAAGTAAGATTTGTTAGAAAAATAACACTTATATCCCAAAATAAAAATTTACTTCTTATCCCTAAATTCCTACGGGAACAAGTGCAGCAGTTCAGCTAGTGATAACTTAAATCTAAAAGACATAGAGAAATATGTATACCTAAAACTATCTTTTTCATTACTCAAGTAATAAAATATTCATTAATTTATATTAAGTAGTAAGCATTGATAGGTTAGTAGCCAACTAGGGGTGGCCATTACCGGGGTATCGGAGTTTTTAGTGTGCCTAAAAGCCACTGACATGGTCTGACGATTGAAGTAACCGGGACTGACTGCCGTGTCCCCCGAAGCACGGTAGCTAACTAACTTCCCTTAGTCAAACTACGCCCCGAACGCTACATAAAACACTAACAAATCATTCGGAAACTATATAAAGTCGGCACTTTAACTTTAATTTGTTTACATAATACAAAAATAATTAGTTTTCCATATCAAATTGATCATTACATTACTTCATCAAGGAAGCGGCACAAAGGAAATTATATAAAAAGAAGCATACGTAACGTTGTACATTCTTGTGTAAATATATACCTACTGATATTATAAAGAGCTAAAAAAAATAATTTTGTTTGTTTGTATATTCGAGCTAATCTCAGGAATCACCAATCCGATTTGGATAATTCTTATTGAAATAGAAAGCCACATTCAACAGGAATGTTAAACACTGTTTTTCATCCCGGAATTCCCACGGGAACGGCAATAACGAGGGTAAAACCGCGGGGCGCTGCTAGTTGTAAATATGCAGGCGTGCACCCGCCTGGCAAGGCTGAGGTTGAGAGGATCAATTCCTGGGTCGAGCGAAAACAGGTTTCCTACTTTTCAAACGGCTCGGGCCTCAGGCTTTGCCCAGCAGTGGGACATTAAAGACTAATACTTTAGTTTAGTTTCTTGTTGGCCTGCAAACCTCACTCTGAACAATCTAAAAGATTCCCAAAGCGTTTTGTGTCTGACTGTACAGTCCCAATGTTTCCGTCGCCATCTTGGTCCTATTAAGGTTAATTACTCTCTAAAACAAGGGTATTTTAGTTTCACTTCCCATTATTTTTAGTTTTTTCCTTATTGCGCTTAACTTTGTTATTTGATGGAAAATATGACGCTTAGAAATTATATATTATCGCTTATTACAGTATTTCCTGATTACGCCAGATTTTCCATATGAAAGTTTTCTAGTACCTACATACATCTGAAGAGATTGATTTTTCTGTTTGTTTGAAAGCCATAATCTCAGAGAAACTGCCAATTTGATTGGAATTATTGTTTATGTAATGGATAGCCTCATTTAACAGAAAGCTTATAGGCAATTTTTCATCCCAAAATGGCCACGGGAACAGGCACAACGCCGGTATAATCGCGGGGAACTGCTAGTGTTGTATCTACAAGTTTATTGAGCTAGTAAATTCGCTATTGAACTGACCGGGGAGACTCGAATTTAATGGAAAAGAAAACATAGTTAATTCTTTTAGGTTTTAGACCGCCTAAAGTCTGTAGATTATGAATTACTTTCCATCCCTATATTGCTACAGAACCAATATCAACGCAATGAAGATACCATTAACTATTCTAAATCCGAATACCCGGGTATATAATACCCGGTTAAAATAAACATTAAACAAATCTCATTCCTTTACCAAAACGACAGCATATAATAGTCAAAACAATCGGGTCTATATTCGCATACCCGGGTATCTCAGTTTACCCGGGTATCGATTGATCCGGGCCGCTGGGCGTGACCGATCGATGTCGTCACGCTACTGGCTCGGCGTGAGGAAAGTGTTTCGTCCTTAGAATGTTTATTATTATCCGGGTTTCTTTGAAGGTTTTTGTAGCTGGGTATGTTTGAGAATGTGGTTCTTATACATTAATGATTAATTTTAATTGTAGATTGTGTTATTTAGTATATTAGTATGGTGAGAGCAACACACACTCGCTCTAGTGACTAGCGCTTTAACAGTTGTTGACCTCAAGTGAGTTTACAAGCTGTCTACTAATAAGTTCTGCAGCATTTTACAATTTCATTCGTGTTCTATTGGCAGGCTTGTCTATACTTAATATTATAAAGAGGTAAATTTGTTAGTTTATTTGATTGTTTGTATGTTCGAGGTAATCTCAGGAATTATCAGTCCGATTTGAATAATTCTTTTTGTAATAGATAGCCATATTCAACGGGAAGGTTATAGGCTATTTTTCATCCCGGAATTCCTACAGGAACGGGTACAACGCGGATAAAACCGCGGGGCACTGCTAGTAGCTTATAAAATCGTACAATGTCAACGAATGCTCAACATTAAAACACATTTTGAGATATCCGTCGTTTAGAACTGCAAATCATGGAAAGCCAAAGGAAGGAAGGAAAAAAAGGAAGGTCAAAGGCCTCTCTACGCGAGAGGCCTTTGACCTGCAATGTCATATTTCAGTCTTTTCATAATACTAGATACTTTTCTTACTATAATATTCGTCTTCTCAATATTCAGGACACACTTTCAACTACCCATAACAACTATAATATTCATCTCCTATAAGACGAACCTATATTATCCGTTTTCTTATCCTTGTCGCATCGATCCGGCGGTCTCGGTTCGGCGCGCCGGCACGCCCGGTTCCACCCGGCTGCCCGCTCGATACCCGGTTCAAACCCGGGTAAACTTCATCTTCATTAATAAACACAGGTTTTGTTGATAGTGCGAGAATACTGGTGAAATATTGTCTGCTTGGTCAATAGTTTGTTGAAATGTGACTTGTTTTTATGTGGGTTTTAAGATATTGTGTTAAGGGTTAATTTAGCTTACTTCGTAGTTTATCCTTTATGTAAATAAATGCTTTGTTCTACTATTAATTCTGTGACACTTAACAGTATTTTCACTCCGTCGTACGTAAGTTCCCGTTTGAACCAATAATAAATGCTTTGTTATCTGAAGTTTCTCCCATCATTGCTGTTTAAGATTTTTAATGAGCATAACTCAACTATTATCATACTCATTTTTATCTTTTTGTCACTTTATTTTGGTTTCTTTTAATGAACTATGGAGACGCTGAAGGTCTCCGACTACTATCAGACATGCTCAGGTTATAATAGTAACAAACTTGAGACTAGCGTTTTATACGGAAGTCTAACATGGTACCTTTGTATTACCGTAGGCGTGATACCAAAATGACCTCAAATGATCAGAAAATACTAACGTGCAACCAATGCAGCCTCGGTCAAATACAAATTGTAAATTATCAATACTATGATACAGCTGATAGTGAGATGTTTGTTTGTTTTAACGCGCTAATCTTTACTACTACCAGTATGATTTCAATAATTATTTTTGTACTGGATAGCCACATTCAACGGAAAGATTATCGGCTATTATATATCCCGAAATCTCCCCAAAAACGGAACCAACGCTTCTAAGACCACGGGGCGCTGCTAGTACTAAATAAACCAAGTATAGACTAACTGCTTGATTTCTTCCAGGCCACGGTGGCGTCAACCAGCTGGGCGGAGTGTTCGTGAACGGAAGACCGTTGCCTGACGTGGTCCGGCAGAGGATAGTGGAGTTGGCGCACAGTGGAGTCAGACCGTGCGACATCAGTCGACAGCTCAGGGTGTCGCATGGATGCGTGTCCAAGATACTGTCCAGGTTAGTTGTAGTTAATGATGATGATGTTTCCGTACCGATTTTGGTTATGGTAACTGTATTTAACTTGACTAGTGCAGCCAATTTTGGCAGCAGATGTTCTGAAGCAGCTGCAGCAAGTAAGAACGCCGCGACATTCTATAGTTGTAGATTTTATCTACATCAAGGATGGCATGGTTTTTTAGCATTAGTATTTGGATCATTGTGGCAGCCTTATTGAGACCCTGTCACAAACCGAAATACTTATGTATTTTATATCAATTAATGTCATTTTTACAGTTATTAACTCGGTTGTTACAGCGGGTTGCTCAAGAATGTTATATCTATGTACCTATATATGTTTAACAAATCAAAGCTGTTCGTTCTGTATTTTATATTGCACGAAATAGAACACTATTTACCTAACTTCATTTGTTTTCTTAAACAGTCATATTTAGTTGTTAATAGTCTTAAGAATTCTTGCGCTATCCTAGTAATAGATATAAGTACTATAAAGGTAACAACCCTAAAAAAATATCCAAATTACCAACCACCCGATTGAAAGTCACTCAAAACCTAACGGCATCGCTCCTACCCGGTACGGTACAGCTAACAGTAAGTGTCATGCTGCGAGTAAGTGCGCGGGTACGGCGCGTCACGCCCGCTGCCTCGGAAGCTTGGCTCGTGCGCACAATACACACTTATGTCATTTGGACATTGTTCTCTATTCTCGGCTAGGGTTCCGTAAGGTTAAGAAATGGATTGGAAAGTTTGAAATGGATTGTTTTGTAGAAGTAACGTATGTGTTTAAAGTATTGGAAAGCCGTAAGGTTATAGGTGGCGTTGGGATTGAGCGAGTTGCTAGCGGCAAGATGGCCCTGGCGTTCGAAAATAGCTTACAAATTTTGTTTTCGTAATAGTTTTGACATAGTTTAGTAACAAGTAACAAAAATACAAAAGGTTAAAAGTACACTCTAAATTCTAATTTAAGCCTTAACTGTGAAAATCGAATTTATTACTTAGATTAATATAATATACCAACATATTCAAATAGTCAATCGTTCAGATGTTGCATGCATATTATGTAATTTTAATGTCTTAAAAATTCAAATATTGTACGGAACCCAGTAACTTCGTACCGCACTTGACCCAGTTGCAAGTAGTCATACAATTTGTATGATGAGGCCATGTTTATTTTCAGCGATTCATATCTATTGCTCAAAACAATTTTGAGTTTCAACAATTTCGGTTTAGCAATTATTTTTGGATTTGGATCTTAAGTAAATGTTCGAATTGGGATTGTAATGACGTTATCTAACATCAGTCTTAATATAATAAATATTAAAAATGGTTGCACACTAAGAAACACCTCTCGATTTAATTATTTTTGAATTGTTCCTAAAATCCTTTCAGGATTCATTCAAAACGCAGAGGGTATTTCATCAAAATTGGTCTAGACATTTTTGCGTAAAACATGTCATAATCATCACAATCTACCAACAGGTAAAGTTGTACTTAAACTATTTCAAACATTAATTTGTACACCAAAGTAAAAAAAGTAAAATAAAGGCAAAGGCCTCTCATCTCACTGAAAGTATCAGTACAGTGAGGAGGATTAGGCGTAATCACCACGCTTGCCTAATGCGTAAGTTATGTTTTTATAAAATCCATTTAGCTGGACTACCTTTATTTTAACTCTGTCTTATATTAAATAATACCGGTCATCCATACATCCATCCATCCTCACTTTCACAAATACATCCACCAAATCAAAACCTGTACCATTGTCCTTTATTCCCGACGCACTCATAATCCCCCTTTCTGGACGTCGGGACAATGTTTCACGCCCTCTCCCACGGGACTTAACATTAGGAACCAAATTAAATTCCCGTCCGTATACCGGGAATGGATCACAATGTTATTGAGCCCCAGGATGGTCTTTTAAAGTTCTTTGATTGAATGATTTGTTGAAGTGCAATATATTATTTTAATAGTGTCTGTTAGAAATGTGAAAAGCTAGAAAAAAAATTGTACGAGTAACTTTAAAAACAAAAGTGTTAGCCAGTAATGTTCTACTGCTGGGCAAAGGCCTCTCAACTCACTGAAGATATCAGTAGAGTGAGGAGGATTAGGCATAATCACCACACTTACCAAATACGGTTTAGTGATCCCAAACCCGAGCCATGTTTGAAAAGTAGGAAACATGTTTTTGCTGGACTCAGGAATTGAACCGGGGACCTCAGTCTTGGCAGGCGATTGCACAGACCAACGAGGCAAGTAACTTATTATAATGTGTAAAAAGTAAGTTCGTGTAGGTCAGTGGCCTACCCTGGTGTCTTTTAGACCGCCTAAAGGCCTACGAAATGGTCTATCAATTGTAACAACCGGAATATAAATGCGAATATTTGTGAGGATGTATGTTTGTTATTCTTTCAAGCAAAAACTGTTAATACAGATTTAGATGACACTTTACAGTTATGTAGGTTATACATCAGAATAACACATGGGATATATTTTATCCCCAAATTCCCGCGGGAACGGGTACAACGCGGGTAAGACCTCAGGGCGACTAGTTAAACATATCTTAAAACCTTACCAAAACCAAACTTCATTACATAGATAACTTAATTTATAACCATAAATTAGTAATTCATTAAGGAGGTACCGCACTTAACCAATTCGGTTCAAACATAAGGGTGCGTACACAAGTGTTTTGTGGACTCGAACCGGTATCGAGATAAGTCAATTATAAGTGTGATCACACCCTAAGTGAGAGTGTATTGATGTACTGGTGGGTGCACAAGTGGTTTTAGATATTTTTTGAGAACGTAAAAATATTTTATTGAAGAGAAAATTAAGGCAGAAAAAACTGTACGTAATATTTTTTAATTCTGATACAAAATGTAAGATTTTCTATGGTGTGATGAGGCCCATTTGTTCTTGCTGTAAATATTCTAGAAATCCTTAAACTATAGAATAATAATATTCAGGTTGGTGTGTCCCACAAGGCCCATACAATTTTCTTTCCAAATTTCACTGTTATAAATTAAAAACACCCTAATATCAAAATCCACTTGTCTTCTCGCCTGTACTGCAGGGGCGTTAAAACAAGGGTGCTACATCCATCCCCCGAGAGAACCACTAACATTATCGTAATGTACCCGCGCGTATGTTAGGGTCCTGTAAAATAACAATTATTTTCTTTTTTAAAGTTATTGTTTGTATTGATTTTATTTGAAGTTATTTTTGACGATACTGTACTCACTGATATTTTCAGCAAATGGGTTTTTCAGATTATAAAATGTTAAATTTTTGATTAATTGTACATTTTAGGTCAGTTTTGAACATAATTCAAAAATCAATGTTTTTCAAAAACTAATTCAAAGAGTATGCGCCCAAAATGGTTCCTTCTTACCAATTCCAAAAACGTAGTACAACATCTTCAGAATATATTCCCATAAAATCTAGTCACCAACTAAACTAGTTTCAATGGATATTACTCAATAGAATAGATATATGATACCCCCCCCCCCCCTCCCTACTCTCAATTCAAACATCCACTAAGATACAATAATCAAACAGATCACAAGCATATACATATTATAACAAATTGATTCGCCATTGCCAATCCGATCAATTTGCCGACAAGTGTACAACATATTGCCAATCTAGATAAGGGGAGCTTAATAAGCTTATCACGGCTTTGGAGAGCTTACGGGGGCTTCGTAGCTTTTATTATTGGTCCAAAGCTTAGCATGATTCGAGTGTTTTATTTATGGATGTATTTGAGAGTGGTTTGATGTGTGATGCTTTAATTTGGTTGTTTTTAACCGATTTCTAAAAAGGAAGGTTCTGTATTTTTTGGTTGTTTTATATACAAGCTATGGGGTGAGTGTAATTTATTTAAACGGGAACTTACGTACGACGGAGACTACTGTCGAGGAATAATAATGACATTAACGTACGTTTCAATTAATAGTAAAATATGGGGTGAGTGGTCTTTGCCCAGCACTGGGACATTCTTCTTCTTCATCGAGTGGAAGGTCAACCTGACCGAGAAGAAGAAGAAGACTGGGACATTACAGGCCAATACTTACTTTTTTATATTTCTAACTGTAGATTCAATTATAACTGTTTATTGTAGTTGTATAGTCTGTAAATGACCGTTAGAATAAGAATTAATTATGCTTATAGGAGACATTTGTTTTAAAAATCTATACTTAATACTATAAAAAGGTAAATTTGCTAACTTTGTTTGCTTGTTTCTAAGATAGCCACATTTAACGGGAAGGTTATCAGGTATTTTTCATCCCGAAATTCCTACAGGAAAGGGAACAACGCGGGTAAAACCGTGGGGACTGCTAGTAGACCATACACGTATATACAAACAAACATATGTATTTCAATCTTCATACACACAGAGAACACCTACCTACAATCAAAATTAAATCTAAATGAGTAAATCCTCATTACGAACCAAAATGACGTACAAACACACACACCGACCAAACGGAAGTGTGAGCGTTCCGCTTTCTGCCCCCCTTCGGACAGACAGACAAAATAAAAACCATCTAATTATTATACCGTCGGTATTGTACTCTATCGTTTGGTATGGCTGGGGTTTCTGTGTGGATGTTTATGTTGCGGTTACTATGTGGTTGTTATAAATGTAATGATGGAGAGTCTCCGAGGAGTGCCACGGATCATGGTGTAGTGAATGCTACAACAGTGAAAAGCAGTTTTAAAAAAAGTATATAAAAATGATGGTATTAGTTTAAAAATATTAGACTGTGATGTTCCACTGCTGGGCAAAGGCCTTTCATCTCACTGAAGATATCAGTACAGTGAGGAGAATTATTAGTTATTTAATTTTTTTTATTATTTTTAAACACCACGCTTGCCTAATGCGGTTGGTGCTTTCAAACCCGAGCCATGATTGAAGGAAACGTGTTTTCGCTCGACCCGGATATTGAACTTGAGACTGCAAAGCTGGCGAGTGCACATACCACAAGATCACCAAGGCTATGATAGTATAATAACATTTATTTTTTAATCAAAATTTCGGAAGTCACCGTCATTACCGATTTTGAACGTATTTGCAAAATCCAAGCTTTTGATATAAATAAAAAGCTAGTGACAGACAGATAACTACTACTTGTATTGATTACTTGTATTGCTCATTATGAAAACCAAGAAGAAATATTAAAGAATGATCTTTTTACCCCCTGCTACCCACTGATTCCTTCAAACCAGTCCCAAACCAATACTTAGAACCAAATATCAAAATCCCATTGATATTTCCAAAATGAGTGCAAAATGTTCCCGACTGGGGAGCAATGCAGAGACTTATAATTCATACGAACAATAACAACACAGCGGCCCACCATTGTCTGTTTGAAATTGAAAACTGACCACTGATAGTGACGGGAAAAGGCCGCGGGACTAAAAAATCTCGGAACTACGGGATTTCAATATTATGTAGGTTAAAACAATCGGATCCAAATAACATACATCACACACATTAAAAGAAAAGCTGAACTTTTTGTCAAAACTAGCATTTACAAACGATACTGCATAGTACACGGGGCATGAGCTGTTTTTGAAGTAATCATTGTTACACCATTAAGTTTAATGGTACAATCTGATCGAATTAAAATTCTACTCCTTTTAAAGCACAGTGTATTCACTCTAGTATAGTAAGCAGGAAGTATTCCAGTTTTCACGTAAATAGTTCTCTAAAAATCCCGCTGACTACGGACTTACACCCACTTCCCGTGGTGTCTCCTCCCTATTCCCGCGAGAGTGGACATCACTGTGCGTTGTTTTTGATATTCAATTTATTTGCCCCTCGGCCGACCCTGTTTCTCTGTTTGTGTCTACACTGTGATTGTGAATGTTTACCGACTTTTGTGAAGCGGTGTTATGTTGTTACCGACAAACTTTTCCATCCAAACAAGTTTTATTCAGGTTAGGACATTTAAGTAACATACAATTTTATGTTTTATGAATATAATAATAACATCTAAACATTACATGCCAGCATTATCAAAAACTTTGACATTTTTACCGACCTTAACCGACAGAAACCGAAGGAGGAGGTTCTCAATTCGGTGGGTATATTTTTTTGCTGTCACCGACTCCAAAAATAACAATACTAGTATAAAATTAATAATTATTACTACCTTAGTAGTACTCATATTAAGATTATAGTTATTTTTTGCTTTTTAGTTTTGAAGTCGGTTTTTTAAACGTAGTTTTTTTTAATTTTATTCTAAACTAACTTGCTTATTATTAACTTCCGCCTCACAGTACTGATATATTCAATGAGATAAGAGGATTTTCCCAGCAGTGGCTCACTACACTACTGCTACTAATAGGCTAGAAGGCGGTCTAAAACTCTCTCACCTGGGTTGGCCACTAACTTACTCTTACTTGCTACTACTACTGTCGATGTTGGCTCATAACAATTGTTCAGCAACGTGCAGCTCCACCCCTACTTGGATGAGTGGCCGATAGCGTCATTTCTATCTAAGTACTACTGTGGTTCGGAAACTACATAATCTTCAATCGTTAGGTCATGTCAGAAGCCTTATGGCGGTCTATAAACTGTGACACCAGGGGTTGCCACTAACCTGCCCGAACTTACTTACTTACTACTTCTTTCTTTGTTATCGAGTGGATGGTCAACCTGACCAATCCTGGTGTCAGAGTTATTGAGCCGCCAAAGGCCTCTGACACGGCTCATGTAACGACTACTATCCGTAGAAAGTAACCGGGACCGACGGCTTAACGTGCCCTCCGAAGCACGGAATAATCTTACTTACTACTTATTACCAGCATCGGTTACGGTTACGGTTAATTCCACCGTACTTACCAGGTATTCCATAAAGTAAACTCAACTACACTCCGAGCTGGCTGGCTAAGTACAGGCCTGAAGCGCCGGTTAACCGCAAATGAATTGCGTTCAACTCGGCCCCAAGATTTGTTACTATGGCGTACGTGATAAAGTTACGTTTAAGTAAGGTTTAAGTTTAATGGTTTAAGATATTGAGCTCTTAATTTGAGTGATAAAGTTACTTAGGATTTTCAGCATACTTTCAGGAGTTATGTATTCACTTTTATTTATTTTCCTTCCATAAGTTTATTATTGAAAAGTAACATTATTAAAATTAGAGTCTTACATATTTATTTATTTATGTATTTATTTACATAATATACTAGACAACCAATATGTTTCATACACAAACTAATTTCAACATCTCTTTCAGGTACTACGAAACCGGAAGTTTCAAGGCGGGCGTGATAGGCGGGTCCAAGCCCAAGGTCGCGACGCCGCCCGTCGTAGACGCCATAGCGGCGTACAAGAGAGAAAACCCGACTATGTTCGCGTGGGAAATCCGGGATAGACTGCTCAGTGAAGGGATATGCAGCCAGGATAATGTGCCCTCAGTTTCTAGTATTAATAGGTGAGTTTTAATTTTCTTTTTATATCATTTATTTATGCATTTATACCTATTCTTCTTCTTTTTTATCGAGTGGTCCAATGGTCCAACCTGACCAATCCTGGTGTCAGAGTTATTGAGCCGCCACAGGCCTCTGACATGGCTCGTATATATCTCAATGTACCTGCTAATACATATTACTCAATGAGTATAATTCGCAAAAATTTCACGTTCCAGATTAAACATAAATAATACATTTGTTTTTGAAATCATATGCCGTCAATTATCTAACAGAATTTTGTTGAATGTGGCTTCTCACTCTTGGCACTTATCTTTTTCGTGTCGTATAAGAAGGACCTTTATGGTCCAAAAAAGTGTCTTTTAGACCCGATACAGAAGAAAGTTCTGGCTACGCCTAAGCTCTTTAATAGGAAAATACAGGTTTGTAGTACTAAAAGAAAAGCATTTTAATAAAACCTGGTCACCATATGAAATATCTTCTAAAACAAGAGAAAAACATAAAAACCAATATAAAAGTAAAGCGTTTCTCCCACAAACTTGAACGACGCCAGTAAAGGATACAGTTCGGATAACTTTCATTGTAATACCAACCCTTTGTTTTACACATTAGGGTATAGTTTCGTAAAGTACACCGAATAGGGATGAAAGATGTTTAGTTGGGCTATGAAATTGGAGATATATAGCAAGACTAGCAACGTCTCGCGGTTTTACTCGCGTTGTGGCAGATTATGTGGGAATTCCAGGATGAAAATAACTTTTAACCTTTCCGTTGAATATGGCTATCTATTACTAAAAGAATTATTAAAATCGGATTGGTAGTTTCTGAGATTAGCGAGTTCAAACAAACAAACTCTTCAGCTTTACTGTTTGTCGTTTGTCTGTTTGTCTGTATGCTTAAATCTTTAAAATTACGCAACGGATTTTGTAATAGGTAGAGTGATTCAAGAGGAAGGTTTTTATGTAAAAAAATTCCCGAAATTCCCACGGGAACGGGCACAACGTGGGTAAAACCGCGGGGCGCTGCTAGTTATATGGATACATTATTAGTGACCTAAAGTATTCTCATCGACAAACGAATGTCATTTTAGTACAACTCATCCAAAATCAAAATGTATAGGTACGTCTAAAATATTAAATAACTCCACACTCCACTTCTATAGCCCATGAATGAGTTGCGTAGCGAACGCGTACCGGAAGTACGTAGAGGGGGAATAAAGATGGCGGCGCCGGAAACAGACACGTGCTCCGTCCACCGGACATCCCGACATCCATTCAGTTATTATACAATAGCAATCAGGGAGCTTAGAGTTGAGATCGTTTTATACTTTTATTCGTCAAAAGTGGATACTTTTTATCATAATATATGGTTCAGGTTGAGTTGACTAAAAGGCAAATGATTACAATAATTATTTTTCTTGCTGTACTGATTAAGACAAACTGTACATTTGTTTGACCGTTTAGAGCGTATTTTAGGTTAAGCGAGATTACAAGTTGCTGCAAGTCAACAAATAAAATGTTTTAAAGACTGTCAAATTCACTTAAACTACCGGTAGAGTTTTATGCTGTCAAACAGTCACCAAACCTCTTCCATTGAACAAGCAAGCTCGCAGCTTATAAACTCACTTAACCTTAACAATTCCGCTGGCAGTATTACTTTAGAAAACGCTTAAAAGCTAACGTATCCAGCATAGCTATTCTGTAAGTTAATTGATGGAAAAAACATAGAAGATATATAAAACGAAGAAAAAACAAAGGAGCTACGACTTCAATCAGCAAATATCGACTCGTATGAAAGAAAAACTATTTATCAGAATACGTCCGTCGGTCTATTGTTGTTAATATTAACGATATTCTATTATAACCGATATGGCAGATACATGATAACTCACTTAGCTTCAATTGATTGTGGATATGAAAGGAACATATAAAATTAATATTGGATAGTGAGATGAATAGTTTTTTTGATTTAGGTTCGATCGAGTAAATTCATCTACAAAGGACATGTAGTTTTTGTATGGTTTTGAATAATTGGCTACTTCGCGGTAAAAACCACGGGGAAAACTAGTTATCATCTATATTTTGATTATGACAGATGTTTTTCAAATATTAATAACCAGTAGCGGGCCACAGATAACCAAAAACAAACAACCACATTGACAAACTAATAACGCAAAACTCCCCGTAAAGTGGGTAATTTATCTAATCTAGTAACACGCAATTAGCCGAGGATTTGTGTACTGGCAACACTCGACTTAAGTGCAGGGGTAACGGATTATTTGGTTTCCGATAACGTTTTTAATAACGGTTATCTTTAACTGGAACGTTATCGCGTTCTGTAATATGGTTTAATATAATATGGAGTTGAAAATTCTATTAAAGTTTTTATTGTATATATTGTATATATACTCTATCCTACAGTAAGTAGTACAGTAATTACTATAGTAACAAATTGTCTTGACCCTGACGTTGTACGGTTAACAAAACTGCAGTCTATCAGTCTATCTGTTATCTATTACATGGGCTGAAAAGTCCCGGGCCTAACACATAGTGGGCGCTAGTTTTATTGCAGTCACCTTTTTTTCAGTTAATACTAACCTTCACAAGACAGCTGTTAAAATTTCATGATATTCTATTCATTAGTTTGTGAGTTATTGTGCTAAGAGTGACGCTACTTTTGTTATTTTCAAAACGATGGATTAAAAACAATTTCGTGTTTTAATTTACACTGCTTCTTGATGGGAAAAATACCGTTGAAGCGAAGCAATGGCTTGAAAAGTGTTATGGGGACTCCGCTCCATCAGAAACAACAATAAAACGTTGGTTTGCTGACTTCAAACGTGGTCGTAGAGCCACCGATGATGCAGAACGCAGTGGACGTCCAAATGAGGCGGTTACACCAGAAAACATTAAAAAAATCCACAAAATCGTTTTGAATGATCGAAAAGTGAAGTTGCGTGAGTTAGCTGACATCGTAAAGATATCAAAAGAACGTGTTGGCTTTATATTGCATGAGCATTTGACTATGAGAAAGCTCTGTTCAAAGTGGGTGCCGCGTTTGCTCACCGTTGACCGAAAACGAGAACGTTTTGATCATTCTGAGCTGTGTTTGACCATGTTTAAACGTAACAAACCGGAATTTTTGCGTCGATATGTGACAATGGATGAAACATGGATCCATCACTTCACACCGGAATCAAAACGATCGTCATCTGAGTGGACAGCAACTGGTGAAACTCGTCCAAAGCGCCCGAAAGCACAACAATCGGCTGGAAAGGTGATGGCCTCGGTATTTGGGATGTGCGTGGTGTAATATTCATTGACTATCTTGAGAAAGGAAATACCACTAACAGTGAATATTATATAGCGTTATTGGAGCGATTGAAGGCCGAAATTGCAAAGAAACGACCGCATATGGCAAAAGAAAAAAAAATTGTTTCAAGACAACGCACCGTGTCATAAATCAATCAAAACAATGGCAAAACTACATGAATTGAACTTCGAATTGCTCCCACATCCACCATATTCGACTCCCAGCGTCTACTGGCTGTTCGCAGACCTGAAAAAAAATGCTCGCCGGTAAGAAATTTCGCACGAATGAAGAGGTTATCGCTGAAACTGAGGCCTATTTTGAGGCAAAAGATAAATCGTTCTTTAAAAGTGGTATTGAAATGTTAGAGCGGCGCTGGAATGATTGCGTTGCTCTTGATGGAGATTACGTTGATGAACAAAGCTAATTTTAAACCAAAAATACTTTGTTTTCTTTGTTAGGCCCGGGACTTTTCAGCCCATGGTTATACTAATATTATAAAGCTGAAGAGTTTGTTTTGTTTGTTTGTTTGTTTAAACGCGCTAATCTCAGAAACTACTGAACCGATTTGAATAATTCTTTTTGTAATAGATAGCCACATTCAACGGGAAGGTTATAGGCTATTTTTCATCCCGAAATTCCTACGGGAACGGGTACAACGCGGGTAAAACCGCGGGGCGCTGCTAGTCAGAATACATTCCTCAATCTTTCAAACACCTTAACGTTAACCTTCTTTATGTATTTTCATAGACTAAAAGAATTACAAACTACAGTGTTAGTGGTTAGTAGTGTCGGAGTTTTAGACCGCCTAAAGACCTTTGACATGGTCTGAGAGTTGAAACAACCAGGACAGACATATTGTAGTGCGCGGGCTCTCCGAACGGTTGAGTCAGATAGAAGGAAAAGATAATAGGCCTCTATCGGTCACCAGTCCGCGTTGCGGCCAAATTGCACGTTGCTTAACATCCCGATAAATCAACATCACTCAGTAAAATTACGCTTTTATTTCACGATAATTTTACTTTCAAAAACTCTCAATCGCCAATAACAACCCCTGCATCGCCAATACTATAATCGACTCCATTTTAAAACTATAACATTAACTATTCTCCCATTGATATGTAATAGAGTGCACGTTGTATCAAGTCGGTCAATTGAGCCCCTCTGCATTAAACTACAATAAATTGGTTTTATTTGTACCCCGTACTAGGGGTGGTTATTCAATCATCTATTTCGGATTGGGCAATAATTTTTGGTAGTTTTGTCGTTTGAATTTTTATTGTACTATGTACTGATATCTTCAGTAAGTGAGTCCTTTGCTTAGTCGTGGGACATGAATGCCTTTTTATGTTATTTGTTTTTGTATCCAACACATAACAACACAGTCGCTCACAGTCACTGTGTCTTTATTAAAGAAAAATATATATCAGAAAAAGCAATATCCCGTATGATATTTTTTCAATATTGTAGGTATATGTACATCAACATGTATGAATAGCCAAGATATTTTTATCTAAATTGTAGATCAAGATTTCGTTCATGATTTTCTGAAAATCTGAAAAAATCTAGTTTCTTGAAAAATCTTCAAAATTCAAAAACACTTTAAAGTCCCTTACATTAACCATAAACAAAAGCATAAACAATTATTAAATAACTCCCTAGATAGCATCAAAGTTGACAAATACCAAAAGTTAACCCCTCGGCTATTCAAAGGCTATTCCGACCCCGGCACGTGTCCGGCACGGGGCCGGCACGGGGCTGACACGACGGTAATGTCTGACGGAACTCGGGAATGTGGTCACATGACGACTGAATCTATTTGGATGGAAGTGAGAGTTTCGGGAATATCGTTTAGGGGTTAGTTTTGGAAAGGGTGAAGGGATGTTATTGATAGTAAGATAGGAAGATGTTACGAGTATAAGTGAGTAAGTTTGAGCAGGTCAGTGGTCAGCCCTGTTGTTGGGAGTCTTAAGACCGCCTAAAGACCTCCGACATGGCGTTACGATTGAAACAACCGGAACCAACAATTTAACGTGCCCAAGTATACGTGAATGTTACGTATCTATACTAATATTATAAAGCTGAAGAGTTTGTTTTGTTTGTTTGTTTGTTTGTGTGTTTGTTTGTTTGTTTAAACGCGCTAATCTCAGAAACTACTGAACCGATTTGAATAATTCTTTCACTGTTAGATAGTCTATTTATCGAGGAAGGCTATAGGCTACATTTTATCCCGAAATTACCACGGGAACGGGCACAACGCGGGTAAAACCGCGGGGCGCTGCTAGTCTATACTAATATTATAAAGCTGAAGAGTTTGTTTTGTTTGTTTGTTTGTTTGTTTAAACGCGCTAATCTCAGAAACTACTGAACCGATTTGAATAATTCTTTCACTGTTAGATAGTCTATTTATCGAGGAAGGCTATAGGCTACATTTTATCCCGAAATTCCCACGGGAACGGGCACAACGCGGGTAATAAAGGATAAAGCGAATCTATATTGTCGTTATAGTCCTTTTGCTATTTATTTCTATTAAGCTTCTTTGAAATCAATTAGTATTGATATATTACGAACTGATAAGTTCAATAAGGAATCTCCACAATTTTCAAACTTAAAACTTAAATGAAACAGAATACGCTGGCTTGTGGTGGATATCTTACTCAGTAAGTATAGAAAGGATGTACTTATTGTAATTATAGCATTATCTGTAATTTAAATATATCTAATCTCACAAGTCATGCAGTGTGGCAGTCACCAAAGTTCTATTATAAAGTGATATTTGCAAATTATAATTGCATTGAAACCATAAATAAACTGCAAACGTAATCTAATAATGTTTCAACTTGCAAAATAAAAAGTACCCAAAAGCAACAGCTAACCTTTACCATAAAATAAATTAAACAAAAAACCGACCAGACTCCAAAATGCCTAATAATAACTATAAAAATCTACCCTCGCGATAAAAAAAATGGCGGAATTGCAAAACGTCAAGACATTTTAATCGGGACCCCGCTACTGCGGGTAATTGAAGCTATAACTCTGGCAGCCCCGGTTTGACATTTGAATTTTTTGCACTGGCAAGCTGAATAATTTTAGCGCGTAATTTAGGTTAGATTTAGGGTGTGAAGTGTCAACGGGTGATTGTGAATTAATGTAATTTGTGCAATGTTTTCGTCGAGAATGTTCGAAGATTTTGTTTGTAAACACTAATCTATATACATACTTCTAGTCACATTTGTATGTTTGTATATGATATCACCCAAGGCAATGGGTCTAGGCCACTTTCATTCCAATTTTCTTAAGGGATAGCTACAACTTACAAGAAGCTGTGAGAGAGTGTTAATTTCAAGTCAATATTCATCTCCGAAGAGTTTCCTATTTCTTTAGGCATAATAATATGAGTATCTCATAAGTATAATTCACAGGCTTTATTAGACTAAATAAACAGTTACTATGTAGAACAAAAATACTTTCATATTCACAATAACACTCAATCGAATATAAATTACGCAAACTAAAAACATAGTCCAAAGAAATAATCTAAAATTATTCACAACAAGTAACAACAATAAAATTACAATAGACCATCTCTTCCCTTGAATATAAATCATAAATATTCGCGGGCACTTGCATTATCCCGCTGAAGAATACCATTAAAATGTTAGGGTTAAATCATGACCACTGGCAGCCCCACAGGAAGCGGATGTGATAACCGTGCTTTAGCTGTGTTGCTAGCATTCGCAATTCTGCCTATTTTCGCGTATGAAAATTTTATAACAAGGGATTCTGTTTTTCTTTTCTATGAAAGTTACTTTATGAAGTAACGTTGCATTTTTTGTAAGCATTTTTTTGTATGTATTTTTTAACAACTTCATTGTCTCAAATTATACCGTCTTTAACACTATTTACAAAGGGACCTCTAATTCACTGTACCTATAAAATATAGGCTAATTTTAGCGCAACTTTAGAGCATTGATTACCTGGGTTCTTTTAGATTGAGCGAGATTATAAGTAGCATGACAGTAAGTTCAATTTAAAGCGAGCGAGCGAGAATGTAATTTGACATGTCTGACGCTTGCAGTTAACTAAGCCTAAAACAAACGAAGCCTATGCTTCTTCAGAATGTCTAACATCCAACAGTTTCATTCACTCAACGTTGCGTTTCAGTTTAAGTCTCATCTTAAAACACACAGATGTGAAACCAACCATAATAGATCCATGTCCAAAAACTAATCACAACATACAAGAAATGATATCAAAGCTGCCAAAAAATAAATACACAATTACAAGTACACCATCAATCACTGCAGTAGACTATTACACACCCTAATCTAACCTTTTTGATGAGTTTGCGAGACAATTTTTGCATATGTCAACCCGAACCGTATAGCCAATAATTCAGGAGAAAACGCTCCACTATCCATCATGGCGGAATGAACTGTCACACGAGCGCGGGAAACGGCCACAAAACAAAATGGCGGGTCTAATTTTTGGAGTTGTTTTTTTGGTTGATTATTTTGTAGTGTGATTTTATTTTTGGACTACAAGGTGTATCAAATTAAAACAATAGCTTTACTTGATTGTTATCATTCTGTTATCATACCTATTGACTTGTATCTTACGTGAGATGAGGGGCTTTTGCCCAGCATGGTACTTTACATTAATCTTTTAAATTCAAATATAAACTAATAAAATCAATTACCAAACCAACATAAATAAATCGCGAACACAAAAGATAATCCAATACACATTTTAAGTAACTTATAAAAGCAATAAAGCGGGGTATAGAGTGCGTGTTTTTTAGCCGCGTTTCGGAAGCGTGACAAATCGCGGCCGCTGCTCCGTATATTGCAAAAGGATGTTGCGACGCGTGCCGGGTGATTCATTGTGGTATTGAAATTATAAGAATATTCTTGTGAGAGGAATGGGACATGCAGTTCAATCCAAGAGGATTATTTTAAAATTAATATTGAAAAAAAAATCTGATTTACCAAGATGTGTTTTGTGTAACTAAGAAATAATATACACTTCACATACTTAAAATATTTTGATCGGAATGAAAATAGTTTTTTCAACTGTAAAACAGATGTAATTTACAATGAACTCTCTTTAGCTGTTTATAATTACGCGTCAAATTTATCACCTTTATACAAGGTGAATTTTTTTATATGCTTAGCACCGGTCACCTGTATGAACGTAATTAGTAAACGTTGTAAAAGTTTCACTTGTGTCAAAACTAAGTCTAATTTTCATAACCAACTAGCTGTGTCCCGCGGTATGCGCCTCCGTTCCCGTGGGAATTTAGAGATTTTATTAATTATTATCTCATATAAACTTGTCCTGATAGATAATAAAGATCACATATAAAAAATAATCATCCAATTTGGCGCATTCGTTCTGAAGTTATGCGCTTAGCATCACATTCAGCGATTCATTTTTATGTTATAAATAAATAAATATCGTTAAGAAAAAACAATTTTCTTCCGTTCATGAATTTTCCCACCCCTACCGCACTAACCACATGAACTTATCGAGTGCATTTTTTACCCCTCAATGTTATTTAATGCATTATTCGTGTCAGCGCGCCTAATTGGGCAGTTTGTCTCATTATTGCTCGTGAATAGAAAGTCATTTATGATGGATGTAGCACACGCTTCCGAATTGTATGAAATTATTCAAAGTATGAGACGAAAATGGTACTGATAATGTGACTTCCTTGAAAATGCCATTATTTTGAAGTACTCGTATATAGTTTAAGTCTAGATAATCTGTTCTGACTTGTTTTCTTGACAGACGGGATACTGTTTCTTTAATCATTTAAACAATTATTTGTTAGTAAAATTATTCATGCACAGTTTTTTCTCTGTAGACACTAAGCCGCCTGTCTTGTCTCTAGTGTGCAGTCCTTCTTATGTTTTCATAGACCAGTAAACAGTATAAAATTTAAAGACTATATTAACTTGGAAAGAGATCAATTATTGAGACCAGAAATTAATCAAAATTGTCTTCTCACCCACCAACTTTCAAAGCGTCAAAGCCTTTTCAAACCTACTCGTCTTTCCAATATATTATCAAAGATATTCTTCCTACAGGATCGTCCGTAACAAAGCAGCGGAGAAGGCGAAACACGCGCACAACCAACAGCAACAGCAAGAACAGGAGATTAGCTCGGCGCAGGGCAGCGTGGTATCTGTAAGCACCTCCATATCTCCTTATTCGTAACTAGCTGCGCCCCGCGGTTTTACCCGCGTTGTGTTCCCGTGGGAATTTAAGAACCGCTCGACCGATTTTGTCAAACTTCACATAAACCATCTACTAAATAGTCCGAACAAAGCCTCAACATTTAGTTTGGATAGGTGACAGGGGCGTAGCTACCGCCGTATCTGCCGTATCAATTATACAGGGCCCCCGGGCCACGGGGGCCCCCAAAGTGTGTAAGGAAAAAGAAATAAAAACTTCCCAATTTATTTTATTTTACAAATGACAAAATTCTATAAAGCAATTACTTTTTATCCCGCCTTAAGCGTGCGTTCAAAAGTTGGCAACACTCTACATCGTTATGGCGGGCTGCGGGACTTCCCCGTTTTACTTACTTCATCTGCAACTCAGCGGGGAATTCCTCAATAATAAAATCGATATCGCGATGTACGTGTACGTACATACTCTACATTTTTTATACGGGGCCCCCAAACAATTTTTTATACGGGGTCCCGCCAATGGACGCTACGCCACTGATAGGTGAGCCCGTTCTTGAGTTATAAAATTACAACGAAAAGTGGCATTGAGATTACGAATCCCTACTTATTTACTCGCCTCGGTGGTCTAGTGGTAAGTGCACTCGCCAAGACTGAGGTCCCGGGTTCAATTCCCGGGTCGAGCGAAAACATGTTTCCTACTTTTCGAACATGGCTCGAGTTTGAGATCACCAACCCGCATTTAGCAAGCGTGGTGATTATGCCTAATCCTCACTGTACTGCATATTGAGTGAGATGAGAGGCCTATGCGCAGCAATGGGACATAACAGGCTAATACTTTACTTATATGTACTATTTATTTATTTACTAGCTGCGCCCCGCGGTTTCACCCGCGTTGTACCCGTTCCCGCGGGAATTTCGGGATGAAAAATAGATGTTGGCCGATTCTCAAACTTACTCAATATGCTCACAAAATTTCATGAGAATAGGTCAAGCCGTTTCGGAGGAGTACGCGAACGAACACTGTGACACGAGAATTTTATATATAAGATTAATGGCATACTTACTAACGTGTCCCCCCAGCACCAAATTACTTACTTACTTACGTATCCCCACAGGTAATTACCCACGCAGGCAACGCGCCCGGCACGACAGCCGTGCTATCACCCACCACGGAACAGCACGTCACCAACACCGGGAGTTACAGCATCAACGGCATCCTGGGGATTGAGCAGGTGGAGGGCCTGCACAACGGAGCCAGCGCGGGGATGAAGAGGAAACGGCATGAGGACCAGGGTATGAAGGATTTGTTTCTTTATATTTGTTAAGCGACGTTCAAAAAGGTGGTTTCGTCAAAAATAGAGGAGATTCGACAATAAAGAGGAGGTTCGAAGGTGTTTCTATATTATTTTTAATTGTCTTTGTTGACCGACTTCAAAATAGGAGGCGTTCGTTCGACAAAATCGTTCGGTTTTCTTATCGTATCGAGCAAAAAGCTGGTGATAATGTTTTTATATTATTGAGAATTTAGTGTCGTTTAAGTAACCGAGGTAAATTAATTAATTGAACAAAAGTTTTATTTTTCATAAAGAAACTTTAAAAAAGTCATACTGAATCTAAAAAACTACTGTCAAACAAAAAGATGATTGTATTTTTGTCTTAAAAAATTAAAAGAAAAACGCGTTGAAGTCTTTCACTAGAATAAAAAGTCTGATTAATATCCCAAAGTATTACCCAAATTTCTTACCAAAATTACCTCTTTTAACTTCCAAAAACTTATATTACAACAATTGCCGAATTCTAGTAATATAGAGCCTAATATAAAATTATGAAAAGCACACTAGGGCATCGTACTAACTCTACACAAGAAGCAAGTATTGTAACTTCAATGTAAGTTACTGTGCGCTGAGAAACTTCGCTCGTTTATACCGAGGTAAGTTTTTTAGTGATGGGATATATTAGGAGGAGTTATCGATAGTAGAGGGATGAAATGTGTCGATATCAGTTTATCGATTACTAAGTGATTATCTTTATAATTTACTGATTATTTTTTGTTTAAATGAAATTAGAAAATTAAGATTGAAACTACTAAAAAATTAAGAAATTTGTTCTACCCTCGATTAATACTGTGTCACAGGTCACAATCACAGGTACAATGTATTGAAAGTCAGCATCAATATAGGTTATATGAACTGTAACTTACTGTTTTAAAATCAATAAAAACGAGTTTTAATAAAAAATAATTTTAAAAACTCATTATTCTGCATCCAGTGATAGTTGTTTACTTCACGAGCGCACCTGAGCCATACTTGTAATAGTTGTAATAGAATCAGTACCGCCGGCAAGATCATTGTTTATATTAATTTCGATTATCTCTGTTTTCTCGAACCTACTGCTGTCGCTACTTCAAAGACGATTCGTCGAAGTTGTTTTTGTCCAATTTATCTTCAACTGATCGACCACTAATTCAAAGACTATTCGATGAAATGTTTGTCCAATCTATCGACAACTATCGACCACAAGTGCACATCCCTACCTTTCAACCAGGATCACCGGGCGCGACCACTAAGATTTACTGACCTATTAAATTCATCCTCCCTTGATTATAACTCCACTTTAATTCTCTTTTATTACAACCTATTACTTGCTACTATACGGTTATACTTTTCAAATTAAGAGGTGACTTTTATGGTTATAGTTTTTGGGAATATAATTGTGTATGTCTTTTGAAATTATTTTAGAAGCAATACTATGGATCAATATTTACTTTTTTATTATTTCGTGCATCGTTTTTTCATGGTCATGGTCATTAACTAATACGACGGTAAATTTAACAAACCTACTAATAAATTTTAAATTTAAACCTTATGAAAAATGGTACATGAATCAATTTATTTGAAATTCTATAGAAAGTGGAAGGTGTCTTATTTAGTGAACTTACAATCAGCGAACAGTTGTGTTCATATAAATGCGAGCGCGAACACAAGTATTTTCTCGCTCGCTCGCTCAACGTTTGTAAACGCTTGAGCGAGTTAACATTGTATGTTGTTAAGATTTACCTAAATCATTATTTTAATAGTAATGTTTTTTTCACTAGTAACTAACATCATTATTTGACTAGTACTTAATGTAACTAGATAAGCATATTCTACTGCCTCATTAATTTGTATTTCATCTTGTCCTCAGACGAAAACCGCGACTTCAACAGTCATTCAGAAGACGACGTGAAGAGGCAGAGAAGTCACTACAACGGGGATCAAATATATTCAAATGTAAGTACTATTTTTTTATTTCTCACACTCTGTTAA
This sequence comes from Cyclophora punctaria, assembly GCA_951394245.1. Lineage (NCBI taxonomy): Eukaryota > Metazoa > Arthropoda > Insecta > Lepidoptera > Geometridae > Cyclophora > Cyclophora punctaria. Next base: position 1,084,727 of record OX596188.1, read on the forward strand.
CAGCAAAAAAAATAAGAAGATAAATTGCTTGAAATAATATTATTAACGCAGTGCCTCGCGGTTTTCTCCGCGTTGTGCCCGTTCCCATAGGAATTTTGCGATGTAAATTAGCCTATAACCTATTAGTCTATAACAAAAATAATTATTCGAATCGGATTGGTAGTTTCTGAGCTGAGTACCTTCAAACAAACAAAAAAAACAGCTTGATTTTATTAGTATTTTTTTACCAAACTATACATAAAAAAGTAATCTGTTACCTTCACCAATAAATTGACCAGAATCAATTCCCACGTAAACCAAAAACAAATCATTTATAGATCAATCTGTAGTGAGAATTGGCGCGTAAACACGGTCGGCCATCTTGTCTGACGGATGGGTATGGGCGCGCGCTAATGACGTCACTTCCGTCCATTCCAAAGCTTTCACGAGTTTACACTTGATTACAGAAGCTTTTACGTTTGGCGGTTAAAAGTTGTATCTTAAAGGGAGACTTTATTTTGAGGGTCTCTTTACTGGAATTATTGGTACTTTGGCTCCAAAAGGAGACTCAAAATGTAAAAAGACTGAAAAGGAAATGAGTAAAAACCTGAAGAAAAAAATGTTTCCCTTTTCATCCCAGATTTTCCACGGGAACTCAGAAGCTGGTAAACATGATCAAAATCACAGAGTTGTTAATCACGCGAGAAGAGTAACAAGTCCTTCGCTTGTAATCAAAGTCTTCCCCACTAATCTTCTTTTTCCTTCCAGCTGTGGTCATCATCGAAATGGAGTCTCAAAGACGAGTACAAGCTGCTGACGGAGCTGGGCGGCGCGGCGGGCGGCGCCACCGGCTACTACGGGGAGCTGTTCGACACTCCATACGAGCATGCCGCCCATCCTCACTACACACCTCATTCAGGTAAGAGATGTAAGAATCATGTAAATCCTATCTTAGAATTATGAACGATTTATTAATCATGTAGATCTTCTTCTTCTTCATCGAGTGGATGGTCAACCTGACCAATCCTGGTGTCAGAGTTATTGAGCCGCCAAAGGCCTCTGACATGGCTCATGTAACGACTACTATCCGTAGAAAATAACCGGGACCCACGGCTGAACGTGCCCGCCGAAGCACTGAATCTTACTTTTCGGGCAATCAGGTGATTCAGCCTGCAATGCCCTAACCAAACTGAGGACAGACTCACAAAGAGATTTTTGTGAGATATTGTCCCCACCGGGAATCGAACCCGGAACCTCTAGATGAGCCGGGCGCTCAAACCACAAGACCACGGAGGCACTATACCTATACCTAATTACCTAGATAACATTTTAGAACAAGTAAAATATCTGTAAAAGCAGTTTAATTCCCACTTATCTAATAAGTAAACATTACAAAACCGCAAACCTAACGACACGTATTGATTGGAACATTTCCCATACGACCAGCCGAACCGAGTGTTATGATATCATATTGTGACCACATAATTACTTGCGGTTGGACTCGCTTTGATCATGGGAATCTTCATTGATACCTCTCATTGAGACGATTTACAATAATTATTACTGAATTAGGTTCTCTTTGTTCCTTTTCTCCGATTTTATTATACCTAAGTATTGAGATATATCTATTAATAACTAACAACGCCCCGTGGTTTTACCCGCGTTGTGCACGTTACTGTGGGATTTTCGGGATGAAAATAGCTTATAACCTTCCCGTTGAATGTGGCTATCTATAACAAAAAGAATTATTCAAATCGGATCGGTAGTTTCCGAGATTAGCGCGTTCAAACAAACAAAAAACAAACTCATAGCTTCATACTATTATATTAGTATCTATTCAACTAACTCTTTAGTAGCTATAAAATATTAAAAACATTAAAATCATGAACTATTTGATATAGGTTTCATTGTTGCATTCTATACTTACATAAACTTCTTTTTAGGTTTCGAGTAGGTTATCTGAATTATCTGTTAGTTGTTTGTCTTCTGATAGAACCTACTGAGGTCAAAAGCCTCTAAGCAGTTACTTATGAATACAACAATATAGAATTCCACTAATATCAAAAACCTTTGTAATTCAAGTGTGCAGGGAGGATTAGCCGCAAAAGAAATATCACCACAAAACTCATTTTTCTAAACAAATCTAACAATATCTATATCTATTCCATTGACTATCAAACAATACTGACCACATCCCTTCTGTGAATGGGCCAAGAGAGGCCCTCTCAGTAACATTAGAACGTAACGTGATCTTCATCACTACAGCTTCCTATGTTACAATTAAACAGGCTTGTGGTCTGGTAAGAACCTGTTACATTCTATGGTTGTTGAGTAGTTCATTCATAGAAATGGTTTGTACGATGTTACCGCATACAAATGAACAAGTGTATGTCTTATGTTAGAAATGTGCTGTAGAACAAAAAGAAACCGTTTTTCATGTGCATTTTAGTAAGTCGGTTAAGACTTTGAAATACGTAAAAAGATATAACTAATAGTGATCCTACTTAATATTATAAATGCGAAAGTTTGTGAGGATGGATGTATGGATGTATGTTTGTTGCTCTTTCACGCAAAAACTACTGAACAGATTTGGATAAAACTTTACAGTAATATAGGTTAAACATCAGAATAATACATGGGATACTTTTTATCGCGACATTCCTGCGGGAACGGGTACAACGCAGGTGAAACCGCGGGGCGCTGGTACTTATAGAATAATTAATTGCTATATTTATGGGAATTACATCTCTCATAGCGGACGTGTCAAATACTCTATTGATGTCAACAAAAATTCCAAGTAAACAGAAAACGGCGTGATTACTGTTAATCGGAAACTCTGACACCGCAAGTATTAGCGCGTGACACTAAGACAATAATGACGGAGTAGGCCTGAGGAAATGACGGGTAATGATCAGCGACAGGTTGGATATCCGTTAACGTGTCACGAGACGCACGCGCCAGGCAAAGGGTTAAGAATGGTGAAGTTTAATTGAATAATGTTTGATGGTTTTTAATGCTGTTACTACTGTACTCATGTACTGACAAAGACAGGGAGATAGCATAAAGTTTACCGGTATTTAACTTAAACAGTGTTTTGTCTCTTTCGCTCTTTGGAAAATAGCGTATGTCGGAAAGGGACAAACCATTTGTTAGCTAAAGTGCTGTTAATAAGCGTTTATGAAGAAGGCCTTTAGAGATGGCTCTAGAGTATATTATAAAGAGATTTTGTCAATTTGAATACGTTCTCGATGCCTTGTGGTTGGTCAATTATTGACCATAAGCGGATTGGCATAAGCGGAGCTAAGCTTGATTATTGAGCTCTACGCACGCACTGTTCCGCTTCGGTTTCGTGGATACTAGTTTATTTGTTAAGATAAAGCTAGTTTTTTTAGGGTTCCGTAGCCAAATGGCAAAAACGGAACCCTTATAGATTCGTCATGTCTGTCTGTCTGTCCGTCTGTCCGTCTGTCCGTCTGTCCGTCTGTCTGTCCGTATGTCACAGCCTTTTTTCTCCGAAACTATAAGAGCTATGTTGTTGAAACTTAGTGTGTAGATGTATTCTGTGAACCGCATTAATATTTTCACACTAAAATAGAAAAAAAATAAAATTTTAGGGGGGTCTCCCATACATAGAAATGAAAAAAATATTTTTTTTTTCATCAAACCCATACGTGTGGGGTATCTATGGGTAGGTCTTCAAAAATGGTATTGAGGTTTCTAATATCATTTTTTTCTAAACTGAATAGTTTGCGCGAGAGACTCTTCCAAAGTGGTAAAATGTGTGTCCCCCCCCCTGTAACTTCTAAAATAAGAGAATGATAAAACTAAAAAAAATATATGATGTACATAACAATGTAATCTAACACCGAAAATTGGTTTGAACGAGGTCTAGTTAGTAGTTTTTTTTTTACGACATAAATCGTAAACCGCAAAAAAATACTGATTATTCATTCAATAACTCAAATGTAAATAAAAAAACATTTATTTCAAGAACTTCTTTATTATGTTACTCGCTGCTACGGAACCCTTCATGGGCGAGTCCGACTCGCACTTGGCCGCTTTTTTTTAAGCTGCGAGCCAACCAGTTCCTAAACTCGTTCTATTGAATTCTTCGATCACGCCACATGTCTTTGAAACTTTTCCTTACAATTCAGCAACCTGCAGTAAGTGAAACATTTGTGTGGAAATGCCCTAAATAACACCAAAGTCAGTAAAGGCCCTAAAGTGAACGTCGTCAAACGAATCGTCTAACTTCACCTCAATCTTCCACAGGGACCAACGACTCGACGGGGTCGAACGGCGGGGCGGGCGGGGAGCCGCCCTCCGCCGCGGCGAGCCCCGACGCGGCCGCCCTCGTGGTGCTGCAGCCGCCCGCGCCGCCCTACCCTCCGTACGCTCATTATGACGGTAAGTATTGCTTTTTTATTGATGATTGGTGATGATGACGTCAATTGACCGTGAATAGATAATATAAGTATTCTTTAAATTGTAAAATGACGAAAATTTTGAAAAATTGCGTCTCTGAGGTTTGGCTCCTGAAAGCTTTTATGAAGAATTCAAACACCGCAAGAAAACACGTTATGATCCAAGAGATTTTCGTAGCTCTTTACTAGGACGTTGAATTCTTTGTGGCTATTTAAAACAACGGATTTTAAACAACTTCCAAGTAGATGGGGTTACTAATCAATCTCAACTAAAGCATCATTGTAATAGTTAAAGTGAATAATGTAACTTGCTTAGCAAAACTTTACAAAACACGTTAAAAAGTTACACAAGATTCAGTTGAAAGTATGTAACTTAACCCTCGGGGTTAATTGCCATTAACTCTCTAAATCAAACAGAAAACAGAAGCCCTCTACTTGAAAATATTCCAAAAACCAACAAAGCAAACAATTTATCAAAGCAAAAACAGATATAAGTAATCCGAAAATAGGAAAAGTGTAAAAAATAACGTTTTCCCTCCCCCGCCCACTTGAAGTGACAATAAAGATCCACGCACCGAAATAAAACAATAAGTGAGAGCTAAAACAAAAGTAGCCGAACAGAAAAACAGTTCAAGAATCAAGAGAAAAAAGTAAGGAAAGCTTTCGACAGAGTCGAGCGTCGCACTCAAAACCACTCCGGAGGAAATCTAATTTTCTCTTCGGACCGCGCGCCTTTCTGTTACAACATCATAAAATATCATACAGTACCACAGAGTTTTAGCACTTATGCATATTAAAAGGAGAATCCAAAGTGGAGTGCCACAGGGCACCCATCTAGGGACGCTTCTCTTTATACCGCCGGTCTTTAATCCACCGCAATCTGCTTATCCCGAAGGGGGGTGGGTAGACATCTTTAATAGCTCATTCGGGGTTCTATGCAAATAATTTTAGAGGGGGGAATCGTATGGCTTTGTCTGAGGCGGGTAACGAACCGAGTCACGAGCTTGCGATGCGACAGAAGTGGCTTGTGTACTTCGGGTTTGTAGGCTCACTTTGGTTATAAATATTAAACTGTCACTTTTGAGGGGCGGCGGGGTGGGGTGGTTACGCGTATAAAACTCGTTAGGTTGCGTGCGAGGGGCGTGGAGGCACTCTCGAGGCGTGGCGGATAAATGTTGATGGCTTTGATTTGATTGTCATCATAATATGCTTGTGTTTACATACCTAACATACGGGTGGCATCATCGCGTATTTCGTAATGTATCTGTACGAATACTTAGTTGCCATTTATTTCGAAATCATATATTGCTTACATGCCTACTACGTTAAATTATTTGTAATTAACGTCATTTAGTAATATGGATAGGATTACTAATTGTGTGATCGTAAATTGTTTTTATTTGTGTGCTATCTCGACTCGGTTGCATAAGCATTTTATTACTAACTAGCAGCGCCCCGCGGTTTTACCCGCGTTGTGCCCGTTCCCGTGGGAATTTCGGGATAAAATGTAGCCTATAGCCTTCCTCGATAAATAGACTATCTAACAGTGAAAGAATTATTCAAATCGGTTCAGTAGTTTCTGAGATTAGCGCGTTTAAACAAACAAACAAACAAACAAACAAACAAAACAAACTCTTCAGCTTTATAATATTAGTATAGATATTAAACACACTTATTTAACGTAAAAATGTAGAGATATTTTCATTTTCAATTGAAACTACGTTTACGGATACACTGTAGTAGTGTTCGCTTAAACTTAAGAAACCAGTAAGATATTTTCAGTTACTTTTTGTTCCATTCCCATTTAGTATATCGGTAATCTAGTTGGTAATCTTTATTAATGAGTGTATCGTAAATGACCATGCCACGGACGTGACGGCACAGTTTACTACAAGGAGTTGGCCGTGGAAAGAGATAAATGGAAAGAATTGGGGGAGACCTTTGCCCAGCAGTGGGACAGCGAGGTTACGTAAAAAAAAAACAATATAACGTGTCTATCTATAGAAATTATTAACCAACGTTAAACGTCAAATTGAATTGGTGCAGTCGTTCTGAAGTTTTCTGCTTAACCACACATTCAGCGATTCATTTTTATATCATATATTTTTGTCTTGTAATGTATGAAAAATTATGTCAATTATTTATTTGTTGTATTAATATGATTGACATCTCAGGGACTTAAAGTTTATATGACATAATTTTATTTTTTTCCAGAATTTTTATTTTTATTTTATCATCATTAATTCGAGATTATCCGCCTAAAGCCTCATGATCTCTGTTCCAGGTACCACGACGTTGGCCAGCGAGTACGCGTACGCCGCGCCTTACTCCCAGTACTCACCGTACGGGGGCCCTTATTCGCACTCGGCGGCAACGGGGTTGTTATCTAAGTGGTAAGCTAAGGTTTTTTGCGAACATTCGCGATATTTACGTAACATTTACTAATTGCTACGGGTGACGGAGTGACCACAGGTGGTGCAATCCACTCCAAACTTCAGAAAATCAAAGTGTTTTAACTTACTAATACAACCTTCTATGCTGCGAACAAACCCGTAGTAATTCGTTAATAATGAGTTTTCTTAGCATTAACTGTGTCTGCAATGGTGTGTCTATCAACATATGTTTTTTTTAATTATTTATTTGTAAGGATAACATTTTTTAACATTCGTTGCCAGGATTAACGGTACAAGTGACGGTGAATCGCGAATTTTTTTAAACAAAATAACCAGCATTTCCTGTTAAACTGCATATTTTGTGTTTTTTAATTGTTAATCACCGTCGTTTGCCTACATCATGGCACTCCCCTTAATTCTAATATATTTTTACTCTTTTAACTTTCATTTTTAACGATCAAAGTTAAAACGAATTTTAAAAAACAAAATATCAATATTAGAAATACCTATACCATCGTGCAAAATCATACAGTATATATATAAAACATGCAATCTCTCTACAATTCCGTTTGTAGAGGTACAGTTGAAAAATCTTGTTTTATAATAACACCGCTTTGTTTGCGAACTAACAGCAAATCCGAACATCAAAATCAAATAACTCAACAAAGGCTTTCGACAGCATTCACTTATCGCTCCCAACAAGATTTTATTGCTTTTAAAACGTTGGACCGTTTTAACAACCGCGTTGAAACAAATGGTACTGTAAAGGAGATAAATTCGGAACAGTTTATCAGCGGGACCGCGGGCCGGCCACATCTCACAGGTGTACCTCAGGGATATATGTTAGCACCTGTACTGTTCATTCTTTACATAAATGACTTTGTTTTGTTTGGGTTTTAATGGGGTTGCATTTTGATATTACAAAGGGCATTTCAATAATTTAAACAAGCACAAATGCAAAAATGTTAGGTATAAACGATGGATTTTCGGTGTTAAGTAGTTGTTTTATTAGATCGTGACGGAGGTCTTTAGACGATCAAAAAACTTTGACAATTGTTTTTGACAACAGAAACTTGAGAACTAAGTTCTGTTAAACAAATCATATGACAAAGTATGTAAATCTTCTCCTCCGCGAAAAAATCTCTCTCATCATTCATTTAAACCTGTTTTATTACATTAATCTCCACACAACATTTTATATTAAAAGATAAAATCCCAATTATCTATTTCAAACCAATATAAGATACTACAATATCTACTTCCCTTTTTTCAATTATAAATCAAAATTCAATAAAACACAAATGATTGAAACTACTTTAAGGATAAAGAATCACTTCAGAGAGCTTTGTTTTGGCCTCACTATCGAAATTAGATGTGAATACTCGTTCCCAAAGGACGAACATCAAAGTTAGGGACTCTACCAAATAGGGACTCGAACAAATAGATGCACGATTTTAGTCATTATTCTCGAAACGCCAGGACTGTATTTTGCAAAGCAGAAACGTATTCGAAAGGTTATAGATGCATTTTAAAGATTTACAATTGAAATGTAAGTGTTTTTGTAGTAATAAAAAGACAGAAGTTATGTTTTAAACTGGCAGCGCCCCGCGGTTTTACCCGCGTTGTGCCCGTTCCCGAGGGAATTTCGGGAAATGTTATACTTGCAAACCTTCCTCTAGAATCACTCTATCTATTTGAAAAACGGCGTCAAGATCCGTTGCATATTTTTAAAGATCTAAGCATACATAGGGACAGACAGCGAGAGCGAATTTGTTTTATACTATGAAGTGATGGTTTACGATGGCTACTTCTCTGTTAATTTCATCTATCGCCTAAATATATTTAGAAACAAATGACTTTCAATAGAGTTTTACTATTTGGTGCAACATAAATATGTTTAAGAAACAAAACTTTAAAAATTAAATTAAAGACAGACAAGATTTCATGTGCCCTTATAATAAAAAAACAATTAATCACAAAATATGTTATTGCTTTTTGATATGAAAGTGTACTCGTATGTACCAAAGTTCAAATTACATTCTAAACATTACCCAATCACATACAAAAAGAAACAATTCATAACATTGACATTTCAATCAGCACCCTCTATGAATTCAAACGCAACGAAAGCATTAATCTTGTAAAAAATCACACTCCAAATACTTAGTGTAGTTCGCGCATTTGTCGTTCAGTATCACTCCCTCAGGACCCTGTGACAAAGGGCATTCATTCCTGAGGGATATGCTATAACTTAGGGACGTTAGATTTAAGTGATTCTACTGAGAACACTTGAAATTGTTATGAAAGGGTACTGGGTTTGGAAGAGTATTGGTGTGTAGTGTGTAGTGTGTGTGTAGTGTGGTGTGTAGTGTGTTTATAGGATTATAAAGTCATAATCTATAGTTGACAACACTCAAAAAATGTCCGAGCACCGTTCATTATATCATTTGCAATGACACTTGCTCTTATGTAGACGTTATGTCACTTGTATAAAGGGGCCCATACACGGTAAGATTTATCTGTACGATCCGTCGCGTCAAACCGATCGAAACGACGAATCGATCGATCGATCGTTCGACGGATCGTATTGCGACGGATCGTACAGATAAATCTTACCGTGTATGGGCCCCTTAAGTGTCCAATGTCCGAATGACCGAAACGTGGAGGTTACATATAAGTCCCGTCTAGATTAGTTAATAATATTACTTATATAATACTAATGCACTTTTTTCATTGCAGATATCAGCGAACGCCGTGCGAGCAATAAATAGCAGTCGGCGAATAACAACGAACATTATGTGAATACAGACACTGAAATTCAAAATAGTAAAACGTGACTAATTTAGTTAATTTACATCCTTTGATTTAGCAGTCTCTCGTTAATATCTAGATAGAATAATAATTATTATGTACAAATCGATTTTAATAATTTACTATTATTATTATTTCATAAAACTATTATGCTTTCTTAAACGTTGTTTCCTATTACTGTTCCGTGGTACATACTCATTTTATTATTCATAATAATAATTATTAAGAGAGCCAAAGTGTCGATAATTTCATTTATTATAATAATATGTGTAATTTAATGATAAGTTTGTAAATAGTGTAATGATAGTTAAATCATGTCATTTTTAGATAATTATTATAAGAAATTCTCGTTAAATTTACCTCAATGTCTGAAAAATATGATTTTTAAGCTTCCTCTACGCTGTTCGAAGTGCACAATATATTTTTAATAATTATTATTTTACATTTATGACCGTTATTTGTATTATTATTAAGTTATTTATAACTATTATTTTGTCGTTGTAAAATCCTTCAGATATTGAAGTGTTATTGTATTATAAAGTCAAACATCTATTATTTTAGATTATTCTGAAATTACTATTGAGATTAAAGAGTTTTTTTTTACTTTTTATATGGATTTTTTTTGTTAAAAATTGTGTATGCGATTTGCACAAAATGATGTAAAAATTATGTTCAAAACTTTAGTTCATAATATTATTATTATTTTATAAAAATTAGTTGTTTCTTATCGTTTCCGTCCATTTATTATTAATTATTATTATTTATCATTGAGATTGTACATAATAATAATAGTGCTTTTTACAGTGTGCCGAAAGATGAATAATTTACGAGTAAATAATATGATTTTACATGAAAGTCATACAGTTTAGAGTAAAGCCAAAGAGTTGGATCTTACTTCACAGTTGAAAATCATTATTTGGTATTTTTTCAATGATACAGTGTATCTTAATACTTAGTTAATTAACTCCAAATATAGATCTGATTAAAAATAAATGTAATTAAATGAAGCAATACTTTTTCACCAAAGATACTAATGGCCTTTTTTTGATAAAAAATAATAATTTTATTCAATGAAAAGTGTATAGTGAATTCTTTGTTATTAATGAAATTATAGAGTTTCTCCTCGGAGTCACGAGACAAGCCCGGCCTTTTATTATTATTTGCCACATAACACGATTTAATAATACTGTATTATTATTTTATTTAAACATAATATTTTATTGCTTTTTTCAGGTGTAAGTTTCGGCTAAATATGTAAATTTTTAAATAAATATAATATGTTTACGTTTGAAATGATAATATATAATTTTAAAATATATATATTTTAAATTATAATTTTATCAGAAAAAGGCTATAACTGTATAATAATTACGATTACTCATTTTTTAAGATGTATTTTTTTGTATTTTATCTTATTTATTTGAGCATTTGGCTTTTATTTTCGGAAAGCATATCGATAAGTGATAAAGTTATGTCATTATTAATAATAGATGAAAATAATAATTAATTTTTGTTTAATTTCATAAGTATACATTATTTGTAAGGAAAACGCACCAGTACGAAATAAAGGCATATGAGTTTATAATTAAAAGTTTATTTTTATTTATGTCTTCTCCTTCTCACTGAACTCATATTTGACAAGCCCGTTGGCGCAGTGGCAGTGAGAGCGCTTACTGTGTCGGGGGTTGCGGGTTCGATTCCCGCCCGGAGTCAACTTTATATGAAGATATAGTTGTTGGCGACGACGTCTGGGTGTCAATTATATATTCTTATAAAGTATTCTATAAGAATATATGCAGTTAGATTCCATAACACAAGCTTAGAGCTTACTTTGGGTCTAATTAACCAGGTGTGAATTTGTCCAGGTAATAATATGTTATATTGTAATACCGTGAGATGAAACTCCTTGACCCTTGTTTGTTTTGTTTGTATGTTCGAGCTTCCGATTTGGATAATGTAATCTTATTTTAAACAATCTTACTGATTTTCAGCTTGGTGGGAATTTATGTTGCTTTACTCTTATTTGCTTGACCGGATTATAGAAGCCCTTACGTATGTGCTAAGGGTAACAGTAACAGTCCCATTTCCTTGTTAATTTTACATATTACTAGCTGCGCCCCGCGGTTTCACCCGCGTTGTACCCGTTCCCACGGGAATTTCGGGATGAAAAATAGATGTTGGCCGATTCTCAGACCAACTCAATATGCTCACAAAATTTCATGAGAATCGGTCAAGCCGTTTCGGAGGAGTACGCGAACGAACACTGTGACACGAGAATTTTATATATAAGATTTTAACTTGTATATACCTCCATGAGAAACAAATATAATAGACTAATAAAAAATAAACTCGATAGGTACCAATAACGACATACCTACTCTTAAGCGGGGAATTCACTAGACGGGCATGTCCGCGGGCAGTCTGTCCGGGCATGCCTGGCGACGCAATACACTTTGCAGACTCTTCAGTTTGTTTTAGAACGGCTTCGCTATTAGTTGTGTTGCAAGATGGCAATGCAATGTATTACGCATTTCACTATTCATAAATTCCTTGCTTTTTACCCTCCATAAACATGGATAAGTTTTGTATTCAGCTATAAATTCTTCCCAGAATATTTTATTCTCATTAAAACTCATTACAAAATTAAAAATTCTCCACAACTCGTCGAACGATAATAAGCGGACGTCTGTTTGGGTTGCTGTCACTGCCGTCTGTCCACAGGCCGCCTGGACTAAGCATTCACGCTCGGACCTGTCGGTGCCTGTGCAGACAAAATGAGATCGCGCGGTCTTCCAACGGGCAGTCTGCCAGACCGCCCGCGGCAGTACTACACTGACTGATAAAGCACAGACATGATAGTAGCGAAGCCCGTCGGACTTGCCTGCAGGCTTGCCCGCGGACATGCCCGTCTAGTGAATTCCCCGCTTTAGGTAATCAATCAAAATGTCATCATACAGACGACATTGCATTTCTTCATTCAACAATTTGTAATTAAAGAAACACAAAAAATATGAAAAAAAATTAGTCAATAACATAAGACTTACAATGGCAATAGAAACGCACATCTAGTCAAGAACAATCAAAACTAAAGCAACTATCTACAAGAAAATACTCACCAGGTATCTGATCCAACCAAATGTCAACCACAATAATCTAGATGTTCAAAACAGTTCCGACTAACACAAGAATATTCAAACTGATTATAACTCAGTGAAATGTGTGAGTGAAAAGACCATGGTTTAATTTATAGAACTAAACACACAGAAGATTTAAACTAGAATGAAATAATATCGAAATATAAACATTAGTCCATGACCTAATAGTTCTAGGACTTCACACAGAAGATTAAAAATAGAAGATAATACAGAGAGGAAGATTTAAGTTCATCGTCTAATTGTTCTAGAATTTAAATCAGGTGATAAACAAGATATAACAATGCCTAACGCCAAGAACCCCAACAGCCAATTAACTCCAGCAGAAATAAAGAAGAAGTGTAATCTCGCGTTTGAAAGGAAGAGATGTCCTTCTTTTGATGACCCAAAAAACCCAGATGAATGTGATGAAGATGCGAGTAATATCCCCCTTTACTATGTGCCGCCGCCCCCTGAATGTGACGACCCCCCGGACTGGTGTAACCCTCCTCCGCTACCCCCGCCCCCACCCCCTAGACCGGAATACAATGCATATTGTGCAATGAAGAAAGATGAGGATGGTGGGGGGGGAACGAAGTCCACAGAAGATTCCGACGACAAATAGAGATTTGAAAATGACGTAGTTCAGTGTGTATTGAGACCGAAGCCAGCAACAGTTTTCTTAATATTTTTTTTCTTAAACCCACTATTGCAGCGGAGCTGTGCGGAGGTCAATCGACCAATCGCAACGTATTATGAAAAGATTTGGACGGTGACAATGCCTCGTTTGTCAATATGAATGCGTTGTAATTGTTCGATTGAGGTCCCCACTTGAATAGAGAAGCATTTTAAAGAAAAGCTGAAAAACTTGGCATTTTTTGGGCCTGAGTCTTCCGCTAGTCATGTCATCATGTGCGGAGGATTCGAAGGATGATGTAATGGCAACAGAGAACTCAACAATTTAAGGGTTCAAATAGTTTAAACTATAGAAGCGAAGTTCTCTCAGATACCTGAAGTGATTTTATTGCAAGATACATTTTAATATATCGTTTAAATTACATCAACTGTCTTTTATTTATCTGTCTTATATTTGTCTTTTATATATTTAAGAGATAAATTAACAAACATCCATTCACTCGCCTAAAAAGCATTTTTATATAAGTACTAGCTGCGCCCCGCGGTTTCACCCACGTTGTACCCGTTCCCGCAAGAATTTCGGGATAAAATGTATCCTATGTGTTATTCTGATGTGTAAACTATATTACTGTAAGGTATCATCCAAATCCATTCAGTAGTTTTTGCGTGAAAGAGCAACAAACATACATCCATCCAGACATACATCCTCACAAACTTTCGCATTTATAATAATAGTAGGATATTTTTTTTTGTAAATAGCGTATACATTCTGATGATTCGTACGCTTTTTCTGTAGTGATCATGGCGTAGGTGGGCATGGTGGTCTCTAGCAGCCTCCGTGGTCTTGTGGTTTGAGCGCTCGGCTCACGATCCGGAGGTTCCGGGTTCGATTCCCGGTGGGGACAATATCTCACAAAAATCTCTTTGTTAGACTGCCCTCAGTTTGGTTAGGGCATTGCAGGCTGAATCACCTGATTGCCCGAAAAGTAAGATGATTCCATGCTTCAGAGAGCACGTTAAGCCGTCGGTCTCGGTTACTTACTACGGATAGTAGTCGTTACATGAGCCACGTCAGAGGTTTTTGGCGGCTCAATAACTCTGACACCAGGATTGGTCAGGATGACCATCCACTCGATGAGAAGAACGTAGTCTATGGATATGGTCTTATCATGGGGTCTTATTTATACTTCTTAATTATATAACTTAGCCCAAAGTTCACCGTTACAACGGAACTCGATCAATCAACTTAAACCCAGTTCACGGCCTCAACTGAGATGAAATCTTCAAAAATTGATGCACTGAAACCGAGCTCAGTTGATCGTGGTTCGAGAAAGGAACGGTGAATTTGGACCTTAGACAGCGATCGGAGCAAACAGATCATCGCAAACTACAAAAATCAACAACAAGACAGTTGTCAAAACCAAGTAAAAACTTTAGAACATCCATGCTTCTATAGAATTTATAATGCATTATGTCATGTTGTGTCATATAGTTTTGTAATAAGGTCATACAATTTTAAATTTTTTTTATTGTATCTAAATTGATTTGATACAAAATTGTTTAATTTTAGTAAGTCGTAACAAACAAGAAGCCAAAAGTAAATTTTAGTGCGTACAAACGCCTAAACGTAATCATTCCTATTTTCACGTTTCTATGGATTTCAAATCAGAAAAAAAATCAAATAGCAAAATCAAGTTAGATGAATCGAAAAGACGTTTCCCAATATGTGACGAAGACGAAAAACCAGCCAAAAAAGAAGAGAGTGAGGTGATGTTACAATGTAAAGATGAACCTCCAGTTCGGACAAAAACCTCGAAAAGAAATGTCACTGAAGTTAAACTAGCTCCTGAAAAAATACGCTTTCCATCATTTGACGACGACGTACAAACTCCTAAAAAAGAAGATGAAAAAACCAAGCCGCGGGCTTATAGAGTAAGATCACATAAAAAAGCTGGTACAGGTAAATTTATTGTACAGAAAATACGTTTTCCACCTGATGAAACCTCAGAAGAAGACGGTGAGGAAAAAGACATGGAAATTTACGTTGCACCGCCGCCCCCCCAATGTCCGGATCCCCCAGACTTGTGCACCACCTCACCGCTAACAGGCAGCGCAGACCCAAAACCAAATTATGACCAGTACTGTGAACAGAAAAAGGAAGATGAGGAAGGTGCGGAGAATGCGGAAAATGAGAGTGTTGAGGAGGAAAAATGATAAAATTTTAATATCATTAGTTTTAAGATACAGAAACGAATACAAATATTCCACCCTTTAATTCATATCATTAATTTTCTTTTTTTATGTGTTATTTTTATTACTTTGAGACTAAATGAAACCAAAAACTCTCAGAAACCTTTTTAATTCTAACTGAATTAATTACTGTATCTTATAGTTCAATTATCAATTTTTATAAACCATCTATCCTGATAAGTACAGGTGACTGATATCAGAAGTAAATCTTACTGAGGTCTGAGGCAGCTACAGACTGTCTGTGTCACTACATAATTTTCTAAATCGTCCAGCAGCCGTCCAGCAGCCTTCACGCTTGGAATAAATTTCAAAGAGATTTAAAAAAAAGCAATTTGATAAAACTGATTTTATCTAAAGGGGGGTCAATTTTCGCCGTGCGGCGAGTCGCTTCACTAATTGCCTCACCAAGCCGCATCGCTAGCCCATTTACACAGGTTACTAAAATCGCATGCGGCTCTGTCATTTCCATCGAAAATGTTGAGCAGAATAGGCGTTTGTGCCGGAATTGAAATAATTAATTATTCAATTAATCAACAATTGTTTTGCAACAATTGAAACGCTGTAGTAAATAAATACACGTGCGTGCGTGAAACACCTTCATGCGGCGGGCGATCGCCTGCAACCGGCAGAGAGTATTATATTCCTTGCCTGCAACTGATCGTTTACACGGTCGATTTTAGTCACCAATCGCATGCGGCCGATTGCCGCGCGGCCAATGTCGGATGCTACCCAACTTTGGGGCTTGCGGCTTAGTCACTTGCAACGCCGAATTGCCATTTAGATGGTCGATTTACGCCGCGCGGCAAAAATCGTGCGGCTTTAGTCACCCGTGTAAACCCCCCATAAATGAGACTCAGGAATCCGTGAATGTAAAATATAATTTTCATAATAATACAATAGTTGCTAGGAGATTAATGGACAATATTTTTAAAGTTTTATCAATAATAAAAGTTAAAAAAGTTAAAAATCTTATCGAGTGGATGGTCAACCTGAGCAATCCTGGTGTCAGAGTTATTGAGCCGCCAAAGGCCTCTGACATGGCTCATGGGACCGATAAAACCACAGAGCATAGAAGCACCGCGCTCTCACGCGCGGTGCTTCTATGCTCTGTGGATAAAACTATAAATAAAATATCTTTATTACCGTTTGTGTGAACCGTAGATTGGAATAAAATCAGTCCTTATTCTGTGGTCGTTCGGAATTTAACTGTACACAGAAGAATGAGTTCTCATATTTCAAGCCAGGTTCCACGTCACGGAAGAGATATATTTCGTGTTCCAAGTACAAACTAAAACTCTTTCGACATAAATAAAAAATACAAAAATATCTTTTCATAGAACATAGAACCATCCGCCCACAAACAATCGAACAGTCAACATCAATCACCAACCAAAATGGCAGTTTTAAATTCTTTCGCATTAAAACGCAGTTATTTATTATAAAACTATCTAATATCAAATATAAAAATTGTTTAAATTCATCATATTTTAGTATAAGTAACAAAATGTAACTTTCATTTGGTGAACAAAAACCAAACACAAATGAATTATCTGTCATTCGTATTATGAGTTCTGAAAAAAAGGAGATAAAAGAAGTTGAGACATATAAAGGTCAAGCTCCAGTCGTATTATTCAGAGAAACAGAAACACAGACAGTTCCTATTACTGATTATTATTTATACAACATTGATATTGAAAATTCTATAGTATCGTTAAGGCGTTACGACATACCAGTACTGACAAAGTCAAGTACTGATAAAGACGAAACTAGTACAGTATTAGAATACAATCCACTACAACTAAACATAGACAGCCCCTTCATAGTTCTAAACGAAACAATAACTGAAGGAACTAATACCGAAAGCGTCGACAATATCTCCATTGGGATAGATAACCAGAGTTGGACGTTCCAAACTGAACCATTAAAAAAACCACTAGAAGTGAAACATTCAAGACTGCCACTAGGTTGTCCAATTTCGGTAATTCAAATAGACACATCAAGTATAGCCTTTTTTAATCCTTTAGAAAAAGTTATCACCGGTTTAGATACAACTGCTAGTACCAATACCCTAACACTAGAAGACAGCAAAAGCCTTGTCTCAACAGTAGACGCCGCTACATCCTACATTTCAATGGATACAAAAATCAATAGTCCTACCACCAATTTAGCCAGTCCTATCAAAGAAACTGAAACGTTCGTAAATTTTGAGAATCATGAAGAAAAACCTCCACAAGAATTAGACTACTTCAACAAATCAGCCTCTGAAATAGTTAGTGATGACTCTTCGGTTGTAAATAAGAGTAATAATCAAATAGCAGAGGAGACGAGACGACAACAGGACAATGTAGAAAATACCGAAGAAATGAACAAGGATTACTTGGCAGAGAATCCTTTAAATGAGTGTACGGAGGCCGGGAATGATCAAGAGGAGATAGAGACCACCGAAATGCCAATAAAAGAATTTGATGATTTCGATGAAATAGCTTCTCAACTGTCCAAGACAGTATCTGGCATCAAAGTGACAGTTGGAAGTTTTGTAGACAAGTTCTATGAAAAAAGTAAAGAAACCATAGTTTCTATGGCAAATAGTAGCGTCAAGCAGTTTGAGAAGTTCGCCAAATCAGAACCAAACCCGACTTGTATAGACGAATGCACCCCTAATACATTTAACAAAGTATCTGACGAAGTGATTGAACAAGAAGCATCAAACAAATCTCGTACAAATCTTAAAGAAATAATTGAAACAAAAGTACAGTTGTTAGACGAAGCATATACCAAAGTCTCGACTAAAGTTGAATCCACAATTTCGATTATAAGCGATAAAGTTTCTAAAAGTTTTGAATCTTTTCCTATAACTTTGGTCCGCAAGAGCTTCAACGACTGCAGTTCCCCCATGGACAAAGTATCTCACAATTTCGATGTAAAACCTGAAATAGAGGAACAACTGAGCATGTTTTCAACTATCAAGTCAAAAATTATGTCAATTTTTCTTGAAACTCCTAAAACATCTAAGCAGCTGTTGACTAAACCTTCTAATTTGGTCTCAAATAAGGCATCATCGCAAGGATCATGTTCTTCCTGCGAAGATGAGAATGTGCAGGAAATTATTGATAAAATTATAAAATAATATGAATTAAATCGTATAATTACTAATTTACTTGCGTTTGTATTTTTTCTGGTAAAGTACCACTGCACTGGTATCTTCAGTGCAATGAGAGGCCTTCACCCAGCAGTGGGTATTACAGGGTTACTATACAGTAAAACAAGATTTCCCTGAAGTGGAAAATGCCTTTCTTGACATGATTGGTGGGTTCCACCGATCGCTATATTTATATTTCTATGTTAGGTGGATAGTTTAACGTAACGTATACCATACAGGCCATATAATACTCATATCTTTACATAAGATTGAGTAACAGCCGTTCTCCACAAAACCCGCACTGCATCTGTTCTAGTGGGAGTTTTGGATGACGGACTCGTGGTCACACCGTTTTGCTACACCAGTGTGACTACGAGTAATTTATTTTCCTCGTGGTCACACTGCGGTGTGATCAACAGTAATTAATGAAACATTCACAAAAAAAAAAAACTTAACCTAACCTACTGTTAACCTACGGTTGTCTATCGTAATTAATTTATCTATCGGGCACTTCACTACATACCTACTATTCAGTCAAGTGCGATCCTTTTCAGAGTAGTGTAAACACGAGGAAAATAAATTACTCGTAGTCACACTGGTGTAGCAAAACGGTGTGACCACGAGTCCGTCGCTGAGTTTTGGTACCTACGAAAAGTTTCTCTCAAACCTTTTGAAGTATTTGGTACATTGCTGATGACACATGAAAATCCGTTCAGTAGTTATTGGGAAAACCGATCTAAGGACTCACGAATCGGTTTTCACCCGTGCCCGCCGCGGTTGCGGGCCCGCAGCCTTTGTAGAATACAGATATTTATGTAAAAAATTAAAGCACATTTCACGACGCGTTTTACGCCCGCGGCGTGTGCGATTGTTTGCGGGTCCCGCTGCTCCGGCGGTCATCTTGTACCGGCGGGCGCGGGTCACGGTCCCGCAGCCGCGGCGGGTTGCACCCGCGCGTTCTGCGGTTTTTTATTTTCGGTGTCACGACAACCAGCCCCTCGCGACGGTTATCCGGAAGAGTCGACTGCCGAACGGATGTGAACATCCGTCGCGATCGCCGTTCGGAGGAGTCAACGACCGAACGTAAAGTGAAAAGCCGTCGTGACGGCCGTTCGCAGTAATCGACTGCCGATCGCATGTCAGCAGCAGTCGCAACAGCTGATTGGCGTCAAGCCAAGTAGTGTGGTGATACGCACTTGGCTTGAGCCAATTCTACGTCGATAAATGTGGGGACACCCTAACACAGCAGCAGTAACAACAGCTCGTGCGGTGGATTTGGATTATTGAGTGCAACAACGCTGCATCATATATTTATACATATTATACTCGTCAAAGTCCTGAAAATATTATGTCTGTATGTACTGGCTAAGGACTCACGAAGCGGTTTTCACCCGTGCCCAGTATCAATAATTTAATTAAACCTTTTTACCATCAATAAAAGTAAACCAATCCATATTCTCTACTTCTGCCCATAAACAAGTAAAAAAACAAATTTTAATTTGGCATCAACAAAACGTACAATACATTTTGAACCATCACCACCACAAAATGAAATAGGCGACCAAAACCGGTAAAATTCATAAACCGCATCAATCATGCCAGACCACAAATGTAGTAAGAGTTGCCAGAAGCGATTAAACAACAAATGTCTGCCGTGCTTCACTCCGGTTCCGCCTGAGGAAGTACAGGAGAAGCAGACGAGTCAGGAATCATGCAAATGCTCGGAGAAACCAGTTCTAAGCAAAGAGGAAGATCTGAACCCAAAAAAGTCCAACATCAATGAGGTACAGGATACAATCTTAGTTGAATATGACAAGTCCGTTAGCACAGCGATTTATGAGAGCGCTTGCTGAGGGCGTAGCTGCGGTCTCGGTCCGCACTTGATACTAGCCAAGACAAAGGTTTTTTCTTCATTTTTCTCATCTGGACAGACCTTTCTCTTGCTCTATTTTTATATAAAGAAAAGAGATAAAAGATAGAAGAGACATTTGACTTTGATGTGCATCTTTAGTCTGCTGGAGTCAACAATATTTCTTATTACTATCCTTAGGTTTTGGGTTTGAATATGTTTAATAATTTTCATGAATTAACACAAATAATCTGTTTTATTTCAGAACGTAAAGGTTTAAAAACGGTTTAATTCAACTCTTCAATATCAAGCTATCCAATCAGTGTTCAGTCCGACTGAAAATCATCAACAAAATGAGTTTCTCAGATTTCCACATCCCCCCAAACTCTGTCATAGATGTGAAGAATTGCATCAAAGAGGAACCTCCTCATCCTTGCGACAGACCTTTGCCTGTCTGTGACCCTAAAAAAGAAGAGGATGAATGTGAAAAGCCTTTCATCTGCCTCGAGAAGATTAAGAACCCGCTCATTCCAGGAGAACTGAGTCAGCATCCTTTCAATCCTATCCTTCCAATCCTATCCTTCCCACTTCATATCTATACTTCTATACTAATATTATAAAGCTGAAGAGTTTGTTTTGTTTGTTTGTTTGTTTGTTTGTTTGTTTGTTTGTTTGTTTGTTTAAACGCGCTAATCTCAGAAACTACTGAACCGATTTGAATAATTCTTTTTGTAATAGATAGCCACATTCAACGGGAAGGTTATAGGCTATTTTTCATCCCGAAATTCTTACGGGAACGGGTACAACGCGGGTAAAACCGCGGGGCGCTGCTAGTCATATCATACTTAGTTTACTTAAACTTATATACTTATACTTATTACTTATTTAATTTTATTTTATAAATGTGAAAGTTTGTGAGGATGAATGTATGGATGTATATTTGTTGCTCTTTCACGCAAAAACTACTGAAGGGATTTGGATGAAACTTTACAGAAATATAGGTTATATCAGAATAACACATGGCATACATTTTATCCCGTCTGCGTCCCGAAATTCCTGCGAGAACGGGTACAACGTGGGTGAAAACGACGGGCACGGCTTGTATTATATATATTATAGGTTGTGACTATGGGTGTTAGGTATGTGTACATTTTCTTCCTTCACTACTGAACAAATCTTCATTCAAATTAGTCAAAAGCTATCTTCAATAATATCTGATACTATTATCATATTACTGAAGACTAGCAGCACCCCGTAGTTTTATCTGCGTTGTGCCCGTTCCCGTAGGAATTTCGGGATGACAAAAAACCAATGACCTTCCCGTTGAATGTGAAAATTAATTGCCAAAATAATAATTCGAATTTGATTAGTAGGTAGTTTCTGATATAACTGCATTCAAAGAAAGAAAATCAAAATAAAATAATTAATAAATAAATAAATCATTTATTGAAATAACAAGTATAGATTAGCAATAAGATTGGGTAGAGGCTTCTTACAGGCTACTTTGTTATACCGAAATTCCCTAGTAAATTGGTAGAACGTAGGAGAAAAACGGGTGCTGTTAGTCTAAAATAAAATTTAAAAAACTTGAGAGGTGTCAAGGGACACCCGGATGGAACGAAGTTTTTTTTTATTATCAACAAAAATAATCGTCGCGACACCACACTGTTCAATGCGAAATAGAAAGACGAAACGAAAATATCTGGAGAGTATTTCTCTGTCTGTCTCTCTCTGGCGTGCGCATGTTTCACTGTCTGTCTAACGCAAAAAGTGTCGTTACAACTTTCAGTCTAAATTTTTTCCGTCTAGCCTCCTTTCGCAACGCGCGATAAGGAACTTAGTTCCAAAAATATAGCGGGTGATTGTTTTTTAAACTTCGACATCATGTTCGGCCGCTAACTAACGTGAACTGAGTAAATGCACGTGAACATTGAACAATTGCTTTTTTGCCCTTAGAGCGATGCCTAGAGAAGCCAAACTTCCGAGTCAAGTCGTGTGTCAAACCGGAACCTCGACATCCATGCGACCCGCTGCCCCCCTGCAGTTCCTTAACCGAAGCAGAGCTCACTAAGAAGCCCCCCTGCCAAGAAAGTACTCTCTGCTTGCATAGGATCAAAAATCCAGCTTTAATAAAGAAAGATCCTGTCTGTGATAAAACAAAATAATACATTTACTTTTATATTCTTGGTGTTTTATTTGAATAAAAACAAGCCTCGGTGGTGTAGTGGCATGTGCACTCGGATGCCAAGACTCCGAAGGGGATTGAAGTCCCGGGTCAGGCAAACACATGTTTCCTAATTTGGCTCAACAAACATAGCTCGGGTTTGAGATCAGCAACTCTCAGGCAAACGTGGTGATTATGCCTAATCCTCCACTGTACTATGAGATGAGAGGCCTTTGCCCAGCAGTGGGACCATAGAGTAACTTATATATACAGGAACATTACCGGCTTACTTTTATATTACTATAGAACTTTCAATCGTGTCGTCCACGTTCATAACCAAGATTTCATAACCAGTTATGAATATGGTTTTTTTTTTCCATTTTCATAAGTTATTAAACAAATCTTTTTTTCCATTTTCATAACCAGAACCTCCTATACATGTCTGGTCTCCTGGTACTTTTCTCGAGTTTTTTTCGAGTTTGAATACGCTAGTATTCAAACTTTGAATACGCTAGTATTCAAACTTACAAGAAAAAACTCTTCAGCTTTATCATATCAGTATAGATTGCGAGGTTCTAACTATAGCTTTATTTCCATGATAATTCTATGTTTAATGTGCGAAGTCCGACATTTATCAAGGAACATACGACGAGACAGACAGGACCGTACAGGACAAACAACTTGGACTTTGTTCATGATGATGTCAAGATCAAGTTAAGATAATATCAAATATGATATGATATGTTATCAAATATGAATAAATATATTACCTCCATGTGAAATACTTATTCAGCTCAGAAGGTATCACGAAGGTATACATAATTTCTTATCTCCCAACGTGCGCCATAGATTAATTAATATGTACAATCTGCTTTGTGAACTTTATTAAAAAAGTAAGAATGTATAGGGGAAAACGATCAGTAACTGGCCCCTTTTTACTTTATCGGTCTAATCGCTATCTTTTAGCGTACTAATTGATAGGGTATTTCACTTATATTAAAAGTGGACAATTTGAGAGATGAAATTTGTAAAATACTTAACAAAAATTATGATCAGAACTGAAATCAGAATCAAAATAGATTAAAAAATTTAAAAATTATATGCTCTGAAATACTCTCTCCTGTCTCTATCTTGCAAAACGATTTGTACGGAGCTACAAGCTTTGTGGTACGTCACAGAGGTAGTAGTGCTGTCTCTGTCTTATCAGCAACTTTGACCGCCTGTAACTCTGGAAATAATAGTGATATAAATAAACTGATTTTAGTCTCTTAACACGTGATAGAAAGATGAGTTAATAGAAAGAATAAAAAAACGGTGACATAAACATATTGCCTTATCGTATTAGCTTTCATAATAGGTTAATTATTTTCCACTACAACTTCAGTAGCAAGTTTATTTTGTTAACCAGTAGTCTTAATATTTGTGGATTTATATTATTTTTGACCTACTCTTATTTTTGGCGATGGAACAAAAAAGTATCGGTTACTAGATCTCGTCGATTACTGGATCCATCACGTTAATGAATGTTTGTTTAATTTTTTTTATATTCCTATAGAGATAGTGAAATTAAACTGAGAGGTATCTTAAGTGGCTTTGTAAAAAGTGATTATTTTTTTATTTTATTAAAATTGTATACAAAATCATGTTTTATTTTACATTTTAAACCCTGAATGGCATAAAAAATACAGTATTATATACATATCACAGTAGTATACAGGGTGTATCATTTAAATCGGTCAGTATGGGAAAGTCTAAAACTATAAGACATACGAAGATCTGTTCTTAGGAACCATGTCATCGATTTAAGAAGAAAAACTGCATTCATACATTAACAAAACACCTGTACTTAGCTCGGCATTCGAAACCGGTTGTTTTGAAAAAAAAACTTAGACTATTTCTGTTTAGATATCGATTGTGTAGGCCTGAAGCAGTAGATAGCTCTATGAAACATGATGTCTAAAATGAATGAAATGCAATAATGTAGGTCGGATGTTTTGTTGTTGAAGAGCGAGAAATATAAATGTGTGAAGAATGCTGTCGAACGCTTTGCTGAAGTCCACGAATGCCATATACAGTGGTATGTTATATTCGTGGTACTTCTCAACTAATTATATAGTATTGTAATCTTAAAATAACTACCCAATTGCAATAAATTAATTAAAATACTTATTTTGACAAAATTTAAGAGTCAATGTTGTGAAAGTGCGTAAGTGGCTAGTTACTGATCAGTTTACCCTAACTAAAATTCCTTCGTCATTTATTTTATTCTATGACAAATTTACTGGCTGAATTTAAATTTTGTACATGAAAAAATATGACAGATCATTGATATCACTTTCATTTCATCAGATTTTCTTATAAAACCAAAAAAAAATAGTCCATAAAAACAAAAATGTTGAACCGATAATTGGGAGTGTTGTAATGAATGTGAAAAAGTGCACACCAGAAAAGAAGAAAGAGCCTCCTCCGCCCGACCCGTGCAAAGAGCAGAAAAAAGCGCAATCTATCAAGGCAGGCCACGTGATCTGCCCTACTCCGCCCATACCGGATCCCGAGCCCCCGCCATCGTGCCACGCGCTTTGCATCGAGAAAGTCAAGAACTTCCCAGTCCCCGCTGCACCCACTACTCCTATAGTCTGCAAGGTGAGTAGGGTCCTCCCTGGCACACCTCTCTGTGACCGTATTTGGGACGCATCGGCAGCTCATCCAGACCTGCCTTGGCCCGGCTGCCCACCACCACCACCGCCGCCCCCGCCGCCACCTATCGATCCTTGCGACGAAGTTCGCGCCAAACGCAAACAACGGAAATGCGATGAAAGAATGAAACAATACAGAGAATAATGGAGAAGAAGATGAACCAAAATAGTCCGCACAACAAAGACGTTGAACAACCGGAAACTTCTAATCAGACAATAGGTCTAACGAATATAGACAAATTTAGGAAGATTCTTTCAGATGGAATGCGAGGCAATTTCAGTTCTACTAATGTCCCAAGAATTCCAAGCTGCACGAAGAAAACCGCAGACATTAACAAGCAAATATCAGATCTGGAGCTGTTGATCAAAAAGCTTCAAGACGAGATCGTCCAGCTAAGCAACAGCACCACTTCAAATCTTGGTGTCGAAACTTTTTCTGAAAGCTTGGTCGTCAGTCCAGTTCAGACATCAGCCCATCTGCGCCCCCACGTCGTAGAAACGGACTTGGAGAGAGAGAACGTCAACGTGTTTGAGGAACTAGAAGAAGTATCAAGTATGAGTCCTCCTATAAAAATGACCGCTTCCATGGCTAAGATGCAGAAGGATTTCCAGAATTACTGGAATGATGACAACAATGGACAGGCGGAGCCTGAGGATGAGGAGGACAAGGACTACCTGGATCAGATAGGCAATGATCCTGAGATGATGTTCCTGGATGACGTCCCGGACTCCACC
This sequence comes from Cyclophora punctaria, assembly GCA_951394245.1. Taxonomy (NCBI): domain Eukaryota; kingdom Metazoa; phylum Arthropoda; class Insecta; order Lepidoptera; family Geometridae; genus Cyclophora; species Cyclophora punctaria. The sequence goes on from OX596188.1 coordinate 1,110,934, forward strand.
GTGGTGCTGTCTTCATACGATGACAATGAAAGTGATGATGATAACGATTATAATACTTAAATTTTAGTAGTTTTCAATATACAATTTTTATTTTGATCAATTACAATTTGGTTTTATTTTCTTAGATAATATAATGTAGTTATTATGACTTGCCCTAATACTGATAATATAAATGAATGAGTATCGCGGGTGTTATTGCTTGTTTGTCCTCGTACACCTCGTACAGATGGGGACACATCTAGGGGACAGCGGTACTTAGATATTTAAAATGACTTCCTGTTGTCCCCGTTTCCTGTAAGTGGTAACCAATTAACTACTAATGGCTGAATTAGATCGGGTTAGAACTGTGATCACAATAAGCACGTCGCACAAGCCAAGAGAGGGAAGCGAGAGTGTAGTGGCGGCTGGCGGCGAGTAGCAGAACATAGACACATGCTACAGGGTTCGGGAACAACTAGAAAATCAAGTGGCTATATACGCTACGAGAAATCGCTACGATCAGACTTTACAGTTCGAACGGTACCGATAAATCGCTACATGTATGTTTATAAAACTGTACAGTTTCCTCCGATTTTTGCTTGTATGCCATGTACGATAAACTGTACCGTTCGAACTGTACAGTTGATCGTAACGATTTCTCGTAGCGTATATGTCCACCACTACACAAAAGATGAAAAATAACTTCAATTGTTTATTTTCCATCTAACTGACGTTTCTGAAGACAAAACCAGCAGAGCCCCGCGCTTTTACCCATGTTGTGCCCGTTCCCGTGGCAACTACAGGGTGGAAACCCCGTTGACCTTCACGTAGACTATCCATTACAAAAAGAATTATTCAAATCGGATTGGTAGCTTCTAACGCGTTCAAACAAAAACCTCATCAGCTTTATTATAGAGGAAATGAAACAACTAATATAATCAACAATTTAATGACGATAACAATATTCCATATAAAATACAATTTATTACATAAAAATATTTTCATTCCATTCTACAAGACACCCATATTTGTATATAAAATATTATATTAAGTATACAAAGCCGGCACATTTTTATATAAAACTTATACATTATATAATTGGACTAGAAAATGTATGTTTGTAAAAGTTAAAGAGGCCATTAACTAAGGCTTGCATAATTCGCAACCACCGCCTTTTTAATAAACTCGGTGGAACGAAAACACAGCTATAATGTGTCTTGTCTCTTTTGCTCTCCGGAAAACTGCGCTATGTCAGAAAGTGACAACCGATTTGATAGCTAAATTGTTCTCCATACTCGTTTATATGGCCTTTATGTTACTAGTTTTGTCTCTGAAAGTCTTTACAGGCAAGTATTATAACAACATAACATAACTGCATTGTTTTCATACAAACATACAAGAAATCGCAAAACACACAAACAAAATACTAATAATGACAAAAATATGTTTACCAAAATTCTATTAATTTAATTTATAGAAGTAATGTTATCTTTTTATTTTTAAAATGTGCAGTTTTACCTCCGTGACTTTTTAAACTTAATTAAAATTAAATATGTAAAAAGTTCACGCTATGTTCACTGACTCAGGTTGTTATAATTTATATTGACTAGGTAAACCTCCACAAAACAGGGTAAAACTGCTATGCATAAAGATTTCACAAATATATTTCAATTTAAAGCAAAGAATATACTTTCCCATAATTTGGCACATTCAATATACTTTTTTATATTCTCGATTAAATAAGGCACTACGCCACATATAAGGTATCATTCTTTCACTTAAACCTACAATAAAAAATCTAATAATTTAAAAACTTCATTCCTTTCACATTTTAATACAAGTACACTTCCAAAATTTACCCTAACACAATGAGGTAAAATCAAGCTTTAAATGGTCCAAATTACCTACAAACCCATTTTACCTGCAAGGTACAATTGGGTGTCATAATTAAAAGCCAAAAGCTCGCAATAATTTTATATTTACATTAAAATATTCGTCAAAAAAATACGCCTCATTCTCGAGACTTGTAGGAAAAAACCCTTTTAGGGTAAAATTGCCCAAACAGTTGTCAACTGAGAAGGGTAAGAAAAGGTAAGCCCGCGGTCTGGGGGGTGAACGTTATTTGTTCCTAGGAGGGGGCTGCATCGGCGGTTGATGGAACGGGTGATATTGTCGGGATAATAAGCTTTCCTGCAGGATAAAACAGAAGAAGATTATATTATAAATTATTAAATACTAGCAGCGCCCAGTCGGCGGTTTTACCCGCGTCGTGCCCGTTCCCGTAGGAATTTCGGGATGAAAAATAGCTTATAACCTTCCCGTTGAACGTGGCTATCCATTACAAAAAGAATTATTCGAATCGGATTGGTAGTTTCTGAGATTAGTGCGCTCAAACAAACAAACAAACTCTGCAGCTTTATAATATTATAGTATAGTTAAATGAGCATACTGACCACATCAGTAGGTTGCTGATAAGCTGCACTCTGTCTTCTTTCTTCAAGTATAATTTGGTTTGCAGCTCTGAAAGTAACAAAATAATGCTATAGTGGGAAACGCTACTTATTTTATTTACTCTAAGTTTGACAAAAATATGACAGGTTAGGTACATTTTTATTTCATATCATTGTACCCTTCTTATTTAGGGGTTAAAACCAACAAAATTAACAGAGCCTAATAAAGTAGCTCCCGATGTCATTCACCTAGTTGTTTCCCCCAGTTTCATGACCATCCACTCGATGAAGAAGAAGATGAAGACTCGTTATATACCTTTTCCCATTGAAAATCCAAGAACGCCGAATTTCATAAAAATAATGCGTTAGACTTAGTGTAACTGATGCAGCAACTTTCGCATTTACACGTGCTTTTAAATTAGTAAAGATTTGTTTTTAAGCTATTGCATAGCTTCTATCGCGGGCCTTGAGCGCGGGGACCGAATCCAGAAATTCCGTAATGAAAAAACCTCATGTGAAAAAACCTCACGCTCCCCACTAACGCCATCTAGTGATACAAAAAATAACTATGCAATAGCTTTACCGCGGCAGTCCCCGAGTGCCACACGTCTTTTTGTTACGGAATAACTAAGCTGTATACATATCGGTTGATTTCTTATCGACATTTTTTAATAAATGTATGTAGGTACCTTTAGTATCAGAGGCAATATCGGACATTTAAAGTATAATAATATTTTCTTATTTATTTCAATTTTGATCGTATTTACCCCTTTTTACCCCGTTTCACCCCTAACTTACGTGTCCATCTCATCCTGCGTGAGGTCCAGAGCGTCCTGCATCTCACGAGCGGTGCTCTGGACGAACTCGCGGTCGCAGTACTTGCCAAGACCCTGCTGGGTTAGTACCTTTAAAAGGACAAAAAAAAGTCATATAAATAGTCCCTAAAAAGTCGACGACAAACAAAGTAAGCCTGTAATGTCCCACTGGAAGGCAAAGGCGTCTCATCTCACTGAAGATATCAGTACAGTGAGGAGGATTAGGCGTAATAACCACGCTTGCCTAATGCGGGTTGGTGATCTCAAACCCGAGCCATGTTTGAAAAGTAGGAAACCTTTTTCCGCTCGACCCCGGAGTTGAACTCAGGGTCAGGAGTCTTGGCAGGCGAGTGCACAATCCACTAGACAACCAAGACGACAAATAAAAAGTCCTCAAGAAATAATAATAACATTATGAAAGGATAAAGGTATCAATTAAAAGGTAAAGTAAAAGTGGTAAGTTTTAAAGTAATCAGAGGTACTACGCATTTTTGTATGTTACTTACCCGAGCTATAAGATTCTCCGCAGGGTTTTCTACACAATAAGGCACGTGGTTCGTATGTCTTGGAGTTTTGTCACGAGCTGCACACACAAAATAACATCATTATACATACTAGCCGCGCCTTGCGGAATTACCCCCGTTCTATACCTGTTCCCGTAGGAATTTGGGGATGAAAAATAGCCTATAACCTTCCCGTTGAATCTGGCTACCCATTACAAAAAGAATTATTCAAATCGGACTGGTAGTTCCTAAGATTAGCGCGTTCAAACAGACAGACTCTGCAGCTTTATAAAATTAGTATAGATTCTGTTAATCATGAACGAACATGCATGATTCCTATTATAGTTAACTAGCAGCGCCCCGCGGTTTTACCCGCGTTGTGCCCGTTCCCGTGGGAATTTCGGGATAAAATGTAGCCTATAGCCTTCCTCGATAAATAGACTATCTAACAGTGAAAGAATTATTCAAATCGGTTCAGTAGTTTCTGAGATTAGCGCGTTTAAACAAACAAACAAACAAACAAACAAACAAACAAAACAAACTCTTCAGCTTTATAATATTAGTATAGATATGGGGATAAAAAATCTGAAAATATACACAATATGTTATTATTTTTTTGTTCGATATACGCATTAAATTAGTTTCTTACACTTAACACAAAGTAAAGACAAATAATTTTCATTTTAAAATAAAATAACATGCGCACTTATTAAATTAAGCTGCCTAAAACAACTACATGCATAAATATAAAAGAATACCATTCCTTGTCTGGTGAAAGCCATTTTGAAACAAAATACTACTTCAACGACTCCAGACAGTGTCAAACACGTTAATGCCTTGGCATTTATATCCCTACTAGCAGCGCCCCGCGGTTTTACCCGCGTTGTGCCCGTTTCCGTGGGAATTTCGAGAATTTTTTTACATAAAAACCTTCCTCTTGAATCACTCTACCTATTACAAAAAACCGCATCAAAATCCGTTGCGTAATTTTAAAGATTTAAGCATACAGACAAACAGACAATCAGACGCGACTTTGTTTTAAACTATGTAATGATTACTCATTTTAATAAACCCTGAAATGGTGAGAGACTGTCTGCGGGGGCTTTTATTTTTTGCCAACATGACGGAACAAAACGGACACGAAGTACTAAAAATCCCCAAATTATTCTATATACTCATAGTTTCTATATGTTAAGGGGCAATAGTCCCCCGGCAGTTCCTCGGTAGGGTTTTACATAGAATACTTTATTGTACACCACATAAGATTTTAAAAGGTAGTTAAATGCCCAAAAAACAATGTTGTTTTTCATCTAAAAGAATTGGCGTTAAGAAAAGCGCAATCACAACACACTAAAATCCGACTTACAGTTTCTTTTCATACTCCTGATTAAATCGTTCGATGTTTGTCTGTAAATTTTATATTACTCCTTTAATATACAGATGCAATATTTACTAATTACGAGTACTTTGCCTTTGCCAAAGGAAAAACAACTTAAGGATTAGAAAATATAGAGTCCAGTGATGGACTTATAGAGTGACGAGGGCAAAAATGAACTTATAGAGTTCTAACATATTTACGTGATTGAACAAAAAGTGGGCGGTAAGGAATTATTTTATTGATTACCAGCCGGAATTTTCAGTATGATCATCGCAATATCATTCTTAAAGTTAGTGAAGTAGCGCCAGTGGCGTAGTTCAACTAAGCAATGGAAGCTGATTTCTATTTTCTACTGCAGTTCCGCTATTACTTGGATGGGTGACTGATAGTGGTATATCTATCTGAGCGCTACCGTGCTTCATAAGGTTGTCGGTCCTGGTTGTTTCAATCATTAGACCATGTCGGAGGCCCTTTGGCGGTCTAATAACTCGGACACCAGGGTTGACTACTACACTAACTTAGTTATACAAAACTAGTGCTGCTATCTAGCAGAAAAATATTCATTTCTTCCTGTTGAAATCAGTATCATATGTATAAAGCACTTAGTTAACTAAGAGTCCGCTAGATAGCGCTAATATTAACGAATTAATTATTATTCTTAGACTATCGCATCTGTATACTATTTCTTACAATTTTAATGTGCCATGATATAGAATAAAATACAATAACAATAAATAATCACGACACATAGACACAGAATTGATTGAGTACATCGAAAGCTTTTGAAGTAGATATTTATTAAAATGATATTATAAAAATATGGTTTAGTATGAAAATAAGTTGTGAAGGTTATTTTTTATTTTATTTCAATTGACAAAGACAAATAAACTTCTTCGTCCATTATAATTAACACTAACATCATTTTGGTAAATATTTACCACTTAGTTCATAAAAGTATCAATAGATGGCGTTAGTAGTACCACCGTGAACATATTTTATTCTTTCTCCAGTAAAACTTAACTTATTTCCTCCTTCATACTAAGCCATATTTATGTAAGAAAATAAATAATATTAACAACATACTCGATAACTTTGAATATCTTCTCAGAATCCTTGTGAAGTAAGGGCTGCATCGCTATTTCTTCATCGCTGTGATTTGCGTCATCATATTTCCTGAAAAAATAGGGAGTTTTATCATGGGTTTTATTTAAGTACTAGTACATTGAAAACAAAACGAAAAAATACCGTATGACAGTTTTTTTAGTATCATTATTATTATTTTTTCCCTCCATTCGTGTCATTGATCTAAAAGCTCTCTGCTGAGTAGCTTTTACTTTGGTAAATGTTTGAATAATAATCATTACTAGAAGGTAGTATTATCCATAATAATGTTATAACTATATTCGACCTATCTAAATGAATCATAAATTCAAGTATGAAACATTTGCGGTGTAATAAAAACGAGTATTAAAATAAAATTTTAAATGAAAATAAATATGTCAAAACTCACATAATTTCTTCTTCCGGTATATTCCCGTCCATTCCCAGTTCACGTCTCATCATCGAGCTCAATGTTGGACCCTCCTTATTACCTGGAACAAGACGGTCTTAAGACTCCACCACCAGGGTTAGCCACTAACCGTCCCACTGCTGGGCAAAGGCCTCTCATCGCAGAAGACATCAGTACAGTGAGGAGGATTAGGCGTAATAACCTTGCTTGCCTAATGCGGTGGTGATCTCAAACCCGAGACATGTTTGAAAATGAAAAGTAGGAAACATGTTTTCGTTCGACCTGAGTATTGAACCCGGGACCTCAGTCTTAGGCGAGGGACATGCTACTTTACCACCGAGGTAAGTATAATTTAAAAATTAAAGCCATGACGATGATGGTGTTTAACGTAAAGTACAAAAACAAGCTATCCCACCTTTACCGTTAGTCTTATTAATAGACCCAGATAAAGGTCCTTTAGGCTCGCGGCTGTAGAATCCACTCTTCCCATGTTTCTTTAGACTGGTCCATACTGCTCCGAATAACGTGTGGTTTCTCTGTAATCCAATGAGTAATCAAAACTGTATTTTAATGCTTTAGCATTAGGGTACATTTACATTTGGGGTCAATCGCCACATGTAACATTTATCACTACATATTATAAAACAAAGTCCCCGGCTTCGTCTGTCTGCCTGTTCGCGATATACTCAAATACTACTGCAAGGATTTTGACGCGGTTTTTATAGATGAAAGATTCATGAGGAAGGTTTATAATATGTGTGAAAATTCTCGATATTCCCACGGGAATGGGCACAACGCGGGTAAAACCGCTGGGCACTGCTACTGCAATATGTATCCCATTATACTGTATTTTTAGCTGACCTGGTAGCGCAATTTCAGGAGTCTAGACAGGGAGTCTTTGCAATTAGAAGCCGAAGGCAAAGAGTTAAGTCTACTTGACAATCTATACTAATATTATAAAGCTGAAGAGTTTGTTTTGTTTGTTTGTTTGTTTGTTTGTTTAAACGCACTAATCTCAGAAACTACTGAACCGATTTGAAAAATTATTTTATTAAATTCTTTTTATCAAATTCTAAAAAAAAAAAAATTATCAAATTCTTTTTGTAATGGATAGCCACATTCAACGGGAAGGTATAGGCTACTTTTCATTCCGAAATTCCCACGGAAACGGGAACAACGCGGGTAATACCGCGGGGCGCTGCTAGTAATGTCATAAAATCCTCTCTTATTAGGTGAATCGGCTACCTAACTTCATTTTGTTTAAAGAAAATCGTGGCACATACTTTCACTGTTACATTAACCCATTCTCCACTCACCCTATGCATAGGCTCAACGATCTCCCCAACCAGCTCATCCAGGTTTCCAGATATCGCTCTCTTCAGTTCAGGTCCCGCCTCGTGCAAGGTCCGGAGACCAGCCTGTAGAGTCTTCTGCAGGGACGCGGCGGCAGCTTGCTCCTTCTTCTTACGGAACCTGGTAGTGGTGGCGTTTGCAAGAATTCGTTAGAGAATCCTAGGGTATGGTGGTTCGAAGATCGATTGATGTCTTGGGGAGGTTTATTGGATATTTTATACAAATTTTGTTGGTTCGGGAAGAGTTTGATGTCTGGCAGTGTAGTTCAATAACTTTTAGTAGTTTTGTCTGTATATGAAAATTTCTGCAAAGATGACTTATGAAGTCTTAAAAAATTGTTCTTGTTAAACTACGTAATCCTAAATTGCATTGTTTTACTTGTTGGAGAGAACTAATTTTTTTGAAAAAGTATAATTTGTATTTTCTAAAGGCCAAAAATTTCATTTAATTTTAAGGTAACTCTTACCTATTTCGTTTATTTATTTTATTGATTATTGATTCAATACTTAGTTTTACAAAACAGTGCTTCATGCAAAAACAAAAATAAAAAATAAAACGCATTTAACAGAAAATTCAAAACGTTTATGCGTTTGAAGCTAGTGAGTTTAAGACAGTCATATATTAATGTTTTCACTAAAAAGAACATGCTTCATCAAATCAACTGATGACGATGACAATTATGTCAACTTACTGCATGAACATAATATCGTGAACTAGGTATGAATCAAATTATGCTTCTATATATAAAAAAACTAAAAAACCCTCAAGTATTTTTATACACGTCATGCTAAAACGAAAGTAAAATATAGTAAAAAAATTAAAAATCCCAATTCGAAAACCAGCTTGCAGCTTATGGCTCAAAGAAAAACTGCTGCAAAAACTAGCAAGCAAAAATACAGCGAAAAAATAATCATCGAAACTGATGCTTAAAACTCGGAAAGACTTACGCATGGTTCCTAAAAAATAGAAACAATAAATAGTATTAATAATTATAACAATATGCTCAGAAAATGTGTGTGGAATCTGAGTGGATATAACAAAAGACTACAGTCAAGTTACAATTGAAATAAATCTCGAAAATAAAAGATTTCTTTAAACTCTAACTACATAATGATTACTAGAAATTACTAACTACTGTGTTAAAAATCTAGATACGACAATATTTATACCAAATACTAACATTTACTATATATTTAACGAATATATTAGAAATCTACATAGACGACGTGATAGTACGTGCAAGGAAATGTACCTTCTAAAGTAGTCTTGGATCAAGAAGGTTGCGTAAAACTTTCCAACGGTGATCTCATTGGGATCTCCGGGGGGTGGCACCACCTGGTCCAGGAGTTTAGGAGAAGTCCTCTTCCATACCTTCTTGATTATAGCACGGAGTTCCGTGTTACATTCGTCGATTACACCTTACAGATTTAAAAAAAGTATATAATTAAATCTGTATCCTACTAACCTACTTTCGCATTTATAATATTATTAGGATTATAAATGCGAAAGTTTGTGAGGATGGATGTATGGATGTATGTTTGTTGCACTTTCACGCAAAAACTACTCAACAGATTTCGATGAAACTTTACAGTAATATAGGTTAAACATCAGAATAACACATAGGATACATTTTATCCCGAAATTCCCACGGGAATGTGTACAACACTATAAACGAAGTCTCCAAAAGCATGTCCGTTTGGAATAGATTTTCTCAAAAACTGCTGAGCTGAGTTTAAGGTAAGTTATTTTTTATTTACCTGTAGTTTTTATCTGCAGCTGTGTTCGGACCACGGCAAATAGCGTTGCATTGAAGTTGACAGTACCATCGGAGTTAAGAGGCATGTTCATGGACACTAGTCGCTTGTAGGCTGTTCTGTGTGGACATAACTTTCCGAAACCTGTGGAACAAAATCATTAGAAATAGCAATGGTTTTTTTTAATATTATCTATACTAATATTATAAAGCTGAAGAGTTTGTTTTGTTTGTTTGTTTGTTTGTTTGTTTAAACGCGCTAATCTCAGAAACTACTGAACCGATTTGAATAATTCTTTCACTGTAAGATAGTCTATTTATCGAGGAAGGTTATAGGCTATTTTTCATCCCGAAATTCCCACGGGAACGGGTACAACGCGGGTAAAACCGCGGGGCGCTGCTAGTCATCAATAATAATTTTCTCTTCAAGTTGTATAGTTGTATGTTGTGTAGGTATGTAGAGTTTAAAGGGCTTATTCATATTCGCTTACTAGAAGCATTTTAGCTATCAAATGGTTTGTCCCTTTCTGACATACGCTATTTTCCAAAGAGCAAAAGAGACAAAACACTCACTAACAGTGTTTTAGTTAGAGAGCGTTTATGAATAAGGCAGTAAGTGGATATATGAAACTTCATGATTTAATGGTTTAGGCCCATCTCGTAGCCAGATTTGGTAGCTAGCTTCCAAATGGGAGAAATAATCCCGATTCGAAGCTGGCTACGAAATAGGAATTCGAAAGTCCAAGATTTAGGATTTTAACTAATAAAAAAAAAATAACCCTAGCCTACCGAATAGATCGTTCCCATTTAGTAGCTAGCTACAAGATGGGAAAACACTTTTCTCATTTCGTAGCTAGCTATCAAATCTGGCTACGAGATGGGCTTAAACTGATTTAATTAAGGCATGCGTCCGTGGGTCGGACGAAACAGTGACTGAGGACAGAATACATAATTTGTGCAAGTATGCATTACTGCATCACTACATATCCAATCGTAAAACTACCTTTGAGAGCCATTGCCAATTAGCTTCTTACAACAAAAACGGACATGTTTAAAAGGTTTATTTTGTTCATTCACTTGAGACTCTAATCTTACCTAGGGGTGGACTAATTTTCCTCAGCAATGTGACCACGTCAAGATGTTTTATACGACCTTTAGCATCTGGGTCGTATTCACTCCACAGTCTGAAAATAATGATTTAGTCATTATGTATAGAGCTTAAGCTTAAGTTATATTGAGTTAAAGGAGTATTATAGTCATGAGATACAAAATGTTTATCTTACATAAACTTCATATACGTTTCTACAATAGCTATGATTATAGACATCTTCACGTTTTCTATAATCTTTTTGTCGAGTAGGTCAGTGGCCAACCCTGGTATCTGACTTTTTAGACCACCTAAAGGCTACCGATATGGTCTAACGATTGAACTATCACGACTGCTTTACGTGCCCTCCGAAGTTCAGTAGCGCTTAGATAGAAATGCCACTATTGACCACCCATCTAAGTAGGTGGCAAGCTCCACATTGCTTAACAATCGCTATGAACTAACATCGCTTGGTCAAGCCACGAGCGCTACATGGATATGATACCAGATAGTTACTTATACAATAATTGAATACCTCACAAACTCATCTAAATGATGGGGTCCAAGAATCGACCAATCTCTGGTCAAATAATCGAAGTTATCCATGATGACTGCTACGAAAAGATTGATAATCTGGAAAAATAATCAAATTACAACTTTCAGCAAAGATACATATAAAAACACGCGACCACGAGAGGTGCAATCCCCTCGAAACTTCGGGAAATAAAAAGTATGTTATTACTTTCTTTATTTTCTTTCTAACGCGAAAAAACCCGTGTGAGTACGTTAAAACTATATATAAAAACACGTCAGCAAAAACTAGGGTGTTCCACGAAGTAATAGTAACTCATAACCTCAAACGCATTTCGATTTTACAATAGTAACTAGCCATGCCTGCGGTTTTACCCACGTTGTGCCCGTTCCCTAAATACAAGACAAAGATTTTATCTTCATCTATCTCTTCTTTTATTACATCTATCGCTCTATTTCTACAATAAGAAAAGAGGTATAATTTTGTATAAGCCTGTAATTTCCCACTGCCGGGCAAAGGCCTCTCATCTCACTGAAGATATCAGTACAGTGAGGAGGATTAAGCGATTCACCACGCTTGCCTAATGCGGGTGAGTGGTCTCAACCTAAGCCATGTTTAAAGGAAACATGTTTTTCGCTCGACCGGGAATTGAACCAGGGACCGCAGTTTTGTTAGGCGAGTGCACATACCACTAGACCACCGACGAGATATAAAACTTACCAAAAAGGTACAGAGAAGGGAGAACGATATGAAGTAAGGGTACGCGAGCCAGGTGCCACATTTCTCCGTATCTTCCACTGGTTTGTTCTCGGCGTCCAGATATTTGATGCAGGAAGCTACAGGTCCTTCGTCGGCGTTCGTGGATAGAGCCATCATTATGTCTTGCCATGCCTCTCCTAAACAAATCAAATGTTATAGTACATTTTTTCTCTTCATCTTCTTCATCGAGTGGATGGTCAACCTGACCAATCCTGGTGTCAGAGTTATTAAGCCAAAAGCAACTCTCTTCATAACATGGCTAAACTTTTTCTAAACTCTTTTTATCTCTGGCTATCTTCGTTAGGGGCGAGCTGCATGCTGCTTAACAATCGCAATGAACTAACATCGCTTGGTCAAACTACGCCATGAGTACTACTAAGATATTTTAAAAGTAATGAGCCTTCTTCTTCTTCATCGAGTGGATGGTCAACCTGACCAATCCTGGTGTCAGAGTTATTGAACCGCCAAAGGCCCCTGACAATCCTGACCTGGCTCATGTAACGACTACTATCCGTAGAAAGTAACCGGGACCGACGGCTTAACGTGCCCTCCGAAGCACGGAATCATCTTACTTTTTAGTAATGAGCCTTACCCGTAGCTGATCTAAACAGCACCATCAAAGCTCCGCCAAACGTTTGAAAGTTGTTGTTACTCGATATAATATCACCCGGATACACTTTGCCGAAAAGCTGAAACATTAATTATGAAAATAGCTAAAAGAAGCAGTTTAAAACATCAGTATTACAGACGAATTCGAAAAAAATTAAAATAAAGTAAAGTATTAGCCTGTAATGTCCCACTGCTGGGCAAAAGCCTCTCATCTCACTGAAGATATCAGTACAGTGAGGAAGACTAGGCATAATCATAACCTCGCTTGCCAAATGCGGGTTGGTGATCTCAAACTCGAGCCATGTTTGAAAAGTAGGAAACATGTTTTCGCTCGACCCGGGAATTGAACCCGGCACGTCAGTCTTGGCAGGCGAGTGCACACACCACTTGACAAACGTGGCGTCAAAATAGAATCTTCGTTATTTTTCTCAAATTAGACTATTTCAAAATCAGGGCATTCGTTCTGCTCACCTGCATCCCAACGACAGCATAAATGAAGAACAGCAGGACAATGAGCAGGGCGACGTAGGGCAGCGCCTGGAAGGACTTGATGAAGGTCCAGAGCAGGGTCCTGATGCGCTCTCCTCTGGACAGCAGCTTGATCAGCCGCATGGCTCGGAACAACCGGAAGAACGTGATGTATTTGAGGTTCAGAAGACTGCCCTGGAGGAAATAGAAGTTTGTTAGTTTGAAATAAACGGGAGGAATGATAATGATTTGAGTGTTGCTGATAGAAACTTGACGCAGTATGAGTTGACTCAAAATAATATTGTTTTTTTTGTTATACTTATCGCAAATTAACTCGTTGGCTATGCGATCCTGTTTTTAGACCTTAGACCTTAGCTTGTTTAAACAAAATCTGCAGGTAGAGTACTCGTATATAGGTAGGGTGATTTGCGATTGACAGTTAAGTGAAATTACCATGTCAGAAGCCTTTTTTTACCGGACAAATTCACACACAATTAATCAGACCCAAAGTAAGCTCTAAGCTTGTGTTATGGAATCTAACTCACTGATACTACTTGGCATATACTAATTGACACCTAGACGTCGTCGCCAACAAATATGTCTTCACATATTGTTGACTCCGGGCGGGAATCGAATCCGCAACCCCTAGCACAGTAAGCGCTCTCACTGCCACTATGCCAACGGGCTTGTCAAAAACTTCGGCAGTCTGAAAAATCCGACACCAGTGCTAGCCCCTTACCTACTCGATATCAAAGAATGAATCATGGTTTCATTTTATCATTTACTAGCAGCGCCCCACGGTTTTACCCGCGTTGTACCCGTTCCCGTAGGAATTTCGGGATGAAAAATAGCCTATAACCTTCCCGTTGAATGTAGTTATACATTACAAAAAGAAGAATTCAAATCGGTTCAGTAGTGTCTGAGATTAGCGCGTTTAAACAAACAAACAAACAAACAAACAAAACGAACTCTTCAGCTTTATAATATTAGTATAGATTGGCCATGCTACTTTTATCGACACATGAAAATAGATGGTGTTATAAAATTGCTACCTACAATGATTGACTTACCTCTTGTTTTATTGCGCCTCCAAACTGCAAAAAAATAAACATATTATTAGTTTAATAAAAAGTATCTCACTGAAAATATCAGTACAGTGAGAGAAAAAACATTATATGGGAAAAATACATAAATTCTTCCTATAATAATCATCACAATTAACTATAGGCATGGAGAATAAATTCTGCTAAATTAATTGTATAAATAAATAAATAAATAAATATACCTGGACAAATTCACTCACGGTTAATTAGACCCAAACTAAGCTCTAAGCTTGTAATATGGAATCTAACTAACTGATACTACTACATATATATACACAAATACTTTATAATAATAAGAATATATAATTATTGACACCCAGACGCCGTCGCCAACAACTATGTCTGCACATATTGTTGACATGACATATTGTATGAGTTGTGTATGAATCTTGTTGACACATTTTATTCCTAGCAAAGCAAATTTATGTGGCAACAATGTCTTTGTCATACCATTCATTGAGCAGAATTATTTAATGAGGGTTAATTGTCAATGTTGGACCAATTTAGTCAAATTATAAGACTCTGTGGCCCTTTTACAGGATACATTTTACATCTGTCATTCTCACCGCATCCGTAGGCTTGTTCTCATTGGCCTGCGTGACGACGATATCGATGATACTGCCAACAACTAGAATGAAATCCGTCGTGTTCCACGCGTCGCCGAAGTAATTCTGAAAAGAAGACATTTTGGTTTTAGTTGTCAAAGATAATAGGTGTAATCAAGTTGACTTCGGCGTAATGGCGGCAGGGGTCCACACCTCTTAAGCTCACCTTACAACCCTAGAAAGTTAAAATCTGTCTGTAAAACTTTTACATGTATGGGTTATCAATAAATATACAGGGTGATTTCGGGGTCGTGATCCCAACCATTTTTTTCTGACTCAGTAAATAAATGATTGCGATGCTACCTGTATTTATTTTAATTTAAACAAAGATGATTCGTTATTTACGTATTTTTATTTAAAAATTACTATTGACTCAAAATGCGTGGTCACCCTACTTTTAATATTACTTGACATAAGTTTTCTTGGGAAATAGTAGGGTGACCATGATCTCGAATTATCGCAGTTTTTTTTGCTGACTAAAATAAGTCGCTGGTGTACTGTTAGTCCTAACCTATCGTGATGCTTAGGAGAAAGTAAGTTAAATGCTTCTTTCTTGCTCCACGACCCCGTAATCACCCTGTATATTATTACTAGCAGCGCCCCGCAGTTTTACCCGCATTGTGTCCGTTCCCGTGGGAATTTCGGGAGTTACACATATAAACCTTCCTCTTGAATCACTCTATCTATTGAAAAAACCGCGTCAAAATCCGTGCAGTAGTATTTGAGTTTATTGCGGACAGACAGACAGACGCGACCGGGGACTGTTTTATAATATGTAGTGATTATTATTATAATGGAGCAGTGCAATACCCAATGCACCAATCACAGCGCATTGAGACTGTCAGACGCATTGACATTGTCAAAATCTTTTCGTAATGCGTTGTGATTGGTCAGTTGAGCTCCGCACAGCTCCGCACCGCTTCAATAGAACGCACCCTAACTTTCCGTGCTTCGGACGGTACAATAAGCCATCGGTCCCGGTTACTTTCTACAGATAGTAGTCGTTACATGAGCTATGTCAGAGGCCTTTAGCGGCTTAATAACTCTGACATTGGATTGGTCAGGTTGACCATCCACTCGATGAAGAAGAAGACCCTAACTTTTCTTACCTTAAATCTAAATGCTGCAAGCTTAAACACGAATTCCAACATGAATACCGTTGTCAATACCATATTCATGTAATCCAAAATCTGAAACAAGACACCGCAAAAATTAAAATAGTCCAGGTGTTTATAATGAACAAGCCGAGATTGGGATTTACTTATGTTGCATCCGTTTTCGTGTGAATCTCAGAAAAAGACATAACACATAACCTTCCACTTGAATGTAACTAGCATACAACCCTAAATGTTCACCCTTCTACGATAACCCCAATTTTTCCATCGCGATTTTATATGGCAAAACAACGTTTGCCGGGTCAGCTAGTATTAGCACAGATTACTAAATATTTACTACGATAGAAGTATAGATGGCTCTGCTCCACCACTGCTTCTCTAATCCTCAACTATACCTACCTTTTTATACTCCGGCGATGCGTCATGAAACTTCATCATGAGAGCCACGGTGTTCATGACGATGAAGAAGAAGATGACGTACTCGAACCGCTGTGACGTCACGAACCACCAAGTCTTGTACTGTATACGGTGTTTTGGAATGTATCTGGAACAGTTTGTTTCGTATTAGAGAGAGAGAGAGAGAGATAAAGAGAGATAAGAGAGTGGAAGAAGAGAGAGGGAAGAGAGTGGGAGAAGTGAGAGGGAAGAGAGAGGGAAGAGAGTGGGAGAAGTGAGAGGGAAGAGAGAGGGAAGATAGAGTGAAGAGAGAGAAGAGAGGGAAAAGAGAGAAGAATGTGGGAGAAGAGAGAGAGAAGAGAGAGAGAGAAGATAGGGAAGCGATAGAGAAGATATACAGAGAGAGAGGGAGAGAGTGAGAGAGGGGAGAGAAAGAGAGGGGAGAGAGGGAGAGGGGTGAGATGAGAGGGAGCAACGGTACACGTTACACCGCCATAACACCACCACAGTGGTCGCACTGCCGACGGTGACATCATTACACTGGCCCGTGGCGAGTGTGACTCCTTACATACTATTTGTAAGAAAGGAATACAACATCACGCGACCCGTAACCGGCTCGCACCCGCACTGTATGTTTTGCGCTTTAGTAATCTTTTAATAAGAATGCTGAGATATGATTTTGATAATATCTTAATTAAGAACAGGTCAGTTTGTGAATTTAGTATTTTGGGGGTAAAAACATACAATTCCAATAAATTCCATAGAACTTTCTAAATATTTAAATTAAGTATTATTAATTTCAAAATTCTATCTGGGATAAACAAAACGCATCGATATAGAATAATGCCACCAGCCAGGTTAATTACATTTTCATAGCTCATTAGTAACATTTCTATTCTAACGCAATGATCTGATTGGTCGCCACTCAACCTACCTTCTGATTGGCTTAGCTTTCAACGCGAACTCTATGCAGTTCCTCTGGTTCTTGTCCAGCTCGCAATCCTTGAACTCCTGTTCTCCTTCCTTCTGGAATGTTACTATGACGAAACCGACGAAGATGTTTACCTGGAATCAATTTATGAAGTAGGAGTTAGGGACTCTAGTTGAAGAGATAGAGGGAGAAAGAGAGATAGGGAGAGAAGTTGTTTCCCGGTATTGTTAAGTCTAATAGAGCGGGAGACATAAACATAATATATCTTCCTAAATAACTAGCAGCGCCCCGCGGTTTTTCCCGCGTTGTATCCGTTCCCGTGGGAATTTCGGGATGAAAAATAGCCTATAACCTTCCCGTTGAATGTGGCTATCTATTACAAGAATAATTATTCAAATCGAACTGATAATTCCTGAGATTACCTTGAACATACAAAGAAACAATATTACAAATTTTACCTCTTTATAATATTAGTGTAGAAGTATACATAACCAGAAACAATGTAGATACTTATAGATAAATAGAAATAAGAATGTACTCACCATGAAAAATGCAATAACGATAATGTAACTGATATAAAAAAATGCAACTAAGGGTCTGGAATTCTCAATTGGTCCATGGTTCTCCTCGTTCGAATCCATTGATGTCGACAGTAAGCTGAAACATAGACAAATTAACATTTAGAATATAGGTTGTATAAATGTATGTTAGTTACTCTTTCATAAAAAAACAACGAAACGGATTTGGATGAAACTTTACAGTAATATAGGTACATCAAAATAACACACGGGATACATTGTATCCCAAAAGTCTTGCGGGAACGAGTACAACGTGGGTAGCTAGTTAATATTTCTCCATTTTTCCGCTTAGCCCCGCTCAGCAGGGTGCCTGTCCAACCACTGGCGGAGCGGAGAAACGGACAACCAATAGGATTGCGTAAAATATCTGACCGCAGATTTCATGCAATCCTATTGGTTAATATTTGTCCGTTTCTCCGCTCCGCCAGCTCGCTCAGCGTCAATGAACAGGGACCCTAAAGCCAGCTTACCCCGGCCATCCCTCAAAGGTGGAGACGGTGAACAGCGTCAGCATCCCATTGAGCACGTCGTCGAAATTGAACTTATTCTTCACCCATTCCCGGTCGTTTATCTGTGGCTCTCCTTTATTGTAAATTATGTATGTTCCTCTGGAAAAATATAAGCGGTTTTGAACTATGGTAGTGTTTAGGATCAAAGTAAGGGCGGTTTATTTAAAACTAGCAGCGCCTCGCGTTGTTCCCCTTCCTGTGGGAATATCGGGATGAAAAATAGCATATAACTTTCCTGTTGAACGTGGCTATCCATAACAAAAATAATTATCGAAATCGGATTGGTAGTTTCTGATATTAACGCGTTCAAACAAACAAACTCTTCAGCTTTATTATGTTAGTATAAATTGTTATTTTTGATACCATTTCGGTCTCAAAACTCTGACACCGATATTGCCTATTAACCTTGAACTATACTAATTTTATGAGGAGAAGATTTTCTCCGCTCGCTTATAAAAATGTCCTTTACATTTTTACATCTGGGAAAATGAGAGCGATCTTTAAAATTTTCACACTAGCGCCATCTATTGGACGGCGGATAGAACCACCACACGGAACAACTAGTTTACCAATAACATTGTTATTCTTGTGAGAATAACTTTTAATAATTTAGTATTTGTATAAAAGTCTTATACTTACTGGCATTCTTCCTGGGTAACTTTAGTTATATCGGAACATCTGAAAAATTTCCCCTGAAATCATGAAAAAGTTAAATGCATCTCTACATACAAAAATCTTTTAAAAAATTCAATTTTTCAAAAAAATCGGTCTTTATTATAATATTGAAAAGAAAGTTAAATATGCAAGGACTTAAATAAAAAAATATAAAAAAGAAAAAAATCACCTGACATCGTTTTGAATGCACAAAAGCACATATTGTTTAAACAATGACACACATAATTATGTATATATCTTACAGCGGATTGAACAAGAATTTCAAATTGTATACAGCACCTAAGTACATTATGTTTAGAGAACAATTGAAGGTCGTTTCAAATTGCGTTCTATTCCGTGCAACAAAAAGAACAAATTTGAACGAGCTTTTGCTTCTAAAACATAATATTTAGATACTTAAAGCGAATTGCACAAGAAATCTTAAATCGATTTAGCGCTTAAATATGTTTAAAAAAACAAATGACGTTCGTTTTCAAATTGTGTTCTATTTGGTGCAACATAAGGTAAAAATTTTAAAAAACAATGTTTTTTAATCATATTTAGCCACAAAATAAATTTAAGAATGTTTGTGCAATTCACCCTTAGAGTTCTTATGCAATCTGCCTTTAAAACATTGTTTTCAAAATAAGAACGATTTAAAGAGGGCGTTATTGGCTAAACGAAGCCCTTTTATGAGATCGATTCTTATTTAAAAACTTATTATAAGGTTTTGTATACTTACACAAGTGCCACGAATAGACAAGGCGACTTACAATCTCTGTGCTCAAAGTAAGTAGACGCAGCGGCATTTGCCGACGACATTTTATAACGTTTAGGAGTTATTTCTGTTAAAGCAGAGCGGAACAGTGCGGAGCTCGATCGTCCATTGAAATTGTCAAATAACTTGAGAGGTGTTAAGGGACACCCGGATGGAACGAAATTCAATGCGAAACAGAAAGACGAAACGAAAATATCTGGCTTGCTTTCTATAAGAGAGAGAGACAGAGAAACATTTTCTTAGTAGGTTTAATTACTTACCTATTGGAACGAAGTTCCTTTTCGCGCGTTGTGAAAGGGGGCTAGACGAAACATTCTTCTCTGTCTCTCTCTAACGCAAAAAGTGTCGTTACAACTTTTCGTCTTAATTTTTTCCGTCTATTTTCTTCGTTCCAATAACTCAGTGACATTGAGAAAATCTTTTCGTAATGCGTTGTGATTGGTCAGTTGAGTTCCGCTTACCTCCTCTCCGCTTTAATAAAAACTCACTCTTAAACTTGTATCAAGCAATATGGTGATATTTTACCAGGAGACTGATGTAACTTGACACGATATTTGACACTGACATTTGACATATATCTGGAGATTGCTTTGCCGTGATAATGTGACGCTCGTGTACATAAAACCTCATCACAGAGCTAAATCGTGATAACAAAACGTTTTTACTTTATAGTTACTGCCGCACTCAGAGGTGTCCATTAAATCGACACTTAACTAAGTCTTCTAAGTGTAAAAGTATACTAAACACATTTTATTGGCATTTGCAACCTTCTTCATTAAATGTCATCTCTAGGCAATGCCTTTAAATATTAAAATATTTACTTTTCTTTGAAAGCACCATTTTTTAATCCCAAAATTCCCACGGGAACGGGCATAATGCCGGTAAAACTGCGGGGCGCTGGTAGCTTGTTTATGAGGGCGGAGTGGTAATGAGGGTAAAAGGTTCCTTTAAGAAGTTAAAGGTCTTCTTAACGTCAGCCCATGGAGGCATGGGGGGGGGGGGGCTATGTTTTCACGATTCAATTCCGTACATACAAGCAAAAAACTAAACTACTAACATTACCTTAAACAGCTGGACTCCAATAACAGAAAACATAAACTGAAGCATCTGATTTATAACAAAAATGTTCCCGATTGACTTGATAGATGCAAACACACACTTCACAACATACTAAGCGATTTAATGCAAAAAAAACAATGCAATTTCCAAAAAAGTGCACTCAAAAATTGTGAATTCATGTTAAAAATAATCAAAGTCGTACAAGCAAAACGATATGTGCAAACAATTTATTGAAAAATGCATCATCCCAAATCCAAAAAATGCCAAAAGTTAAAACAACACAAAACATTACCAATGTGTTTCAATATCAATCAAAACAGTTATTTGTCACCAATTCGTCCCAATGTGCGTTTACGTGACAGCATCATGTATTTAATTTGTAAAAAGTGCAAAAAAATATGTTAAAAATAGAAAAAAAACGTCTGGAAAATCAATGCCTACTTACACAGCGTTAGTCCTTGGTCTTTTTGAGAAACAAAACGATTATTAATAAATTATTAACATTTCAAAAATCCAGTGTCCTCGACTGACGTTTGCATTGATAAAAAAAACAAAAAAAAACACCATAAACCAAGTACCTCACTCCTAGTACCGAGTGAAATGTCCAGGGTAGGTCAGATTGTGCAAAAAAAATCACAAAAGCTCAATTTTGAGTCCAAAAAATCGCTTAAAAAAAAATCTTACAACACCTTTGGGCAAAAAGATTAGGCATGCATTCAGTTAGAATTTTTTGGACCCACGGAAAGCGAAAAAAAAGGTTAGTAAAAAACTAAGAAAAAAAGTTTGAAAAATAAACAAATGAAGCGTCACACAAAACGAAATCAGCTGATTTTGTGCAGATCAGAGTAGGTGCGGGAAAATGAGGAATACTTACTGAACAAACAAGTGAATTAGAAAAATGTACCCAAAGGTGTCGTTGGTATAAAAGTATTTCCCGAGGTATAAATAAATTGGGGAAGTTTCCCTACCTTGAACATTTGCACACCCATGACGGCAAACATGAACTGTAGCAGGTTTGTCACCAATAAAATGTTGCCAATCGTCTTTATTGCTACGATCACGCATTGTACTACATGCTAAAAATTAATAAAAAATATTTTTACTAACTTATCGTTTTTGCCCAATAACCTCATTCGTAACTGCATAATGTTAAGATTAGTGAAAAACGTATACAACTAGATTGAAAAAATACCAATATTGTTTCAAAAAGAGTGTAAGATAAAAATAATTTATGTGAGAAACTTAAAAATAAAATGAGATATTTATACATCAAAATATCTATAACAAAATAAGACACTACAGACAAAACGTCTCACAGAGTTCTCCATACAGCGTTCGGATTAACACTGATTATATTTTTGACTGACTATTAGTCTGCGCTGACCGACTGTATTTAATAAAGGGTGTTCATTTTTAAGCCGGTCAGTATAGGCAAATCTGAAACCAAATCAACGGCATGGTTCATTAGAAAAGATCTTCGTATCTCTCAAAGTTTCAGACTTGTTCCTACTGACCGTTTAAAAAAGCCTCCCTGTGTATCTAAGAATAATAAATCTAGATAATAAAGAAGTAATAGACACTGACCTTCAATCCTTTAGCTCTGTTAATAGCTCTGAGCGGTCTCAACACTCGGAACACTCTCAAAATCTTTATAAACGAAACGTTATTTGTGCTACTGAAAAGATAAAACAATGGTATTGTGTAAGAAAATATTGCTTTGATTAAATTGGTTTTAAAATCGAATGATAATTTATTAAAATTTAAATTGTCCGTCCATCCGTCAGCAGAATATTTTATTTTAAGCTGTCAACACTTCTAATATCAACAATATATCAACAGTATCCAATTTTGTGTCATTGCCATGTCTAACAAATCACAAAGATGTAATACTTCTAATATATAAAATCTCGTGTAGCGATGTTTGTTACCAAACTCCTCCGAAACAGTTTGACCGATTTTCATGAAATTTCGTATGCATATCGGGTAGATCTGAGAATCGTTCAACATCTATTTTTCATACCCCTAAATGCTAAGGGATTAATTTCTTTAAAAAAATCTTTATATGACAAAACAACGTTTGCAGGGTCAGCTAACAATGTTATAATATGTGTTTGAAAAAATTATGACTTTAAAGAAACTTCTCTACTTACCTACTCAAAGATACAAAAGAGACGATAACCACAAGTAAATCAAGGAGATTGAAGGCTGATCTGCAGAAGGCATCCTTGTGGAAGAGGAAGCCGTAGGTGATCAGCTTGAGGAGCAGTTCCAGGGTGAACACAGTGGTGAAGAAGTAGTCCACTTTGCGGAGGGTCTGGATATAAAAACAGTTTTGTGTAAATAAACCCGAATCTCGTAAAGTCATACTACAATCAAGTAAATTCAAGCTACAATCTCGTAAAGTCAATCTAAAAACTCGTAAAGTAAATTACAATCTATTAAAGTCAATCTAGAATCTCGTAAAGTCAATCTAGTATCTCGTGAAGTCAAACGAGAATCTCGTAAAGTCAAACGAGAATCTCGTAATGTCAAGCTAGAATTTTGTTATATGCAGTCCTTACATCACTTTTCTTCTCATTAGCGCTGCTGCTGACTGGGTCCTCCATAGCCAACATGAGCGAAGAAGCCAGGATACACAGCAGGATAAAGTTTTTGAACCAAGAGTTGTTCTGGATCTTGTAACATGTCACACGGAACCTGCAAACAAAGAAAAGTAGGTGACAATCCGTTTTTACTCCTGCGTTCACCACACTTTGGTGTCAGGATTGACTTTGCCACACTCGACGACTTCATATATTAAATCCATGGTCACACTTTATATTTATAACATTTGATAACTAACCAAGTACAATAAAGAAAACCGGCCAAGTGCGAGTCGGACTCAGGCGCGGAGAGTACCGTACTTCAAAAAACGGCAAAAAATTACGTTTGTTGTATATATTGTTGTATTAACTTCTCACACTTACCAATTGTCTTTTGAAAATACGAAGAAGCTGCTTCCTTCAGGTATGGGCTTGTCTTGAGTCTTGATCTCCACCTCGGAGAGTCGTCTAGGGCGGGCGGAGATGGTGGGCTGTCGCTTGGGCGGGGACGGCTCTTTTTTGACATCACCTGTAAGCGACAGTCATTGGTCAGTCTGAGCCATCAACCAAAATGCCCTTTAGATTAAGCAAGTTTGAAGCAACGAATTGAACAATTTTAGAGAAAAATTGTGAAATTGTTCGTAGTTGACGAATTTCCGGCAAGAAAACTCCGAGAACCCGCTCACGCACAGTTTATTCGCTCAATGCAATCACCAGCTTATGTTTGATTATCACAGTATATTATAGTGTACTGCGATGCTATCGTCTCTCTCTCCCTCCCTATCTATATTCCTCTCTCTCTCGGTCTCCTTCTTCCTACCTCTCCTCTCCCCCAATAGCTCACCATTCTGTATCTTCTCAACAGTAACAAGTGCTTCACTGGGGTTGTTCCCCTCCTGCTCGTCAGGTTCCTGTTCATCCACCTCATCTTCAGACACCGTCTCGTCATACTCATTCTCTGATCTGGAATCACGAAAAGTAAGAAGCATGATATCTTAGAATGAGGTACATTTGTTAAAAATTTAAAACTTTACCAGAACGCGGAACCGATTTTGACCAAACATAGCTTAGTAACCACGCAATGAAACTGTCTTTCATAAAAAGAAAACCGTATCAGTCCATCCGTTTGTAAAGCTACGGTGCTGCAGACAGACACATACACACACTTTTCATTTACGTAGGGGATCAATAAAAGAACAAAATTGTTACATCTCATCTTTACAAACTTTAAAAGGATTTTGAGCAGGGAAGATCCTGCATGGTTAGAATACATGAATTGAATATTCATAGTTTGAAATACACGTACCTTGCAACTCTCTTATACTTTTTATATTGCTGGCTAAACATTGAAACATAGTACCATTAATAATGTTGATCATAGACATACGTTTTGAAGTGAAATTATACACATCAAATATGATGAATAATAATCGAACGTTTTCAACTAACTTCTTTACAATTTGAAGGAACAAAACACCTTTGATAACTAAAAGGGCGTCTTTATTTTACTTCTTACTTACCCTTCAGTGGAGTATCCTTCTTCTTCATTCACATACTCATCGTCTGTTTCAGGTTTCTCTTCATCATCAAGCTTCGGATTACCAGCCTCAGCGTTGTTGGCCTCCTTTGAAAAAATAAAAAAAGGTTTCATGGTTGGAAATATGAAAACCAAAAGAGATTTTATGTTTGTGAATCATGATTATGAAAACCCAAAAAAAAATTGTTATTTAGGTAAGTAATAGACTATAGAACTCTACTGACCTCTGCTTCTTTCTGTATCTCATCCATTTCTTCTGCATCTCCCAGATTGTCCACGGCGATAGCCAAGAACACGTTCAATAGAATATCTGGACTTTGGCTAAGGAAAATAATCATCAGCGAACTTATAGGTTACTTAATTAATAAGGCATGTATAGATTAAGCGAGTTTAGTATTCGGGGCGAGTTCTATGAATGTCACACAAGTCAAATTTCCACTTTTAATTTGATTTTTCAACTTTTAAACTCACGCGACCTAGACAACTTCTAAACTTATTTAACTACTCATGCTTTAACCCACAACCCACCAGTGGGATATTTCAACTTTCACTTGTTTATACTTATGTCATTACCAACATTATAGGCAAAGGGCCTAAACGCTTTTTAACAGCACTTTAGCTATCAAATAATTTGTTCCTTTCCGACATACGCTATTTGCCAAAGAGCGAAAGAGACAAAACACTTTAAAACACTGTTTAAGTCAAATATCGTTAATGAATAAGTCGGTAATACCTACTTTTGTTATACTTAGGACATCTATCTCATCTTTGGAAAAGGATACAGTTACCACAAATGAAGATGACGATGAAGTAGATAGAGGCCAGCATCCCCGGAGTGCCGTGGCCTCCGTACGCGTTGATGCCGTGGTACATCACCACGTTCCAGTCCTCACCAGTCAAGATCTAGAATAAGACAAATTAGAGCTTAAACATCAAAAGGTCTAGAATAATCTTTAGCCTAAAACTTAGAGTGATTGAGCTTCTGTAGCACAATAAGATATATCTCTACTAATATTATAAAGAGCAGCAGGAGGGTCAATCGTTTCCTTAATATAGATTTACTAGCCACGCCCCGTGTAGTGCCCGTTCCCGTAGGAATTTCGGGTTGAAAAATAGTCTATCTCCTTCCCGTTGGAATTGACTATGCATTACAAAAAGAATTATTCAAATCGGATAGTGTGCTGAGTTTAACCCTTACGAACAAACAAACAAAGTTAGAAACTTTATAATATTACGAGTAGATACAGATTAAATTAGAATACTCACTTGAAACATAGTCAGTACCGCCTGCCAGAAAGTGTCAAAGTTATGCTTTTCCTTTTCAGTCTCTGGAGCGTAGTCAAACCTTCCTCCGAAGACCTGCATCCCGAGGAGGGCGAAGATCATGATGAACAGGAACAGCAGAAGAAGAAGAGAGAAGATGGATTGGATCGAGTTTAAGAGTGAAGCTACCAGGTTCGAGAGAGATCGCCAGTACCTGAAAAATTGAGATGACGTATATGTTAAAGAAAATAAGTTAATTCTACTTGCTCTCGAAAGCATGATAGATAGAAATGGTACTTTCCACGAAGTACGCAGTAAGTATGTACTTCGCTCTTCCGCGGTACTATCGACCAGCCATCCAAGTAGTAGCCAAGTAGCACGTTGTTTAACAATCGCCATGTCTTTGCATCATTTCGTCAAACGACCTCTACGTGCCAAATATTTCATAATAGTTTCCAACTGTTATAAATAAGAATCAAGCTCTGGTAATAAAATATAATGGATTAACACATTCCCATTAACTTACTTGGTAACCTTGAACACTCTCAACAGCCTAACACATCTCAACACAGAGATGCCCAGCTGTGGGATCATTTCTGTAGATGTAAGCGTCAGCTCCAATATGGAGCACACCATGACGAAGCAGTCAAATCTATTGAACAGGGAGACGAAGTAACCCTGGAAAAGGAAAATATTATATTGTGAAGATGTGGAGAATAATCCTGGTAGAACTAAGATCCCACTGGTGGAAAAGGCTCGCTCACTGAAGATATCATACCACTGGGCAAAAACTTTTACTAGCAAAAGCAATCATAGGCAAAAGGAAATGGTTTGCAAATTATACACTTTTTAATTCGCGTTAATACCAGGTAAGTATATTATAGTTTTTCAGCAAGTTCTTCATGCAGCATGCTCAGCAAGTTAACCCACCCTAATCCTCGGATTCTGTACAGCATCAGCTGAAACGTCTCTTATGACTGCATTATTTTAGTTGTAATTTGATTTTTTTGTAATCGTGGCAATAAATGTATATTATTTATTAAATTAGCCGACTGTACATCAAAAGTGACTCACTTGAAATCCCAAAGCGTACATCTTGACCAACATCTCCATCGTGAAAAGCACGACAAACAAATAGTTGGCGTACGACTGGAAGTAATCCAGCCATTCTTGCTGTCTGGAATAAACGATATGGATTACTTTAAGTTTATGGCCTCTATGTCGGTCCCGGTTACTTTCTACGGATAGTAGTCGTTACATGAGCCATGTCAGAAGCCTTTGGCGGCTCAACAACTCTGACACCAGGATTGGTCAGGTTGACCATCCACTCGATAAGAAGAAGAAGATGGCCTCTATTATTCTTTTGGGTAGTCCCACCCAATTTTTTCCACTTGACGGATCCTCTTGTTTTAATGAGGTATCACAAACACTAACACAAAATCGCAGTTTGACAAGTGTTCAATAGGTAGTTAATAAGTTCTGTCCCTGGGAGAGGAAAATCGATAAAAATCAGTAGTTAGTATCCCTGATACTATCAGGACAATCGGATTTGTTTCTGATGATGACCACAACTGTATCCATTGAAGAAAATCTATATAATCTTAATTTACTTACTCATAATGTTCAGTGGCCAGCACCAAAGTATTCAGAAACACAAGAACTATAATGGACCAATAGAAAGCTTGTGATTTCACTGCTTTTCTGCAACTTCTACGCATTCTTCTATTTATCTGTAAAAGAAGATAATTTTACCATTAAATTACGACTACTGGCGTATGATTTATTTTGAACTTTAAAAACATACCATTGAAGGTTGAAATTCGATTAAATGAAAATATCCTGCCATTAAACATTGGGCCCATCATGGGACCAACTGGAAAAGACCGATCTGTCGTAGTTTGTCCGAATGCCATATTATGGACCAAAAACAATGTTAGAGGAAGTAGGTCTCCAATAAAAAGTCTTACCTTATCAAATCTCCTAAAGTTTACTTTACAAGACCCCTGCGTTTGATCCCCGCTTAAGTTCAAATTACTTTGTGACCCTTCATTGCTTCTTTTGTCTTTTCGATCTGAAATCACAAAGTGATGTAAGCCTTCTACTTTCATAATTGACATCATATGGAGGTTAACCTATAGCACAACACTAAACACAGAAACCGATAGAGTAATAATTGCTGTTATAAGTTTCAAATTGCAAATTACAGTAATTCAGTCTCTTCGCCTCCCTTGATCTGAAACCGCGAGTAATTTCCACTACCAAGAGTCCAAATATGGTGGTTCTGTAGTTATTAACTACATGATATTGTTAACAACCTTGTGAATCCTGTCCATCCTCCTTCTGCCCCTGATCGTTCTCCAGATCCAACTCCTCAGCGACGGTGATCCAGTTCAGGTACCCCTTGAGGTCCTCCTCGAACTGCTGTCTCTCTCTAGACTTCTGGAAGTCACCTCGATTCTTCGCCTTTTCTCTTTCTTTTGAGAATTCTCTGTGAAAATATCAGATGACCACTTTCATTAAGGGGAGTAAAGAAGCTTAATATAATCACGATGATTTATCACGTAACCAGAAAAGCAGAAAATATAGTGAAATGTTTGTTTAAACCACAGAGAATAGAAGCTCCGCCGCGCCGGCCGCTACCGCGTGGTCTTTCTATGCTCTGTGGTTTAAGCCAACAGTCAATTTCTACTTCATTTATGAATACCTACTGACTTACCCAGACAACACACCAAGAATAAGGTTCATGACGAAGAAGTTGCCAAAGATGACCAAAGACACGAAGTAGATCCACACCCAGGTGTTGCCTTTAACATTCGCAATCTGAAAAAATAAGTAAGAAATATCTCTTACTGGAAAAGGTACCAAACCAATCAATTCATTCGGACAGGCATGCTACTTGCCCTGTCCAAATCGAAGCACAGAGGTTTCTATGTTTATGCTCCAAACTAATATCATAGTTAAGCCCTGTACGAAGTAGCATTATATAGGTGAGCCTATATACTCGTACATTAGCCTATTAGCTAACTAACAGTAGTTTGATATTTTTAACATACAAGCTGCACCCTTTTGCCTAACCCGTGGGAATTTCCATAAAAAAAATTGCCTATAACGTTTTTCTTGAACATGGCTATCTGATACAAAAATATTATTTAAATGAGACTGGTAGTTCCTGAGATTGGTGCATTCAAAGAAATTAACAAAAAAATAACTACACCTTTATTATATGACTATAGATCTCAAAACCTTTTGTCAAAATACTCACAGCGTACATGATATCGGTCCACCCCTCAAGCGTGATGCACTGGAACACAGTCAGCATGGCATAGCCGATGTTATCGAAGTTGGTGATCCCGAAGTTGGGTCCTTCCCAGTACTCCCGGCAGATCTGACCTTCCTCGCAGTTGGTACCGACGTCGCTTTCAGAGCTACAAGGGGCGGGATCTTCGATCATTTTTGCTGAAAAAACGCGAGATTCATTTTAAATTGTGTCTGTCACCAGATAGAAATGCCACTATTGGCCACTCATCCAAGTCATGGCCGAGATGCACATTGGTATACTCTTTATGTATCATAGTTATTAGTAGAAATTAATGAAAATCTAGTATACTTACATGTCTGGTTATCAAAGCACGTCTGATGCAAGACTCCGGAGAACAGCTCCAGGCCGATGATGGCGTAGATGATGATGACGAAGAGCACCAGGAACGCGATGTGGAAGAGAGGAACCATCGCCTTCAGAATCGAGTTGAGCACTATCTGAAGACCTGGGGAGAAGATTAAGATATTTGGTAGAGGTCAGTTGAAAAATAAGACATTCTCAAAATACTTCTTATATATAAAATTCTCGTGTCACAGTGTTCGTTCGCGTACTCCTCCGAAACGACTCGACCGATTCTCATGAAATTTTGTGAGCATATTGAGTTGGTCTGAGAATCGGCCAACGTTTATTTTTCATCCTAAAATTCCCGCGGGAACGGGTACAACGCGGGTGAAACCGCGGGGCGCAGCTAGTAGGTATATAATTATTGTATGGCCTTTGCCCAGCATTGAGACATTAGAGACAAAGTGACTTATTCAGAAACGCTTACTAATAGCATTTTAGCAAATGTTTTGTCCCTTTCCGACAAACGCTTTTCCCCAAAGAACAAAAGAGACATTAACCCCTATACCGTAATTGAGTGCATTATTTAAAAGATCGTCAATCACTGTCACAATCATTAGTCTGAGGTTTGACATTCCTTTTATGGTGTCTGTCCATTGAAGAGGAGCTACACTAACCAATAAGTTGGCATAAAATATCTGACCGGAGATTTTATGTAATGCTATTGGTCATTATTTCTCCGTTTCTCCGCTCCGTAGCCCTGCTTCGCTTAATGGACAAGCAGCCTTAGGGGTTCCTCTTCATGAGTTTACGGGTATTATCATTGAGATCATTGGAACCAATGATGAACCAGTAACCATGTTAGTACATTTAAATGAAGCTTATAATTACTGCTTAATTTCCTTAATGTCTGCTGCTGGAAAAAGGCTTTTCATCTCACTGAAGATTCAAATTCAAATTCAAATTCAAATTCATTTATTCATTTCAAATGTAATTACATTATATTTCGCTCAGTTATCGAGACATCACCTCCCATACTAGTGTAAACTGTGTCACGGAAAGGTGATACCTCTCAAACCGAGCAACAATAAAATATAGCTTACATTCTACTTTACATACATACCTTACAAACTAACATATATACATTTATACTTATAATTATGCCTAATATATTAGTCAGGGATTTTTTTCGTAAATGCTTCCCTGAAGCGACGATATACCACTCCTGCGGGCCAAAAGTCGGGAGAGAAGAACATTGCCTTGTGCTTCACAGGCACTTGAAGCACATACGACTTGAATGTCGTATCCCTCGTTGACTCCAGGCGCCGCAGGTTGAGCCGTATAGATTCCTTTGTCCAAAAACAGACTCTCTGCTGCACATATTTCAAGACTTCTTCGCCTGCGGTGTTAGAGTCTAATCTTGATATGTACAGCGAAACGGTAGGCTCCACAACACGGAGAGTGACCTCTGTTGCTGTAGCGGCGGCGGTACCACGTTGGTTGCGAGACGGCTTTGGTCGACGTTTTTCCACCAGGGTGAAGCCGTCCACGTCGACTTTTCTCGCTCTGTATCCCTTCGGCGCAACCACACAGTTTTCCTCAGCAGTGGACACCTGCCGAGGCTTAGGTAGTGGCTGGCGGAACGCTTGCGCATAACTCTTCTTTTGCTTGAGGACACGTGGAGCAGTCGAAGGCGCAACAGGCACGGGTGTCGGTTTAGGAGCCGGGGGGGCCGACGTCATCTGGCCCGGGCGGTCATTCACCTGTGCATCGGTATTGTCCGCGTTAAAAATGCTGACCGGCGAATTACGGTCATTCTTTGCACCGCGTCGCACGGTCACGTTGCGTGCTGACTGCGGTGATATCGACGTCACTGGCTTATTTTGCAATGCCGCGACCTCGGTCCTTAATTCAGCGACCACACGTTCCGACACCTCCAGTTTGGCTTGAATGGCGGTGACCTCTGCTTTAAGGAGCGAAAAATCCCGCACTAGATTCTTGAGGTCGATCCCATCCAGTGTCGCGGAGGGCAGAATGTCCGTCTTATAAGTACTTGCCATTTTATTAAAGGTGGCAAAAACGTTGATTCAGTCGAACATCGAGTCAGCAGTTGCGACACGACTGCTCGTGTTGACGGCACGGACGCGAATCAAGAAGAAGATAAAAAGAAAAAGGGTAAGGAAGCAGTAACTTACTTGGAACTCCAGACACCAGTCGAAGAGGTCTCAGCACCCTGAATGCTCTCAACGCTTTCACGTCGAAAGAGTCTTTTGAAATATATTGTAGAATCATACTTGCTATACTGAAAACAAAAAGCACAGAACTGAATTACCGTACAACCTTAACGGCAGAAGAATTGATGGATTGATGAATAGATGAAAAGTATGTTCGAGTACGTTAATGGCCAACCTTGATGTCGGAGTTTTAGACCGCTTAAAGGCCTTTGATATAGTCTATCAATTGTAACAACTGGGATAGACCATGACATGGCAATTAAAGCTGCCAAGCTTAAGTTCTTCGTTTTTAAGTGGAATTGGGCCGGTCACGTAAGCAGGGTGCACCTGGACAGATGGGCAAAGGTTTCAACGGAATGGGAATTCCAGGATGCCCGCAGGCCCCCAGGTCGGCCTCCGACTCGATGGCGGAAAGAGCTGGACGATTTTGATAAGGATTGAAAGGAGTTATGGAAAGAGGTACATGAAAGGAATTGGGCGAGACCTGTGCCCAGCAGTGGAAAAGCGAGGTTACGTAAAAAAATTTACTTGTACATTTGCACAACTTTATTTTCTTGTTCACATACCCAATAGTTACAATGGTGAAGTCCAAGCTGTTCCAGGTATTCCGCAGGTACGCCCCCGGGTGGAACAAGAAGCCGTACGCGATGATCTTCATCACGCACTCCCCGGAGAATATAAACATGAATATCCATTCCACTTTTTCCTGGAAAATTACATTTATAGGTTTAAAATACTAACACCCAGTTGCACGAAAGTCCATTAAATAATAATGACGGCATTAAAATTTTAATGACACATTAAATCCGTTTTTCTATTGCAAGAATCATTAATTTAATGAAATGACTAATGTTCATTAAAACTAATTTTCGGACGTCACTAACCCGTCATTAGCGCCATATTGCATTGCAAGAAACAATACAACTTCCTAATGGAGGATTATTTTGACTTTCCTTTAGTAAAAATTTAATGGGTGCCTTTGGTGCCATTAAACCCCCATTAACGCAAGTGAACCCAAGGAAACACCACGTGAGAAATACATTGCGTTTCCTTAAAATGTCTCTATCATCCCTTTCGTCATTATCAGATGAAGAAGTAGTGTTTAGACGTGTACCTGATAAAATAGACTTATGGAACAAATATGAAAATAGTGAATTTCGGTCAAGATTTAGGTACGAAAAACCAACTGTTCAAGCCATACTGGAGAAAATCAACGATCGAATAAAACCTATCACCAGAAGTTCGAAAGCTATTGATACAAGAACACAATTGCTGATCACACTCAGGTTTTATGCAACTGGTTCTTTTCAAGAAGTTCTTGCTTATTTGATCAGTTGTGACAAGGCTACTATATGCCGAATCATTCAAAAAGTGACGAATGCCATTGCTTCTTTGTCTTTTAAGTATTTAAAAATGCCTACTCAGCGAGAATGTCACAGCATAGCTAACAAACATTAACAAACAATGAATGGAAAACAAGTTTAAAAATGTCATACGTCATTGTCACTTTGTAAAAACGTCATTTTGTTCCATAAAACGTTCCGTTTTTCAAGAATAAAAAAGTTTTATGCTTGTAACGGAACGCAATCGTTCATTTCACTCACTCTTTTTTTAATGATTTTATTAAACTCTTCATTAGTTAATTAAAGGAGGCTAGGACGCTAATGTGGCTTCGTGCAACAAGCAGCAACTTAATGGAAACATTAACTTTAAAGGTGCATTAATTAATGTACACTTAATGGACACTTTCGTGCAACTGACTGTAAGTTAGAGAATAAAAAAGTGGCTGTGACATACTGATGAACAGACAGACAGACTTGACGAATTCATTAGGGTTCCGTTTTTTCCCATTTGACTACGGAACATATCTCTATAGTATCAGTTTGTATACCAAACTATTAAAGACGACTTACCAATATCTGATTAGTGTAATTGGTGTCCCCTGAAGGGTACGGCGTGAAGACCGCTAACGCTATGCAGTTGGCGAAGATTGTCGTCAATATCATGTACTCGAACGGTCTGGGGTAGTGCTAAGGAATATTACTGAAATAAACTATGTAAGCCCTATACTATGAGCCCTTTTGGGACCAAAAATATTAAAGAAAAATCTCTATCACGAAAGAGAAATGTTAAATGTTATGAAAAATGTTATACAACATCCAATAACAAGGTTATTTATTCAAATTATAATAAAACTATAGTAAATTTGTACTGAAAAGATAGCTCTCAAATACATATTTTCCAAAAGAGAAACCATAATATTTATTTATGATACAATAAATACCTCTCTAAAATATTTAAAACAACACACAAACCCGCACAGCAGAGCTAGTAAACAGTTTAAAACAACGTCAAAACATATTCATTGAACGAAATCTACGTAAACCGTACAATTTTATAATTCGCCAGCGATTCCAGGCGGGGCTAAAAATATCGTAATGTACAGACACACCTCTCCTACACACTGTATTTATGTTATTTAGGGCTCTACACACGAGCGGCATGTTGTTAACGGAGTCGACTGCAGCCGACACTACCTATAAGAACGACAGCAGTCGCAGTGGACGCCATCTTACAATTTGGCGGTTCACTGCATTATCCTATCCTACTAATACTACTAAATGCAAAATTTAGTGTGTATGAATGTATGTCCTCTCACGCAACAACTACTGATCAAATCTGAATGAAAATTAGCACAGAGACAGATAAGGATCAAAAATAACATTATAAACTTTTTATTCCCAAATTCTTATGGGAACGGGTACAACACTAGCATTATTACTACCGCCAACAGACTCGACTGCAGCCGCCGATGTATGTCAGCGGCTGCAGTTAACTCATATGCCGCTCGTGTGTGTGAGCCCTTATTTAGAATCGTTTCGCACGGATCCTGTGCCAAATGTCAACGGATTTATTAAAACAATTATTAACAAAATACTGACCTAGATTGCATTGCTAAGAATCTTGTTAATGTGCTAATTAGTATATTTATAAAATACGCAGCTTGTTGCGGTAAACTATAGGTATTTATATTATGTCTGAGCTAAATATTGCCTAGTCTTTAAATAAGTATTGTTTTTCAAAAATATTTGTATTAGTCTTTTAATATTTGTAGCCGCTCGTTAAGCCGTCGGTCCCGTTTACTTTCTTCGGATAGTAGTCGTTACATGAGCCATGTCAGAGAGCCTTTCGCGGCTCAATAACTCTAACACCAGGATTGGTCAGGTTGATCATCCACTCGATGAAGAAAAATAAGTAGGATTAGTAAGCCTGTGATATCCTATTAACGCCGACGCGTGCGCACGCCGCGGTTCCATACAAAAGTGAAACGTCGCGGGCGCCCGCGACGTGCGCCCGCCGCGTGTGGCCTAATACAAAAGTTAACCGTAGCGTGCGCCCGTCGCGTGCGGTGTCATACAAAAGTATACCGACGCGTCCGCACGCGGCGGGCGCTCGCGACTTGCGCACGCTTAACGCAGTGTTGACCCTAAGGGTCCGTTCACACAGACCGGCTCGGAGAGGAGAGCAGATTCTTATCACGTTGAAAACAGAGTTTTTAGTATTTGTATTAAGGTTTATTTTTGCATGTGCACTGCTTTTGTGATTAAGAATGCTTGAAGGCGCTTGGTGTGAAATAATAAGAGGAGCTTACGGCTCCGATCGCGTAATTTTTCTCGATCGTGCAGCCGTTTGGCTCCGATTGCATGCTCTTTAACGCTCGCACAGCCGATCGGTTCCGATTGCGTGCTCTTTCTCGCTCGCGCAGCCGATCGGCTCCGATTGCGTCCTCTTTCTCGCTCTCGCAGCCGATCGGCTCCGATTGCGTGCTCTTTCTCGCTCGCGCAGCCGATTTCTTCATCGGAGCTATCTAAATCCATGTTCCGAAAAGCACACGTTAACACCGAAAACAAAACTTGGACTGCGTGGAAGACTGGTACTGCCTTTGTAGTGTACCCATCCGGCTCCGAGCACATCCGAACGGCTCCGAGCGCATCCGAACGGCTTCAAGTGCATCCGACCGGCTCCGAGCGCATTCGACCGGCTGCGAGCGCATCCGACGGGCTGCGAGCGTATCCGACCGGCTGCGAGCGATTCCGACCGGCTGCGAGCGCATCCAACCGGCTCCGAGCGCATCCGCTTTCAGGTCGCTTCCAGCCGGTCTATGTGAAATAGTTGGCGGCTCCGCTCCGACCAACTCCAAGCGCATACGATCCGGTCTGTGTGAAAAGAAAAATGCGCGCCGATGCTCTCCGAGCCGGTCTGTGTGAACGGACCCTAAAACAGTAGGCTTCTCCAGTTTTCCTCAATGAACTCGACCGTTATTAATAAAAACAATATGATTCACCGTTCAAACATGACTGCGGTAGGTGTTATTCAGAGTCCATTGCCGCCCGAATGATTATAAACTCGTGACGTCATAAGATAGCTTTGATCAATGAGTTAAATCTACTCCGCACAAGAGGTTTCTGTTCGAGTCTTGGCTTATTATTTTTAAATTATTGTAGAGATAGTATTATATTAAGAAAACTAGTACTGCCCCTGCGGTTTTACCCGCATTGTGCCCGGTTATATAGTAATTTCGCAATGAAAAGTAGCCTATAACCTATCTGTTGAATGTAGCTATCCATAACAAAAAGAATTATTCAAATTGGATTGATAGTTACTGAGATTAGCGCCTTTAAACAAACAAAAAACAAACTCTTCAGCTTTATTATATTTGTACGAGCAGTGCCTCGCGGTTTTACCCGCGCGGTGCCCGTTCCCGTAGGAATTTCGGGATGAAAAATAACTTATTAACTACCCGTTGAATGTAGCTATCCATTACAAAAAGAATTATTCAAATCGGATTGGTAGTTTCTGAGATTATCGCATTCAAAAAAAACAAACTCTTCAGATTTATTATATTATTAGTATTGGTAAAATATAAATACTGAAAATTATTTTGCGCCTTTGACTCGAAAGAAGAAGAAGTATTGGTATAAATATATTAGTGTAGATGTTATGATGGAGCTCAACGACCTTTGATGTATGTTTAGTATAATAATAACAGTTTCAACAAACATACTTTTACATACGATTTGCGCTCATTAGGGTCTAGACAGACGGACTGCAATTCAACTGCAATCCGACTGCCAAATGGCAGTTCAGATGCAGTTTGAATGCAGTTGGCTCGACTGCAATCAAACTGCACGTCGACGGGCAGTTGGCGTGCAGTTGGATTGCAGTCTGATTGATTGCAGTCGTTGTAACTGCACTCAGACTGCAATCCAACTGCACGCCAACTGCCCGTCGACGTGCAGTTTGATTGCAGTCGAGCCAACTGCATTCAAACTGCATCTGAACTGCCATTTGGCAGTCGGATTGCAGTTGAATTGCAGTCCGTCTGTCTAGACCCTTATACTAAATGAAACGGGACTGTATCGCATAAGAATATATGACGTACTAACGACGCCCCGAGTTATGGGAATTTCGGGATAAAATGTATCCCATGTGTTATTCTAATGTATAACCTATATTATTGTAAAGATTCATCCAAATCCATTTAGTAGTTTTTTAGTGATAGAGTAACAAACATACATCCATACATCCATCGTCACAAGCTTTCGCATTAATAATATTAGTAGGATTTATTAAAATACGTACACCACGAGTGTCATCCCGTAGCAATCTGTTTGAAATAAAACTTTTATAATAGATAGCCACATTCAACGGGAAGGTTATAGGCTATTGTTCATCCCGGAATTTCCACGGGAACGGGCACAACGCGGGCAACACCACGGGGTACGTCATATATTCTAACGCGATACAGTCCCGTTTCATCTATACTAATATTATAAAGCTGAAGAGTTTGTTTTGTTTGTTTGTTTGTTTGTTTGTTTGTTTAAACGCGCTAATCTCAGAAACTACTGAACCGATTTGAATAATTCTTTCACTGTTAGATAGTCTATTTATCGAGGAAGGCTATAGGCTACATTTTATCCCGAAATTCCCACGGGAACGGGCACAACGCGGGTAAAACCGCGGGGCGCTGCTAGTCGAGTATAATGAGTTACAATACAAATTACTTTTGGAAACAGTAGCGGTAGACGAGCGGCAATTCACTTTGTATTTGTTATCGTGGCCAATAGTGCTTCAGTATTTCAATCTATCTACCTACCTGCACGCTACTTGCTTTGAACAAGATAACATAACGTACTCGTTTGTTTTTAAGTACATATTAAAAACAAAGATACTATAGATGGATAACAAACGAGTACGTTATGTTATCTTGTTCAAAGCAAGTAGCGTGCAGGTAGGTAGATAGATTGAAATACTGAAGCACTATTGGCCACGATAACAAATACAAAGTGAATTGCCACTCGTCTACCGCTACTGTTTCCAAAAGTAATATTATGTACCTCCTTATTCAAAAGCGATGTATCAATCACTGTTTTAAGGTATGAGTTGGATCAGCGACTGCTGCAGTCGACTGCAGACAGCAGGCAGCAGGGCGACTGTCAACCGCAGCAGAAGTGTCACCGTGCGCTCGAAATTTCATAGAAACTAGTAGTGAAGCTGTGTCTGCAGTTGCAGTCGACTGCTGCAGTCGCTGATCCAACTCATACCTTTAAAGTGTTTTGTCACTTCTACTATTTGGAAAATAGCGTATGTCGGAATGGGACAAAACATTTGATAGCTAATATGCTGTTAAGCGTTTATAAATAAGAAGACCCTTTGGTCACTAGCCTATAGGTTGCCTTAAAGCCTTAAAGCGGCCTAGAACCTTATTTCCTAATTCATCCTAATTTTAGCTAGCAAATGGTTCGTCCCTTTCTGACATACGCTATTTTCCAAAGAGCAAAAGAGACAAAACACTCACTAACAGTAGAGAGTGTTTATGAATAAGGCAGTTAGACACCAGGGTTGTTCACTGCCCTAGCTACATTTTACCCAAAAAGCTACCATAGGGGTACATCACTACTAATATTATTTTATGATTTAAATAAATTATTTAATACTTAAAAAGGATACTTCCACTCAACGATGGCATAGCAGAGTTTCCTCAGCGGGTTCTTGAGATCCAAACAGAACAGACTTCGTTTCGGCTTCTCCGGCTGCGGTTTGCCTCTGACCCTGGCTTGTTTGGGGCGCGCCACAGCCTGCGTGGGGTCGGCGACACTCTCCGTCCCGGGGGTGGTCGCCCCCGCCTGTACCTGGGTCGTGGACTCCATTCTAACCTGGGGATGATGAAAAAATATTAATAAAGATAAACTATAACTTTTATTGTTTAAAAATATTAAGAGAATTTCATCCAAGCAATGTCAGTCCTATCATGACCTAAACTCTAAGATACATAAATATAAACATTTAAAAGTGTTAAATTTTGTATTAAAAATGTGATTTATTAAAATAATTTTGGTTAGTTCATTACCACGCGAGCGAGCAAGTTTGACTAGCATCTCTCATTCTATTCAACTCGCTGACTGGCAGCTTGCAAACTAGCACAATTTAACTAAACGACCCGCCTTAAACACACTTCACCACTAAAAATGTATGTCGACATACACAATACATATCAGTGTTATAAAAATAACTTAATACGCGCTTATTTCTTTAAGACGCCGACATTTTACATGAAAACTTACATGAAAATCATTTTATAAGCCCCAGACGCCCCGCAGCGTAGCGGAGATTCAATCTAGACGCGATATGACATGTCTAGCCAAATAGAATAGATTTCACTGGGTTTTGATCAATTCTAGGCTGGGATAGTAGTTAGGTATAAAGGAGATATCTTTTTTATATTGAATCTTTGTTTATAGAGTACTAACAATGCCTAGCGGTTTTACCCTCGTTGTACCTGTTCCCGTGGGAATTTCGATATAAAGAAAAGCCAATGTTAACCAACCTTCACGTTAAATGACTATCCATGGTAGAAAAAAAATAAACCTTCCAGGGTTGGAAACATTTCTATCGCTATCGCTTCGGTGGTCTAGTGGTATGAGCACTCGCCTGCCAAGACTGAGGTCCTGGGTACAATTCCCGGGACGAGCGAATAACATGTTTCCGCCTTTTCAAACTTGGCTCGAGTTTGAGATCACTAACCCGGCAAGGGATTACGCCTAATCCTCCTCACTGTACTGATATCTTCAGTGTGATGAGAGGCCTTTGCCCAGCTGTAGGTCATTAGGCCATTACTCATTACAGGCTAATACTTTATCTTATCTTAATTTTTATTTAACTTTTTTAACCTCTACTATGTCATTACGTCATAGTTTTTGTCGTGTCATCGCCTCAATGCCGTGTTCAGATTATAAGTTAAACAATAATTTGGCAAATGCTCTCTGACAGACAATGGCCTCCGATTCCGGGAACATATAACCAAACATTTACAATCAATTTTAAAGTTTATCACTCATAAATCTATTTGAGATATCATGAACAAACAAAACAATAAACTTATATGTTAAGTGGTACTAAGTGCCTGTTTAATTAGGTGTAGTGAGTGCCTGAAACTTCCTACTAATACCTATCATAAATGCGAAAGTTTGTAAGGATGTATGTATACTTGTCACTCTCAAAAACTACTGAACAGATTTGGATGAAACTCTAAAGTAAAATAGGTAGCATGCAGGGCTATATGTTATCCCTAAAATAAACTAGGTAATATCAGAATAAGGCATGGACTACGTTATCCCGAAATTCCCGCTGGAACGAATACAATGTGGATAAAACAGCAGTTAGGAGAGGAACAGTGAGCACTCCGTCCGAAAACTGAAAGGGAGGGTAGATATTAGCCCTACATGGCTGTAACGTAACGTTTATCCCAGAAGTTTACTTTTTTAAACGAAATTTTCTTTGAAATTATCTTCATATTATTGTCAGTAATTAACTAGTAATAATATTTTGTTTACAATTGTATTAAAAACTAGAAAATCATTATGATTCACCCACATTACCAAAACAAAATTCATTTAAAAACTATTTGTCGAATCGGGAACGTCCCCCTTTTTGATTTTTATTCCTTAATTTTCATATATAAAAACCTTGTCCTGACATTAAGGAACACATTAAAAAAAGAATCATACAAGTTGGTGCAGTCGTTCTGAAGTTATGCGCTTAGCAACAGATTCAGCGATTCATTTTTAAATTATAGATTAGTGTATATTACATATAATACTAGCTGTGCCCCGCGGTTTCACCCGCAGGTTTCACCCCCCGTTCCCGTGGGAATTTTGAGATTTTTATGCCCTATAAACCTCACGGAGCCCGAGACCTTTCCAACGAATGCAAAACCGTGGAAATCGGTTCGTGCGTTCCGGAGTTATAGCGTCAGGGAGGAAAACCCGACTTATTTTTATATAGTAGAAGATTAGTGTATTACGAGATAGATACAAGATAGACTCATTACGAGTAGTATAGCTTTGGTATCGGTTACGTAAGATTCCATAATACGAGCTTAGCTGCTATGGGTACCTAACCGTGAATTAATCCGGGCGGTATATTTATTTATTTACTTTGTGTGGTACAAGTAGGAAGTAAGATAATATGAAGTTCTCATGATAAAATATGATAATGTCGGTCGTGTTATGATTTGATTAAATGGTTGTTTTGTTAAGTATCTACAAATAGCAGCGGCCCGCGGTTTTACCCGCGATGTGCCCGTTCCCGTGGGAATTTCGGGATGAAAAATAGCTTATATCCTTCCCGTTAAATGTGGCTATCCATTACAAAAATACTTATTCAAACCGGATTGGTAGTTTTCGAGTTTATCCCTTACAAACAAACAAACAAAGTTAGAAACATATCTCTTTATAATATTAGTATACTTAGATATAAAACGCAAACCTAACTGATTTACTAATTAAAGCACAGCCTAAACTACTGTACCTAGAAACTTTAAATTTGATATTTGGTACTTTCACCCGAAGCGAAGCGAGGGCGGAATCTAGTGCATAAAAGATTGCTATGAGCAACGCTTTGTATTGAAAAGACATTTAACAACGTAAAAAATCGCACACTTTTTAACGAACGTATGTTACGATAACCAATCGTTTAAAACAACCGAACTTGAATCTTCAAACCAGGAGATACTAAGAGGATAAAACGTTACATCATTATTAAAACTAGTATGTGAAAAGCGCTTAAGGGTCAACACTGCGTTAAGTGTGTGCACGTCGCGTGCGCCCGTCGCGGTTCACTTTTGTATGACACCGCACGCGACGGGCACCCGCGACGGTTCACTTTTGTATGAAATCGCGGCGTGCGCACGCTTAACGAAGTGTTGGCCCTAAGAAAGCGCAAAAAGCGCTTGTGCAAATGAATGAGGCTTTAAGAATTTTCTTTAAATTTTCTTTAAAAATACCGAAAGTCTTCGCATCACAAATTAAAACTCTTATTAAAACAACAAACAATGTCTGTGTTATGTAAAACTCTCAATAAACAACACGCGTTACTTTCATTAGTTTTTACACTATTTCAGACGTCACTATACGATTTTGGAGAAACCATTAGCATTCCGGTAACGGTCATTAAGACATCGTTAAAAGCGAGCGAGTTTACAAGCTGCAAGCCAACAAGATCAAAATAATAAGGGTGTGTTTACCAATAGGATTGCATAAAATCTCCGGTCAGATATTTTATGCAATCCTATTGGTTAATATGTGTCCGTTTCTCCGCTCGGCCAGCTCACTCTGAGTCAATGGACAGGCACCCACCAATCACAGCGCATTAGGATTGTCAAACAACGCATTGATATTGTCAAAATCTGTTCGTTATGCATTGTGATTGGTCAGTTAAAGTTCACACAGCTCTACTCCGCTTCAAAGAAAACGCAGGGTAAAGTCCGAAATCTCTAATGGCAGCCTGAAGTTGGGCAGCTTCGACTTGAGGCAAACTGCCTACAATAAGTACCAAATATACGTCATGTTGCGGCGCGCCTCAGGGCGAGGCAGCGTCTCTGTTTGCGCGACCTCGGGGCGAGGCAGCCTGAGACACGAGGCTGCCTCTAGTGGATAAGACAAGGCAGCCTGCTCAGCCCGAGGCTGCCTCTAGTGGATAAGGGACTTATTTTTGTGTGTTGGGTTAAAAACTCAGACATCTGAGTTTTCTAGACTACATTATATACACCTACTAGATATACACAATAATTTATGATAATCAAAACACAATTTTACGATGAAAAGATATCGTAAAACAACGTCTGTACAATAAATATTTTATTAATACAATGCATATTCCCGCGGGATTAAAATAGACGGTGGGATGAAGGTGCGAGTGGTGGGCGAGTCGACTAAACATCTGTAGTCGATTGTGTCACGAAATGTTTTTTTCTCTGTGAGTCATAGTGGCTGGGACAATGTCTGTATTTTTGACAGAATCGCTCGTGGTGTAGTTTTACTAATTTAGTGTATGCAATTGTTAAACAACGTGCAGCTCGGACCCTACTTGGATGGGTGGCCGATAGTGGCATTTTTTATCTGAGCACTACCGTGCTTCGGTAGACACGTAAATTGTCTGTCTGATAATGATTTATCTCAGTGACTTTCATGAAAATTGATTGCTGAAAAATAGTGATAATTTTAGAGTAATAAAACTACCAAAATATTGAAAATAACAATCCCTTCATGACATCAATCTACTCTTTGTTTACATATTAAAAACACATATTACATCAAAAGCTTTATTCTCAGACTAGCAGTGCCCCACGGTTGTACCCGCTATGATGCCGGTTCCCGTGGGAATTTAGCAATGAAAAATTTCCTATAACCTTCCCATTGAATGTGGCTATCCATTGCAAAAAGAATTATTCAAATCGGACTGGTAATT
This sequence comes from Cyclophora punctaria, assembly GCA_951394245.1. NCBI lineage: Eukaryota > Metazoa > Arthropoda > Insecta > Lepidoptera > Geometridae > Cyclophora > Cyclophora punctaria. Next base: position 1,154,883 of record OX596188.1, read on the forward strand.
TCCGAGATTACCTCGTACATACAAACAAACAAACTACAAATTTTACCTCTTTATAATATTATATTAGTATAGATAAATTATTTTATAAATTCAAGAACAAAACCGCTACATCGAATGAAACCGCTATATCTGTAACCACACCCTAACCTCTACTTATTATTACAAGGGCATACTGTATAAACGCTATCGTCTAGACGTTAGTGTTCTGACACTACACAGGGTGATCTTCACTACATCGTCCTAGTATTAAGTTATCGCGTTACATATGCATTTACACTGTTATATGAGAAAGTTTATGAAAGTTTTTCATGTCAAGTTGGTATGAGAAATGTTCGAGTGTCTTATGAATAACTAGCAGCGCCCCGCGGTGTTACCCGCGTTGTGTCCATTCCTGTGAGAATTTCGGGATGAAAAATAGATGTTGTCTGATTCTCAGACCTACCCGATATGCACACAAAATTTCAAGAAAATCGGTCGAGCCGTTTCAGAGGCGTTCAACCACGCACCACGTGACACGAGAATTTTTATATATTAGAAGATAGATTAATATAACTTAGGATTGCAAGCCAAATCATTTGCCACGGAAGAGCGAAGTATTTTCTGATCTATTTGGTATTCTCCAATCATATCAAACGTACTCGTAGCATAGGAATTTTGTATAGCTCCGGTGGAAAGAGGCTACTGGCTATTAATGTTATTGTACGGTCAAGATAAAGTCTGGAGTTCCTTAACCCTTGACCTGTGACGCGACACTGGCTTTCCTTCAAACAAGCCGGCTCTCCGATTATAAACTCACTCGATGACAGCGTTACGAAGGCAAATACAATATAATCCTAACTAACATTATAAATGCAAATGTAACTCTGTCTGTCGTTTACGCTTTCACGCCAAAACTGCTGAACCGATTTGAATGAAATTTGGTACACTGTTAGTCTACAGCCTGAGAAAAGACATAGGCTATTTTTTATCCTAATATTCTCACAGAAACAAGCACAATGCAGGTAAAACCACTGGGCGCTGCTAGTTTATTTTATAAAATCACTGTTTATTATTGTTATCTTTTACTAACACGTGCGGAAACTACTCTGAGATAAACATGAGTGGTTATCATTATAAACTCAATTACTATAAGTAACAATATCTTGATTTATTCACTGAGTGACAGACAAGCAAACAGGGTAATACTGAGACTCAAGGCGCTTCAACACTTTTTAGAAATATTGGCCCTGAAGCCACTAATAAAGTTTTTAATTAAACAAATATTACTGCTGACCATCAAACCTGTACTAAAAATATAAAACATCCTAAAATATAAAATAGACTCCGACTGTGTTGTGAAATATGGTGAACTTCCTTTTTTGAAGTCGGTTCAAAATTCAACATGGCTGAAGAAAAAGCTATACGTGAGTTTATTGAAGAAATAGCTAGAAAGGAAATCGGAAATGGTTGTAAAATTGACCTGAAATCTATATCAAGTGGTGGAGCCAACTATTCATCAATATTGTACACTGCGACAGTCACAGGCCAAGGAAAAACACTTAACCTGTTCATAAAAGTAGCAGCACTAAGTGAAAAACTACGCGAATCAATGACAATCAGAATCTATGACTTGGAAAAGTATTTCTATATCACCATGAAGAAAATCTTTCGAGGTTTGGAAGACAAGTACAAAATTGCTGACAAACATAGGCTAGCTTTGCCCAAATATTACGGGTCGAAGTTAAACTATATGAATGAAATGCTTGTTCTTGAAAATTTGGTTGCAAAAGGGTTCAGCGCTTATGACAGAATCAAATCTGTTAATTGGCCGTATGCTGCCGCTGCAATAACCGAATTGGCAAAATACCACGCCTTAACTGTTTCCTTCAGACTAGAATTCAAAGAAGAATATGAGACATTTCTGAAAAATTTCAACCATCCATGGATGAATGAAAAGTTCCATACTTTGCTGTGGAAATCCGGTTATGAAACCTCAGTCCAAAGCGTCAAAGAAGAATATAAAGAGAGATTCAGAAAGTTTTTAGATGGAATGGATTTGAAAGAAGTTTTGAGAAACTATGAACCAATTAAATTGAAGGTTATTGCGCATAATGATTTTAGAGTCAGCAATATACTGCACAGAGATGAGGAGGTAAGTTTATATTTATGTCTAACACACATACTCAGAGACGTCAAATGCCTCCTTGGTAGAGATTTAATGGGTTATTTTGACATGTGTGTATGAAATATTCCGTCAATTAGTTCATAAGTGGCGATTTAATGGATGTTTCTGAGGGCGGCAGTTAATCTAACAATAAGTATAAAATTAGTCTATCTCGCAAAAAAAAAGGGGAATACCAAGGTTCAAAGGAGCGACTAATGAGTAGTGAAGATGGTTCAATGTTGTTTTTCAAAAAATGCTAGTCATCATTCGTAATTAACCTTTACCGCCAATACCTTAATTGGCACACCCATTAGCGTCAAAAATTCTCAATGACAGATGTTTTTTCCAGGATGGCAGTGTCGAAGTCATTCTAGTAGACTATCAGACACTTTTGGAAGGAGGACCAGTTCCTGATCTCTTATACTTTATATTCACGGGAACCGACCAGGAGTTCCGTCGGAGACACTTCAAGGAGCTGGTGGAACATTACTACAAGGAGCTCAGTGAAGCCATGACCAGGCTGGGACTTGACTCTCACCAGATATACTCCAAGGAAGACTTCGAAATTGAATTTAAAGAGGTTAGTTCAAGTTTCAAGGATACTTGGATGGGTGGCCGAGAGTGGCATTTCTATCTGAGTATTTCTATATTCTATCTACCGTGCTTTGGACGTCAAATGATCGGTCCCGATTATTAACTAAACGCCAAAGAAATACAAAATGGTTCCTTACAGATTAAATATGCTAACTAAATTATCGACATCCGTTGACAACTTCTCTACAGAAAAAAATGTCTATAATTTGATCGCTGTGCAATTGGTTTTCAATTTACGACTCATAAGATAGTCAAGAAGATTTTATAAATTTGTTTTTAAGATAAAGAAAAATATTATTGTAATGCCTATTTTATCCCACAGAGGCTCCCGTTTGGCTTGACCCTGGCATCAACATTTCTTCAAATAGTCACGGTGGAGACAGAAGACGCTTCTGACGTGAAAGGCGAGGGTCTGGACCTCGATAAGTTTGCCGCCGTGAAGACCAGTGAAGTGTTCGTGAAGAGGATCAATGAAATTGTCGAAGATTATATAGAGTGGGGCATCATTTAGAATAGAGAAACGAACAATGCATGTACTGAGACACATCAAATGATTCTTAAGGATCAACACTGAGTTAAGCGTGCGCACGCGGTGGGCGCACTCGTCGGTTCACTTTTGTACGACACCGCACGCGACAGGCGCTCGCGACGGGTCAATTTTGTATGAAGCAACACGCCGCAGGCGCCCGCGACGGTTCACTTTTGTATGAAACCGCGGCGTGCGCACGCTTAACGCAGTGTTGACCCTTAAGCGCCATTTACATGATGCAAGTTTCTTGCCTGTTGCATACAATAAAATTGAAGCAATTATTTTCTTGCATGGTCTAAACAGTACGTAACATTTTGATCTTTTGCGCAAGTTTTGCTTGCCAAAATTGTCTTGGTGTAAACAGCACATACAACAATTTCTTAGGCGATTCTTGCATTCAATTTTCTCTTCATTTGCCAACATGAGTGCAGTAGGTGAAGGTGTGTTAATCGTTGCTGCTCTTCTGAGACAAGAAATATTGAGAAATCGTCGTAAAAAGAGGTGTTGGATCAAAAAATGGATAGCAAGAAGAGGAGTTCTTGGAGCGTCTAACAATCTTTGTGTAGAATTACAAATAGAAAAGACGTGTGGCACTCGGGGACTGCCGCGGTAAAGCTATTGCATAGTTATTTTTTCTATCACTAGATGGCGTTAGTGGGGAGCGTAGGTTTTTTCGTTACGGAATTTCTGGATTCGGTCCCCGCGCTCAAGGCCCGCGATAGAAGCTATGCAATAGCTTAAAAAAAATATTTTGTTTGTAATTTCCTTAGGTCCTAAACCGTCAACTCCAAATTCTTGTGCAAATGCTACAAGTGCAGCATTACGTGCATCACGATTCTTGTAGTTTACATTTTCAGTGTCCCACAAACACTCATGGCTGCGGTAAATCTCTATAAACTTTAATAAGTCAGCAGAACCAAATTTTAATACTTTTTGACTCATATTTTTTAATAAACAGACTCTACAAAACCTCCCAACACTTGAATGAAAAATTTGACAACGCAAATACGTGCAATACTTGAAGCAACCCGTCAATGACATTTCATTGACGGGTCACGCACATACAACTCTCTGTTTAGACAAGTCAAAACTTGAAAGCAATAATCTCCTAAACATTATTGTATTGGTCTAAACAGAAGACATTTGCAACTATTTTCAGTCAAGACTTGCATTCAATAATTGCGTTCAATTTTTTTACTTGTATCCTCGTGTAAACAGTTGCGTACAATTCTTGAAGGGCAATTATCGCACTTCATTTATTGCATTCAATAATTGCACTTGAATGTACAAGAAAATTGTATCGTCTAAATCACGCTTTACACATATTCAGACAAGCAGTGTTTGAGTGAAAGAGTCTTACATTTAAAAATTCTCCCAAACTATAGCATTTGTTATTATTGTATCGCACTATGCTTAGTACCATGTCGTAATACAAAGTAATTTGATACAGTACCCAATAAAGGGCATATTTGATAGTGATGCACTAGACAAGTGTTCTTTGTGGGCTTCATCTATACTAATATTATAAAGCTGAAGAGTTTGTTTTGTTTGTTTGTTTGTTTGTTTGTTTGTTTGTTTGTTTGTTTGTTTGTTTGTTTGTTTGTTTAAACGCGCTAATCTCAGAAACTACTGAACCGATTTGAATAATTATTTCACTGTTAGATAGTCTATTTATCGAGGAAGGCTATAGGATACATTTTATCCCGAAATTCCCACGGGAACGGGCACAACGCGGGTAAAACCGCGGGGCGCTGCTAGTATATAATATACAGGGTGGCTTTTAAGCGGGCAGTATAGGCAAGTTTGAAACCACAAATGATACGAATGATCATTTCTTAGTAAATGTAAAGTAGAGAACAGTATTAACCTGTAATGTCCCACTGCTGGGCAAAGGCCTCTCATCTCATCGAAGGCACCAATACTGTTTGGAGTAAGTGAACCGTAGCGTGCGCCCGTCGCGTGCTGTGTCACACAAAAGTGAAACGACGCGTGCGCACGCGGCGGGCGCACGCGACGGGCGCACGCGACGGGCGCACGCGACGGGCGCACGCGACGGGCGCACGCGACAGTCACACGCTTAACGCAGTGTTGACCTTAAATCTGCACAAAGCTAGGTTCTCACTCTCCTAAACTTAAGAGCTGGGCTCTTGTCGAACTCCATCGACAAGATTCCAGTTTTCTCTATCGTCTACCATCCTTTTCAGCTGTTTGTACGACACGACCTTTGCTCTTTAAGCTTAAAGCTTGGTTAGGTGGGCAATAATATACATAGGTTTATTATCCCGGAATTCCCACGGGAACCACGTGGGCACTGCTAGTTAAAGCCACATGCAATCGGAATAAAAGTGAATTGAAGCTGATGAACTCAATACATCGGTTTATTTTTAGCCTCGTTTGATGGAATGCATTCCCGTTATAGTAATAGGTGCGCTGTAAAATAGATTTAGTGTACGGCTAGCTGTACACCGGTTATAATAAGTATTAATATTGAAAAGATTCACTGCTTTATTCATAAACGTTCGCTAACTAAAACACTGTTAATGAGTGTTTTGTCTCTTTTGCTCTTTGGAAAATAGCGTATGTCAGAAAGGGACTAACCATTTGATAGCTAAAATGCTGCTAGCGAACAATATAAACTAACTAGCAGCGCCCCGCGGTTTTACCCGCGTTGTGCCCGTTCCCGTGGGAATTTCGGGATAAAATGTAGCCTATAGCCTTCCTCGATAAATAGACTATCTAACAGTGAAAGAATTATTCAAATCGGTTCAGTAGTTTCTGAGATTAGCGCGTTTAAACAAACAAACAAACAAACAAACAAAACAAACTCTTCAGCTTTATAATATTAGTATAGATAAGTATGATTTTCCAACGAACGACTGTTCCTTCTGTGAAATAGATTGTACCGTAAGAATTTGACAAGCCCGTCGGCACAGTGGCAGTGAGAGCGCTTACTGTGTCGGGGTTGCGGGTTCGATTCAACAGAGTCAACAATGTGTGAAGACGTAGTTGTTGACAAGTGGATTTCTATTGAAGCGGTGCGGATCTGTGCGGAGCTCAATTGGCCAATCACCGCGCATTACGGAAAGATTTTGACAATGTCAATGCGTTGTTTGACAATTTTAATGTGTTATGATTGGTGGATTGAACTCCGTACAGCACCACTTCACTATAAACACACGGTAACTCTCTCAATCTCAACGAAGCCTAAAGACACCAACCATATTGGTGGTGCACTGATATCTTAAGTATAATAATAATCTTGTGAAGGTTACGTTAACTCTCTCACAAAACTGTACGAAACATTCTCCTCTCAATGTTCCGGAACTAGGAAAGTATACAGTTTATAAATAGTTCACAATACACGACACCTGACACGAATTAATTATGTGCCAAAAAATAAAAAAATACCGCCAACATTGAGATTTACCAACGCTAGCTTCTATCTTAAACCATGTAGCTTTTTTAACTAACAAAAGAAGTTACAAGCGATGACTGGCGAGTTTAATAGCAAGCGAGTGCTATACAAAAACATTTCGCCTACTATCTTCTTATAAGCTCGCTCAATGCTTGAGTTTTGTTTGAAAGGTAGTTTGATCAAAAGTGTTCTCTTTTATTTTAGTTTATAATTTCTGTTGGGGGTTTCGGAATATTCGCTTTTTAACCATCGACTCAAAAAGAGGTATTATAAGTTTGGCGTGTCTGTAGCATCGTTATAAATGGCCGATTTTAATTAAGTTGTTTTATTAAACAGGTGGTTTTGGGGGAGACCTTTGCCCAGCAGTGGGGCGATACAGATTGAGAGAAAAATGGTGCTGTAAACTAGACGGGTTTTTTGGCTGGTTGGCGTCGTGAAGCTCTCAGAGAGAAGTGGAAACGATGGGGGGAGGTCTTTGCCCAACAATGGGATACCCAAGGGTAATATAATAATAATAATAAATCGATTCACTAGTTGTATACCAAGCCTAACATTAAAGCAACTTCACTTTTAAATAGCCACGTCTGTTGCCCGTACTACTCATTCTAATCTCGACCATCTCAATGAATCTTAAATATAACTCTAACTATTATCAAGCGGTTAACATTACTAGTGATGTTCCACGGTTTTGTTCGTGTAGTGTCGGAATCAGAGTAGACAAGTTTATGAAATTACTTGCGACGTTCACGGTTTAACCTACGTTGGACCTGCTCACGTGCTTCGGAGGGCACGTTAAGAAGAGTCCCGGTTGATTCCATTGTTAGACCATTTCGGAGGCCTTTAGGCGGTCTAAAAACGCCGACAGGGTTGGCCACTAACCTACTCGAAATGAATGAAAGCCCCTTGGGGTTTCAAGATAAAAAGTAGTCTATGTGTTCTTTCAAATTCTAATCTATAGCTTTTGAGAGGAAAAACAAACACAAACAAATGCGAGTATTTACAAAATTATAGTAGAACTAGCTGCGCCCCGCGGTTTCACCCGCGTTGTACCCGTTCCCGCGGGAATTTCGGGATGAAAAATAGACGTTGGCCGATTCTCAGACCTACTCAATATGCTCACAAAATTTCATGAGAATCGGTCGAGCCGTTTCGGAGGAGTACGCGAACGAACACTGTGACACGAGAATTTTATATCTATACTAATATTATAAAGCTGAAGAGTTTGTTTTGTTTGTTTGTTTGTTTGTTTGTTTGTTTGTTTAAACGCGCTAATCTCAGAAACTACTGAACCGATTTGAATAATTCTTTTTGTAATAGAGCGCCACATTCAACGGGAAGGTTATAGGCTATTTTTCATCCCGAAATTCCTACGGGAACGGGTACAACGCGGGTAAAACCGCGGGGCGCTGCTAGTATAAGATAAAGCCACATGTACTGATGAGATCTTCAGTGTGATGAGAGGCCTTTGCTCAGCCGTAGGACAATAAAGGCTATGAGTAAGTTTCTACCAAATCAAACTGGAGATATGCGGAGCTCAACCTATCACAACGCATTACGAAAAGATATTACAAATAACAAATACAAATAAAAATAAATTTATTCGGCTAAAAAACTGCAATATTACAAATTAAATACTAAGGGTGCTTTCAAATTATGCGTTTCGTGTCGGACCGCTGCGGTGCCGAAGCGGTGGGTTTGTCGTATTGTGAACGTACGATCGTGTGTTTTCATACAAATCGAGCAGTGCGGCAACAGTGCGGCACCGCGAAATAATTTTAGTACGCACTGTTGCCGCACTGCTCGATTTGTAGTCCGACGTCCGACGTCCGAGTGTGTCCGACACGAAACGCATAATTTGAAAGCACCCTTAGAGTAATTAAGTATACTTATTCTAAACCGAATAGGACCAGCTCAGCGTATGCTGCAGGTGGAGCCACAGCGCTGGTTTTCAGCTGGATCCTTTGCTTAAAACTAATTGAGGGTGTTCTTAAATAATAGAGCTCTACAATATAAACAGTGTAGGTGAAGTAAAATTTATACAAATGTAGCAAAACTATTTACAACTAGCAGCGCCCCGCGGTTTTACCCGCGTTGAGCCCGTTCCCGTAGGAAATCCGGGATAAAATGTAGCCTATAGCCTTCCTCGATAAATAGACTATCTAACAGTGAAAGAATTATTCAAATCGGTTCAGTAGTTTCTGAGATTAGCGCGTTTAAACAAACAAACAAACAAAACAAACTCTTCAGCTTTATAATATTAGTATAGATGTGACTAAGATTGACAATGTCAAATGTTGCGATTGGCCGATTGAGCTCGGCACAGCTCCACTCCGCTTCAGTGGAAACGCACCATAACACTTCACTACTTTACATGCCACATGAACCGCTAAAGTTGTAAAGCATGCTTTTACACTAAGCATGCCCGAGTCGACCATAAAACAAACATTAAACACATCAATGATAAAAGATCGTAAACGAGGGGAGTTGATCTCAACCCCCATAAATATTCAACGGTCAAAAACACCCTAAAACTGTGCCAAAACGATTCATTTACAAAAACAAAGCCGAGGGTAGGTATTGTGATCGCGTGACCTTGACAATTTTGGTAAAACTTTGCTATGTGGTTAGTTTTTAGGATTCCGTACGCAAAAGGTAAAAACGGGACTCTATTACTGAGACTTCGCTGTCCGTCCGTCCGTCTGTCACCAGGCTGTATCTCAAGAACGGTGATAGCTAGACAGGTGAAATTTTCACAGATGATGTATTTCTATTGCTGCTATAACAACAAATAAGTACTAAAAATAAAATAAAACAAATATTCAAGGGGGGCTCCCGTACAACAAACGTGATTTTTTGCCATGTTTTAATGTACCGAACCCTCCGTACGCGAGTCCGGTTGTTTAATTGGTATCACCTTGGTAGAGAGGTTATTCAAATGGTTATTGGCGAAGGAATTCAAGTACGAAAGTTATGAGATGTAAAGTGCTGATAGTGTTTTCAGAATTAAAACATTTTCTGTGATGAACCGACTTCAACATAGGAGTATTGTGCCAAGTTTTTTAGTGCTAGGTAGTTCATTCTTTATTTAAAATTCGTTCAAAATGGGACCATTTTGAAAAACAAATGAAAAACTGATTCATAAGAAATGGAGATGAATGGAGATATACAAATCATTATTAATATACACACATACATAGTACTCGTACATTCAGGTCAAATACATATACCACCTTCTGGGCTTTGCTGCAGTCGGGTCAAAAAAACACCATTTGCAAACCTCCTTTATCGGTTAAAATGGCTTTATTTAAAAAACCGAAACCCATTATAACGAACACAATTCACCGAAATCAGACCGAATCTGTTTCGCCGATGTCACAATTGCTCGATTACGTTTGTCCGAATTAAGAAATGAATAATTTCTAAAACTGGCAATTCCAATGTGCCTCGATGAAACATATCCCAATCTTGACAAAGTATTTTATTATTCTAGATCTAGATTCGATTATAATCTAAGTTATAGGGACTCAAAGCTTCGAAAAAATCTTGTTAACTGGATTAAAGCTTAAACAGATCCGATAAGCTTTTGAAGCGGAAAATCAGATTGAAATTAAAATAGGTTCTGAAGAAAAAATTTTAACATCCATCGGACTGAAACTTTCATAAAATTCTTTGACAATCATGGCTTTATTTGTTTCATTGTAAGACCATTTTGGAGGCCTGAAGCCGGTCTAAACGATAACGGTTGACCACCATCTGCTAACTAACTAACTTACTGTTTCTACCTACTTATCGCCATTATGATATAAAAAACTGAAGAGATTTTTTGTATGTTTTGAACGCAATAATCTCAAGAACTACCGGACCGATTTGAATTATTCTTTTTGTATTAGATAGCTACTTTCAAGGGAGAGGTAATGAACAATTTTCATTTCAAAATCCCCACTGTATCGTGTACAGGGCAGGTAAAACCGCGTGCACTATTAGTTATTACTTTTATCCTTGTATATAATGCGTCCTTGGCTTAGAGCCTATTAATCTTTTTGTTATTCCCTCTTGGGACATACACTAGCCTTGTATGAAGTAAATTAGGTTAAGGATGTTTCGGTAAATATACAATTTCGTATTCAAAATAAAAGATAACTTGCAACACCCCGTGGTTTTACCCGCGTGATGCCCTTTCCCGTGAGAGTTTTGGGATAAAAAATTGAAAATAACCTTCCCGTTGAAATTGGGGATATAATTAAAATTGGACTGGCAATTCCCGGGATTAGCCCGAACATACAAACAAACAAACTTACAAATTTTACTTCTTTAAAATATTAGTATAGATAACCGCCATACTCAAGAACGTCAAGCGATTCCCTAGGGATCTTTAATGAATGACTAATGACATTTAATGTAAGAAAATTATATGATTGAAGGACAGCGAAGGTAGGAAGTGTTCGGGAGCTCTGCCCACCAGTGGGACGGTTAATAAAAAGTTAAATGTCGACTAAATTGACGTCTCTGAGTACGGCTGAGTCTGAGTATAGATTGTGCGAGTTTACAAGCCGCGAGCCGGCGAGTTCTCTCGCTCACTAGCTAGTCTGTTCAATGTAATCACAGATTATCGTGTTCAAACAGACCTTTAGCTTAAATATTAGTATAGAATATGCTACAGATTGTCTATGCTATATGCTCTGTAATCTATGCTATTGATATACAGACAGATAGAGATTTTTTTTTCAATTAAAACGGGAATCCAATTCCTTCAATTGAAAAACTTACAAACTAAAAGCATCAAATCACATCAATATGTATGCGATGTTCGAGAAAATCTCGATATTCCTAAAATTAAAACATTTCCCAATGCCAGCGAGGGAGAATCGCTAACAAGATTTGTTTCTGACTAGATACATAGATAAATCTATTAGCACGAAATAAATTAGGAATAGACTAACGAATCTATATCTATACTCATATAATAAAACAGAAGAGCTTGACCTTTGTTTGTTTGAACGCGCTAATCTGAGAAACTACTAGTCTGATTAATATAATTCCTTTTAATTGGATAGCAACAGTCGAAAGAAGGTTATAGGTTATTTTTTATTCTGATATTCCCATGAAAACAAATTACAACGCGGGTAAAACCGCAGGGCGCTGCTAGTAATATAAATATTGTACAATGGACGGCCTTATCGCTATGATCTTCTCTACCAGGCAAAGTAAGACAACACTTAAACCTATAGCAAACTGTTTATATATAAAATACGGAGCAATAAAGTAAAAATTGCAGGCTGAATCACCTGATTGCCCGAAAAGTAAGATGATTCGGTGCTTCGGAGAGCACGTCAAGCCGTCGGTCCCGGTTACTTTCTACGGATAGTAGTCGTTAGATGAGCCACGTCAGAGGCCTTTGGCGGCTCTATAACTCTGACACCAGTATTGGTCAGGGTGACCATCCACTCGATGAAGAAGAAGAATAAAGTAATGTCCCACTGCTGGCCAAAGACCTCTCACTTAAACAAGTACAATACACGTTACAAAAAAGTAATAATAAAAACAATACCTCTTAACAATCCTTTTATGCTAAAACACTTATATCCATCACCCATTACTGCACTATCGTGGCGCCATCAAAAAATAGGCCACAACCATGGAGATTACAATATCACCGAAATAAAAACATTATACGTCAAACGCGAAATCATTCAGCCAGCCGCGAAAATACATCACTTTTTACACAATTTTTTTCACGAAAACCACACAATTTAAACGTTTTTTTAAGACCGCACGTAACCTATCTTCTATTATTTTGTGTGTTATTTTTAAATCAGAGTTTGGTGGACACGACTGGTCCCGAAAACGGACGACTTGGATTTAGGTTAGTCCGGGAAACACACACTAGTGCGCATGTTTGTGTGTATGTGGACGTCAAAGAGTGCCGTTCGAGTAGAACTGACTGGAATGGGGAAACTTTGTCGTTGTTATTGAAGTAGGGTACGTATTTTTGTAAATTATTTTTCGTCTCTTGACGTTTTTGTCATTTTTAATCCGTGTTCTTGATTTGATTTTATGCGCTGGTTTGAATAAAATACTGGGACGGTCTGGGTGTTGCCACAACCACTAACAAAGTTAACAAAAGTAGAGTGATAGTAGTGCTTTACACTTACGCGATTTAAACACATAGTAAACGTACTCACATGTTGATTATTTTACGTTTTTATTGACGTGTAATACGTATAACGCGTCGGCTTCTATACAGGAACTGATCTGACGGAAGACAGTCTTCTGTGACAAAAGACAGTCTACTTCAGAGAAGTGTATCCGTAAACGTAGTTTTAATTCAAAATGAGTAGCGTTCGCATAAACATAAGCAATCAGTTTACTTACTTTATAAACATTCTACCGCGAAAAAACCCGTGTGAGTACATTTACTAAGTTACAAGTTGTAACACATTTACGTGTTATGTTCCTTGAAATAGAATTTCAATTATCTTTTTAAAAATCTCAAGTATTTGAATTATACTATCGTTATTTTGTCAAGGTGAGGTAACATACCGGCCCTAGAAGGGTTTTGTTATGACCGGCTCAAAACAATGTTCTCATCGTGAGGTTTATTCGTTTTAAAGGTTTCAGTTGAATGGTTTAATGGTAATCAGACTTATTAAAAATTCAAAAAATGTCTTCGGGCACAAAGGACCATTCATAAGGTTAACATTATATTATACTGATATTATCAGTGAGGAGAAAGGCCTTTGCCCAATAGTGGGACAAGACTAATCTTACTTTACAATTCTTTTGCAACCAGAAAACATATCTAAATATATCTATGCTGATATGATAAAGCTGAAGAGTTTGACTTTTTGAACTCGTTAATCTCATAACTACTTATCCGATTTGAATAATTATTTTATTAATGGACAGCTACATTCAACATAAAGAATAATTTCCTTCGGGAACGGGTACAACGCGGGTAAACTCTACTCAACTTTTTTATTAGTATGACGACGTTTAAACGCAATGAGTAGGATCCGTTGCCTTATACTGTACATGAGCAGTAGCGTTTTCCCTCCAAAAACTGATACAAGCGTTGAGAAACACCGCTGAACAATATAACCTATCCCTATAGAATATAATCCTATCCTATCTCCACGAATTTCCAATATAGATAACGTATCGACCCCGCTATCTATGTACATGGTATTTATAGATTTGCACTACAGATATAACTTATTAAAAGATAGACATTACTCTAATTGCTTCGATAGATTACACGGTTTGATAATAAAATCAATAGTTGCGAACATGGTTCACTAACCCGACCCGAGCTAGGAAGCGTGGTGATACGCTTCCACTATACTGATATCTTCGGCGAGATGTAGGATGAAAAATCCCCTGAAAAATGCAAAAAACTGAACCGATTTTTAACAAACATAGCTAAGAACTAGGCCTAAAACAATGGCGATGTAAAATCAGCGTCACCGAATTTTTTGCTTTTTTGTTGCTAAAAATTTTTTTTTGCTCCACCGATCGCGAAAAATCATGGAAACTGGCTTTCACATGAGAAAACTACATCAAAATCGGTTCATACCTTTAAGAGCTATAGTGCCATACGAAGAACTTCGCTCTTCC